>MU183521.1:87389-194910 GCA_016904865.1 Pissodes strobi | reverse complement strand
CATCTTGCTTAGAGTGACAACAAAAATTCATATTAAATTAGTGGTTAAGTGGTGTGTGGCTCAGGGCTCTATTCTGGGATTGCATTTGTTCCTTCTTTATATAAATGACTTGACCACCTTAGACATCAGTGGCCAATTCACCCTATTCGCAGATGACACAACTATATTATGGCATGACGTCAACTTTGAAGCACTGAAATGGGTAATTTCTTCAGATTTATTAAAGGTTAAAACTTGGTATGACTCTAACCTCCTTGTTCTTAACTTGAGGACAACAAATATATTTTGTTTCAAATGTGACATGGAGAGACTGGTTATTGGGAATGCTGCTCTCGAGAGCCATTCGGGTAAGAAATTGCTGGGCCTTGAGCTAGATCTTAGGTTTAATAATAATAAAATAGCTTTATTCCAAAATGTGTTATACATACATTCCAAGAGAAATATATTTCACATAAAAGAAATCACATCAGTCTTGACAACACCATTCAAGACAACTAATATTATCTTATAACATCATATTGTTGACCTTGCCAAAAAAAGTAGCAGTAGTTTTGGAGTCAAAGTAATGGTTCAGGAGCTGGGGCAGAATGGTGTATTACTCTTTAATAGAATCGCGCCTTAGATATGGCATATCTTTTTGGGGAATATGTAGTAATTATTTGCTCCAGTCTTTATTTATACCTCAAAAGCAAGCTCTAAGATATATGTCCCATGCTAGGCCTAGAGACTCATGCAAGCTGTTGTTTCTCAGTTAAGAGGTATTGAAGATATACAGCTTATTTATTTTAGAAACAGTGTGCCTCGTTTGTAAGAATCGACTTTGTTTTGTTCGTGCACATTTGCATTATTACACTTGAAAATATTTAGATATAGCACTACAAATAATAACATCGTCGACCTTGACCAAGAGATTCATTATTGATGAAAGCATAAAGATTTATAATCATTTACCAAACAACCTGAAACGTGCTTCCACCTTGTCTCTCTTTAAGAGAAAGATCTGCAGAATGCTGCTGAGAGGGCCTATTATGGCTTGAACGAGTTTTATAGTGATAGATTGTGATGCATTGTGCTTATTTATCTGATTGATTTGTGTTGTATTTCTCTTGTATGGTATTATTTTCTTTTGTCTTTGGTTTAGATTTTGATATCAATTCTGATTTCAATATTTAAAATTTGTTACTTTTAAGAGAAAGGTCCGAGAATGCTGCTGAGTAGGGCCTTAGATCAGCTTGAATGAGTTTTATAATGATAGATTGTGATGTATTGTGCTTATTTATCTGATTGATTTGTGTTGTATTTTCTCTTGTATGATATTATTTTCTTTTGTCTTTTGTTTAGATTTTGATATCAACTCTGATTTCAATATTTAAAATTTGTTACTTTTATTTTACCTTGATTAAATAGATTTGACATCATTTAGTTTAGGAACTTGCTTTGTTAATGAGATATATTATCTTTGGACAATAAAGCTTCTTTGACTTTGGCTATTGTTTTCTGTACTTTTTCACTTGAAATTTGTGTAATTTTTTAGTTGACGTGTCAGGACATTTTGTCGTTTTTTTCCCTCAGAAACACATAAATTGGGTGTTTTTAGGTCATGTTTAGAGGTTTTTTTTTATATAGGCGGAAACTAATAGTAATCAACTGTCTTGGGGGACAGTGGAGTAATAAGGGTGCTTGGTGGGGTCAAAAAGTGTATAAAAATAGAAAATATTCGATTTGCAAAGACAAATGTTGCTTTATGAATATATAAGGTTGGGGAAAAAGGGCTCCACTGTCCCGTTGCAGTTGATTACATTTTTATCATTCTACTAAATGTTTTACTTATTTTATTTCAAAATTCAAAGTAGGAAATTTCCTAATACAAAGGCAGCTAAATACTTATTAGTTAATTTATAAAAATTTATAAATATAAATTTTATAAACACTTGGCCAGCAAATAAAGGTTGACAGATAAAAGTTGACATATACAGGTTGACGGGAGGCAACTGACTATACACCATATAATATGCAGACACACCACACACCAAAACAACATTACAATTAGCCTCTGAGGTATTTCAACATTCGAAACTTGAACTGCCCAATAGAGGCTAATTTACACAGATTGACAGCTATCACAAAATGATCAGTTCGTGATCGGTTCACAGTCGGCGGTCTCTGATTGGTTTACTACCAATAAACTTACTCTTAATGCGACAAAAACCGAGACTATGCTTTTTACCCTCAGCACTGTGGCTGACGTATGGCATGATCCTAAATCAGTCCGATTCTTGAGTGTTGTTTGGATCATAGGTTGGGTTGGCCCCCACATGTTAACAAGTTGTCAAATAAGCTTTCTTCCAACATCTATGTTCTAAGAAGCTTGGTTGATATTGTTTCGAGAAATGTACTTGTTATGACGTTGCATGCTTTGTCACATATTTCATATGCTTTGCTTTCTTGGGTACACGCGGCTGCAACTGACCGAATTTTTGCCTTACAACGCAGAGCCATTCGGGTTATTGCAAGGTTGCCCTATCGAGGTGATTGCAGGGGTATATTTAGACAATAAAATCTCCTCACCTAAAGGAACGCAAACTTGCCACCAGCTGCCAACGCGCAATGAGAAAGGGATACAAACAGTTGGAGAGAAAACTCAATTAGCAAATGTAACCACCCAAACCGACACCTTATATGCCACGCATGCTGAATCTCAAACTGACCCAGATTCTCATCAACCCACACACCCTGCCGTCCGCGAAAACAACCAACCAAACCTGAAAAATAGTGCCACCAATGATCAGAATCTTAGGAGGCGCCAACTGCTCATAATCGGCGAAGAATTCCACACAAGAGGCTTAAGCATGTTGCTTAAGAGCAACTCCAACAGTAGTTGTGACATCAACTGCCAGTACGCGCGAAATGTCACTGTTGAAGACATAATAAATAAATATTCTGACTTGCTTTTGAAACTTACGAAGGAAGACTATATCTTGCTTTGTACCGGAATTAAGGATGCTTCTCTCGGAAGAGTGATTGGCCCCCGCATCTGGTCAAAACTGATGGATATCTCCAATGTATCTAATTTAATCATAATAGGTCCTGCATATGCCTCAAAGAGACCAGTCCTCAACAACTTTATCTACGAACTTAACTCGAACATTCACAAGCACGTCCACAATGACACGAACAACTCAGTATTTCTGAGTATGGACAATTTCACAACTGAAGAGGAAAAAAAATCGTTCTGTACACCAACCCTAAACGAGAAGCTTAAAATTACCCGGTTTTTATGGAATGAAGTTATAGCTCCACTGAGCTCCACCAGACCTAGGCAGCGGAGACACGTCAACGCATCAGTAAACCACGAGAGAAATTTTTAAATTTATTCAACGAATCTGAATCAGATCATCCTCCGATATTGGAATTAACGTCGTCACACCCAAGTTACAGAGTCCATAACAAAAACCTTAACTCGATTTACTATCAGAATGTTCGGGGAATGCGCACTAAAGCACCGCAATTTATGATGTCCGTTGGTAACAGCGATTATGATTGCATCATGCGTACGGAGACGTGGCTCTCCCGGGATCACTTTTCATCAGAGTTTTTCACTGAAAATTACTCAGTGTTTCGCTGCGTTCGCGACTATGACCAACTGGACTGCAGCCGAGGCGGTGGCGTCCTTATCGCCATCAAGTCGGAGTACCACTCGAGAACAGTTTCCGCTTTCAAGAGCCTTGACTATGAGAGCGTTTGGGTAGAAACAAACTTTGGTAGCAGCAAGGAAATTCTTTGCTGTGTTTACTTCCCTCCTGGATCAGCCCTCGACGCTTATAGTCACTTTACAAACAGCTGTGAAAGCGTAGCCAGCAAATATAACAACGCCAATTTTTTCATCTTCGGCGACTTCAACCTGCCTGGCGTGAGATGGCTCGAAGAAGAAGGCTATTTGACTCCAACGGGTATCCGTAATCCCATAGAGGAAGCTGTGATCGACTGTATGTACTTCTTGGAGCTCCAGCAACGCAACAATATTTCGAATGCACTGGGTAGAATATTGGACTTAGTATTTGTCAGCGATATAAGATACTCGAAAATAATCAAAAGCGAATTTTCACTAGTACAATGTGACGAACACCATCCCTCTCTAGAATTTCTCTTTGATAGCCACACGTTACAGTTTATAGACAATAAGATTAACATCACTTTGCACCAGTTTCGAATGGCTGATTACCGAAAAGTAAATCTCTTCCTGAACAACGCCGACTGGTCATTCCTTGATAGCCAGGAAGATACAGACCTTCTGGTGCGACAATTCTACGACATTCTGCAAGAAGCGATCGACACACACGTTCCAACCAAAATAGTAACGAGTGGCAAATTCCCAAAATGGTACTCTCCTGCTTTAAAAAAGATGATAGCTCATAAGAATAAACTATATCGAAGATACAAGAGCTCTGGAAGCGAGTGTGACTATCAGATATACTCAAGTGTTCGCCGGGAAACCAAGTTTCACATTGAGCTTTGTTATGCCTCGCACATCGCATCCGCAGAACATATGATTCCGGAAAATATAAAACACTTCTGGGGTTTTATAAACTCATTGAAAAAGGATTCTGGCATACCCAAAAGAATGCAAAACGATGGCAATTTCCTCGAGAGTCCTCAAGAAATAGCAAATGCCTTCGCTGCTCACTTTCAATCAAGTTATTCCGATCACACCGGGATTACTGTGGATCCTGAAATACACGAGAGTATTGTGCAGGGCAGCACGCTACTCCAGCATCAATTCACCATAGTCGAAGTTACATCGAAGCTCAAGGAGCTTGACTGCAGTAAAAACGCCGGCCCAGATGGAATTCCACCTATCTTTTTAAATCGTTGTTCGCAGTCGCTTGCTGCACCAATCTGCACCATCTTCCAAAAAACATGCAACAAAGGAGTTTTCCCAACTTTCTGGAAGCATTCCACCCTTTTTCCCATTTACAAGTCCGGCGATAGGACCGAAATCGATAATTACAGAGGTGTATCAATGCTATCCACGTTGCTGAAGATTTTGGAATCAATTCTGACAGATGAGATCTTCCGTACCTACAATAACTATATAACCGAAAATCAGCACGGTTTTTTCCAGGGGCGTTCAGCAAATTCCAACCTAGCGGTATATCAAAATTTCCTAGTTACCAGTCTGGCGATGGGAAAGCAAGTCGATGTTATATACACGGACATATCTAAGGCGTTCGATAGTGTTTGCCATGAGCTGCTTCTCATAAAGCTCTCAAAGATTTGAATTGGCTCTCACTACTTGAACTGGGTTGCAAGCTACCTGTCGGATCGTCGGCAGCGTGTACTCATGGGCGGGGCTACATCTAAGGAGATCCAGGTGTTGTCGGGTGTGCCTCAGGGGTCCCACATTGGTCCAGTTCTGTTTTCCCTATTTGTTAACGACATCTCGTCATGTTTTGAAGAATCGGACTTTCTTATGTACGCCGATGACCTAAAATTTTATAATATTGCGGAAACATCGTTCACCGGACTCCAACAAGATCTGGAGCGCCTGGTTTTATGGTGCAAGAAAAACTGCCTATAACTAAATGTCAAGAAATGTAAAAAAATGAGCTTTTACAAGGGGATGAATCAAATTGACCACAATTACACCATCGATAGTGAGACTCTGGAATTGGTAACTGTCTTTAATGATCTAGGGGTGTTGTTTGACAAAGATCTGTCATTCACTTTACATGTGGATCAAATAGTTTCGAGAGGCTTGCGGCTGCTTGGATTTATAAGGAGGAACACTGTACTGATGACGGACACCAGGGCAATTACGACACTTTACAACTCTCTAGTGCGCAGTATACTTGAATACTGCAGCACCATTTGGTCCCTGCAGTACCAGTGTCACATATCTAGGCTCGAAAGGGTGCAGAATAAATTTGTTAAATATTTATTGTATAAACATCGTTTCCCCTATCGCGATTTGTCCTATGACACTAGACTCCTGGTCTGCGGTCTTAAATCACTGCAAGCTAGACGAGAGAACCAGCTTCTGTTTTTTCTTCATAAACTGATCAACGGGAAGATTGATTGTGCCAATTTACTGAGACTCCTATACCTCAAGATACCAGCGAGAACTTTAAGACACCAACAACTGTTCCACCAACATTATCACCGAACCAACTACGGACAAAGAGCATTTATGGATCGAATGGTTACAATGTAAACGACAAGTTTAACCACCTAGATATTTTTAACATAAGTCTCAACTCACTGAAGCGTATTGTGTCTTGAACTTTTTTTTATTCTTCTTACACGTTTTATTATCGAATATGTATTGAATGTTAAGTGTTGCAAATGTTTTATATAATGTCCTACGATTAATTGTTTTTAACTCTTTTCGTATCATTTGGAGCTTTGCTCTGTGGTGTGCATGTAAGTACTAAATAAATAAATAAAATGAATATTCTAACTGTGCCTTCCATGTATATTTTTGAATGTCTTATGTTTGTTAAAAATAATATGGACCAGTATACAAAACTAAGTATATTCACACAGGACTAGAAACGGGGGAGATATATTAATTGATTATCACAGAATAAATAGATCTAGATTTGCCCTAAACTATTATCAATCAATCAATCAAATAAGGCTTTATTATCATAAATTTCAAGAAATTCATTGACAAAGCTGGAAAAAAGGTCATCAGTTTGCTAAATACTTAAAACAGTCATACACTAAAGGTTATAATACAGTAATAAAACTTAACATGTCAATAAAATAAATTAAGAGTTAAAAATATAGTTAAAATCAATCACAAACAGACAGAATTAGAAGTCTTCCACACAGACCCAATTACAAACGTTAAAAGCAGGTAGGTACATAACAGAAACAAAATATTTAAAACTAATTTAAATCAATAAAATAAGACAAATCAATTAATATTATGCCCGTAGTACTCTTCAACAGAATAACATGTAAGTGACACCAGAAGGCCTCTGACCCTTTTCCTAAATTGCACTAACTGTTCAGGCTTCTCAATTCCAATGGCAAATGATTAAACATTTTCTTGGAATTATAAAATATAGAGTTTTTAGTCAGAGAAGAAGAAGGAATGGGTAAAGATACAAAGTGTGAGCTTCTAGTATTAACAGCATGTAACGGGTGAGAGGGATTGAAAATGTTGTTTTTGTATTTTCGCAACATTATACATGCAAATTCTAGTATAAAAAGAGATGCCAAGATCAAGATACCTTCTGAAATAAAAAGGCCTACAGGATTCATCACGATTCAGACCACAGAGGCATCTCAAGGCTCTTCTGAATAACAAAGACCCTCTGAAACAGACCTAATGAGCAGCAACCCCAGAATGCAATACCGTATCTCAGGTGGCTCTCAACAACAGAAAAATATACAGTCCTGGCAACAGACTTGGTCCAAATGACATTTCACAGTCCAAACGGCATAGCAACCCGCTGACAATTTGCCACACAGTTCTAAGATGTGAGAGTCATATTTTAATTTAGCCTCCAAATGTAATCCTAGAAACTTATTGGAATTGCTAGTCCTTATTAATTAACCATCCAGTGATATTTCTCCCCCTTAAAATTTATAATACTGGTCTTTTTGATGTTGAAGCTCAATCTAATGGCAATGCACCAGTTCTTTATCGCCTGTAAGTCCTCCCTTTCAAGGTTTTCAAGTTGTGCTGGATCCTGGTGATGCCAGATGACTGTAGTATCATCAGCAAAGGAGGAACAGCGACCATAAGAGATTGTGTCAGGTAGATCATTAACATATATAAGGAACAACAGAGGTCCCAAGACAGAACCCTGGGGCACTCCAGCAGACCAAAAATATTTAATAAAATTCCTCAAGTCACCCGAGATCTTCCTTCAGCAAACTTTACTTCTGTGATAAAGAAAATGGCTCCTCTCAAGAGCATTTTATTCGATGGATGAATCTCATGGGTATAACTTTAATCAATATGAATTTCTTTAATGCTTGATCTTTTAATAGTCTTATTATTTTTCATTGTGTTTTATTATCTATTCATTGTTCATTGTTTGTTTTCTTGTATGTTATATTTTTACTGTTAGCTTTAGCAATTTGTGTGTAAACATTTTTTATGTACTAACATCAATAAATACTTTATACTTTGATGTTCTATGTACAGTAACTCTAACATTGTCCCTGTATACCAGGCTAGTGTACAACTATCTTTTACACATCTAGTACATTCGTTAACTTTTTGCTCTATCCCATACATTTACATTATATGTCTAATTCTTTTACAATAGAAGTTTTTTCTTGGACTCAAAATGATCTTCGGACCATTCTTCAAACTTGTCCAAAAATACAGCATCACTGCTGATAAATTCCACCGATCTCCCATTCGACGCCATTAATCTTAACATGTACAAATTTACACCAAAAGTTTCCTTCTTCAATATATCTTTTACCATCCTTAAACGCTAAAGGTAAGATAATCACTGTCTAGCATCGAGATAGAAATATAGATAAAAGATAAAAACCCAGATAAATTTACATATGTGAGATTAACCTCTCATAAATGCAAAGAAATGTCGGTACATCAGTGTTTTTTTAATTTAATTTAAATTTAGTACAGTACAGGCATTGCCCAAATGGTACATAACGTGACTTAATATAAACACACAATTAAGCAATATACATTAAAAAATTGAAAACAGACAACAAATGTCAATACCTAACACACAATAAATACACATAACATTAACTAACAAAAACACTGTACTTTACTTGTATTACTAAAACCTGTCAAAACAGTTAAAACTAGAAAATAGATGATATAGGAACCAAACGAATATACATTAAAAAATTTAAAACAGACAACAAATGTCAATACCTAACACACAATAAATACACATAACATTAACTAACAAAAACACACTACTTTACTTGTATTACTAAAACCTGTCAAAACAGTTAAAACTAGACAATATATGATATAGGAACCAAACGAATGTACAAAAACTAGCGAAACTCCGAAGAATATTATATAAGAGATCTAGCTTCACGCTTAAATGTTAGTATTGAACAATTTATATTAAAGTTTATGGGTAAAAATCTATTTAAGTAATCCATGATTCGATTAATTGGTTCGTTCCTTCCAACATCAGTTCGATAGGGTCGCAGGGAAAATGATTCAAGCTGTCTTGTAGGTCGTGCTGGGACGCGAAATCTAATCAGGCCCAAAAGTTCAGGACAGTCTATCAAGTTGTTGATGATTCTATGCCCAAATGACATGTGCAGTTTAATTCTTCGTGTCTCCAGTGAATCAATGCCAAGTATATTGAGGCGATCTTTGTAAAGCATATTCGATTTGTCTACGTTTAAATTAAAAAGAAGAAAATTCACAAACTTGGACTGAACCCTCTCAATACGCTTGACATGAATCTGGTATAGGAGCGTCCATACGACACAACAATACTCAAGATGGCTCCTGACCAATGCAGAGTATATTGCGTTAAGTGCCACAATATCTTTAAAGTCCCAGCACTGCCGCATAATGAATCCTGCCATTTTAAAAGCCTTCGCAACGACGCTGTCAATATGCTGAGTAAAACGCAGCTCGTTATCAAATACAACTCCAAGATCATTAATTATAATCACCCGCTGCAGTTGTATCTCATTGATCGAATATGAGTGGTCTATAAGCATTTTTTTCCTTGAAAACGATATAATCTTACTTTTCGTAGTATTTAGAGTCATTGCGTTACTTGAACACCATTCAACCAACTCATCAATCTCGCTTTGCAGCTGCATGCAGGCCCTATCGTTGGCAACTCTACAATAAATCTTTAGGTCATCAGCAAAGAACAAAAAGTGACACTTCTTGAATACACCGGCGAAATCGTTTATGAAAAGCAGGAAGAGCATTGGTCCAAGATGTGATCCCTGCGGAACTCCGGAGTACACGGTAATATCCCTGGATAAAGACCCTTTAAACTTTACATTCTGTGTACGGCCCATTAGGTAGCTACTCAACCAGGATAGTAGAGGGTTACCAATACCATAGTATTTCAATTTATTTAAGAGAATTCTATGGCTAACCACATCAAAGGCTTTTTGGAAGTCAAAATAGACCGCGTCCACCTGCACAGAAGCATCCAGTGCACTTGCAAGATAATTAATGTACACTGCCAAATTCGACCCACACGACCTCCGAGATAAAAATCCGTGCTGATAATCTGATAGAACATTGCGAAAAGAAGGTGATACAAGATCAGTGACCAGTGAATCCAACACCTTTCCAAAGCATGATATGCCAGATATGGGGCGATAGTTGGTTACATCTGACCTGTCTCCGCTCTTAAAGATGGGGGTGATTGTGGCCTTCTTCCATATCGTTGGAAATATTTCTGATTGCAAGGAGCATTGAAAGATAATACTCAAGGGCATGGCCAGGGTAGGACTACAATTTTTTACAAACACGGGAGCTATCCCATCGGGGCCAGCAGCCTTGTATACACTAAGCGTTGCCAACTTTTCAAACACCGAATCGGTAGTCACCTCTACTTCACATAAATTAATGTTGGTTCCCAAAAGGTTCGGGGAATTGTAAATGGAAGCACTATCGTTGGCTTTATAGATAGACTGAAAATACTCGGCAAAAAGATCTGCTATCATATGAGGGTCAGAACCTATGACACCATTGTACCGCATCTGCTCAGGATATCCAGACAAACATCGTTTCGACCGCAGGTAGGACCAGAAGGATTTAGGGTTCCTAATAAAGTTTTGCTGTGATGAACGAATGAACGCATCATAGTCCCTTTGAATACTCAGTTTGGCATGGGTTCTCAAGTTTTTATATTCCTGATCCAGCCGAATCTCACGATGGCCGTTCTGTCCCTTGATTCTCTTAAGTCTGTCTAAGGTGTTGTTTTTATCATTTATGAACTTGGCCGTTTGTTGTGAGAAATAGCTAGGAAATTTAATGTCCTGGCGCAGTTTTTTAGGTACATACATATTAATTACAGTATATATGATGTCGTATAAGTACTCAATTTTAGCGTCAATGGTTGCTAGTGGTGAGTTGAGCACTTGCCAGTCAGCTTTTTCTAAGTAGTCGTTAATTTTGACATAGTCGGCCTTAAAAAAATTTAAAGTAGGTACGTTCTCATTCTGCATGCAAATTGATTCGACATCGGAAAAATTAACTATCAATGCAGGATGATGCCCGTCCGTTGACGTCAGATGTTGCTTACACTCAGACAGCGATATGTCTTGGCAGTTGGAAAAAACAAGGTCCAATATTACTTTATTACAATTAGAAACGTTGTTGATTTGTTTTAAATCGTAGAAACACACGCAGTCATACGATAATATTTCACGGTCATTACTTGAAATGAAAATTGAGGAGATTTCGGTACTTAAATCGTTCATGAAACCAGGAAAATCATCAGAAATTGGATGTTCTCTTACATCTATCGGTTTTCAGTTTCTGGTGTAGTTAGGCAAATTAAAGTCTCCAAGAATTGTAACCCTTGACTCAATTTTCCTGTCCATAATGTAACTCACAGAGCCAATACGTTCTTCATAAACTGATAATGGCGACGAAGGAGGTATATACGCACAACAGAACACATAATGCATACTGTCAACGTCCACACCAACCCACAGTTCCTCTACGGTATTATTAGGTACGGAGTAGATGGTAGATGTGTATGATGCCCTGACTGCTATGAGCACTCCGCCACCCCTCTCTTTGCCTGTCTGAATGGTATCACCATCCTTTCGGTAAACCACAAAGTTGCTCGGGAAAAGTTCCTCATTTAGAATAGACTCATTAAGTCATGTCTCTGACAAAACAACTGCGTCATAATCGGAGTTTACCATTTCGTTATAGAACTGAATTGTTTTAGTGCGTAGACTTCGGGTGTTCTGGTAGTACACTTATAAGCAATTTACGTTGTCATCGTCTGAACTGGATCTTGGCAAAAATTTGGTGGAGATTCAGGAGCAATCATGTTATCGCTTTCGTGAATATTTAAATTATCGGATGTTTTAAACCAATTTTTAATTTGTCTGCTGATGTAATAAAGAAGAGTTCGTTTTGCGTTAGAACTTGGCTCTGCATGCCGGTTTCTGTCATTCACCGCTGTAAAATTATCGAAGCTAATCGACCAGACAGGGCGAGTGCTAATAGTTATATGCTTGATATAACAAATAAACTGATAATTTAATTAAATAAGCCTGAAAAGAAAAAATATTAAAACCAGCAATACTATGAGGGAAAATCCGGAGAAATGCTACTGAAAATCCAATTTACTACCTTTGCAGGAATATATAGAATTTACTCCAAGAATTCACCCAAATAATACTGTTCAATTTGAATGGAAATACGTAAAATAATGTGAGTGACCACTAAAATAATTACTTTCTCCGTAAATTTGGACTAAGCCTCTTTCAAATTACATGAATTTGATTAATGAGAAAGGAAATATTTACCAATGAATCGGTATTCTTCCCCAAACGGTCACGACAAAAATTAAAAATTATTGAAGTTGTAAGCTAATTGGAAGTGTAATATAACAGTGCTAAATTCTTGCTTTAGTTGAATAAGACTAAACGAATCATAAACAAATATTAGTTATGTATTCAAAAATGAAAGAATTAGTTAAATATACTGTAAGAGGAATTAAATATTTCAAGATCAAAAATTAGCACTTACCCGTCAAACGTCTCGACACAAGATAAACGACCTCGCTTTCATAATTTAAGATGTTTGACAAATTATGCTTGCCGCTGTATTATTGGCTCATTTACATCATGTGATTACCACTATAAATCACGCAGCGTCAACCCATAGAAATACCCAATATATATCAAAAATATAGTAATCTATAGTAAATTAAATTCATGAATTATAGATATAAAATAGCTTACTGCGCGCCCAAAATTGTTAACCACACGAAATAAACCCATTCGTGAATAGATGTCACTGGCAACTTAAATATTAAATATAGTAATCTATAGTGATGGTAGATACAAAATAGCGTACTAGTGCTTCTAAAATCGTTACTTCTTGCACGAAATAAATCCATTCGTGAATATATGTATATAAATAATATAAATACATATAAATATCGAATACCGAGAATCATTTGCAAATGAACCGAAGTTATAGTGGAGCGGAATAAGCATATATTCCGTTACAACCCCAGTGTTAATTAAATTCTGTTTTTGTTTTCAGATGAAAATGTGGATTTCTTTTATGATTCCAAAGATTGAGGATGGTAACAACTTTGGTGTGTCAGTTCAAGAAGACACACTTGCAGAAGTTCAATCAGTTGAATCCGAAGCTGCTGCCTTCTTTGATCAAATTTCAAGATATTTTATCTCAAGAGGTAAATATTATAACGCACATATTAGTTACAGTTTATATTTTACTTAATTTATTGGTAGAAATTTTGCTTTCAAAGGCAAGCAGATTCTATTAATTTTATTAGTCAATCATGGGCCCTAGTCAAAATCAAAGTCAGAAAAGCTTTATTGTATAAAGAATTGTTTCTCATTTACAAAGCTGTTCAAAGGAATATCGTAATCTTATCGGTTGAAAAAAGGCACAAAACAAACGGAAGAGGAAAACAACATAAGGACAAAACAAATTTAAAAAACAAAAAACAATTAAAATCAATGTCAAAGTTTAAAATCATTAAAGTTTGCGACAGAGGCCGAATGCTTATCTTTATTATATTTACATTATGGAAGATCATCCATACTAAAATAAACCCTAGCACAAACACTTAATATTATTAAATAAAGGTAAAGCACAACACCCAGAAGAACACATTTATAATTAGCCAATTATTGATTATTCAGAGTGGTCCTGAAAGAACTCATGAATTGTATAATAAGCCTTGAGGATTAAAAGTGCTTTAACCTCTCTTCTAAATTTCTCATAATTTTGAAAATTTCTTATTTGCCATGAAATATAGCCTAGTAACCAGTAATACGTGGTCTTACGAGTCCTGCTTCTGATAGATGCTTAAAAATCTAATTAATGATATTAATAGCCTTGTAGTCTTTGCTTTCATACAGATTAGATGTGATATAAAAATATTCAAAGTTTTTTTACTAGTCAAATAAGCAGGCAGTCTTAACACAAAAGAATATTTTTTTATAAATATGTCAAACATTGCCAAAAGTGATGGCATATGATTCTAAAAGCAGTGAGCACAGAGAATGTGACATATCTAATGGCTAATGACATACATATTCCCTAATATAGTTTATGCAGTGTGTCTGAGATTTTATAAAGTGCCATGCCATAATTTTGGAATTTGAGTGGTTGGTCACTGCTACCAATGTCAATGGCTCATAGATGAGCCGTTATAGTATTTTTTTTTATTATTATAGGCAAGTTAATATCAAAGGTCGCTAAATACCCCCATATTGAGGACTATCGCCGTGCTGTTCAAGAGCTAGATGAGAAAGAATATCTAAGTTTATGGTTGGTAATGTCAGAAATCCGCAACAGGTATTGTGCACTCCACGACATCGTTTTGAAGAACTTAGATAAAATTAAAAAACCTCGATCGTCTAATGCAACAGAATCTTTGTATTAGGATAAATAATTTTCAATAAAAGTTGCTTAATTAATTCCACCATTATTTATGCTGATGTGCATGTTTTTTCTTCTGAAATCATACTTTTAAGATTTAAGTTTTATAGTATTTCCTCTAAATAAATTGATTGGTTATTTAATATTAACGGCTGATTTAAATTGTTTTATTTTGTGCCGGAATCTGTTTCTAATGTATGACTATTTTCCTAGTAAAAAGAAATTGATTATCAACATACCTGATATTTATGTATCATTCCAGCCTACCCATGTATGATATTGACAAGTTTACTACCGTTAAGTCCCGTAAAAGGGGGAAACCCTCCTCAAGTGAGTGATTTTTCACTTAAACACTTCACAATTGGTTACATATTTCAAAATGTATTTTAAAGACACAATCCCCCAATAAACAATATACAAAAACCTGAAGATACAGTCACTAAATTTAGAGAATACATTCAGTACAATAGAGTTCAGACCTCCTTCTCGAAAACCTTTAATTTTTTACGTATTCCTCCTGAAATTGTAGCTTTGATAAAAGAGAAGAACAGGCTTAAGAACCTGGCTTGCCATAATGAAATCCTATTATCACAGCTTGAGTTAAGCCACTAACTCACAAGTTGAAGTTATGATTTTGGACACGGTGAGTGAGGACTGAGCTGTAAAAACCCAAAATTGTGCACACTAAAATATTTTTAAATTACACGGGCACTGACTAAAGGCACAAAAACTCGAATTCTATATATTGTACATAATAATCTAACAACATTATACATGACAGTAACATACATGCAACCTCATGGCTTAGACACTATAGACGAACTAATAATAATTAAAAAACTTCCAGACATAACTCATCTTAGTGACGCAATTATCTTTCTGGTTGTTCTTATTAAGAAAGACAAGGAAAGTGTTAACAGCCTGAGCAGCTATAGACCCATAAACCCCATTTCGAGCATGGGTATAAGGTGGCAAATAATATAATTCTCAAACTTATCAACACGTACTTAGAAAATACTAATCTACTCCCCATAGAACAATTAGGGTTTCGTGCTGGTTTTATCACAATAAACCACACTCTACGGCTTGTTTCTGACATTATTTGAGGCTTTTACAACATATTTCACACTGGTGCCATATTTTGTGATATCAGAATTTTAATTTTAAAAATGATTAGGCTTCGTTTTCCTAATCAGTTATTCAAAATTATTTTTTCTTTTCTGCAAAATCGATCACTTATGGTATCATCGATGAGTGTTGTTCATATTTTGAAACTAAAAAGGCAGGGGTACGTCATGGCTCCCCCATTTCCATGCTGATTTGGTTGGCTATATAGCCTGATATGAGTGCTGATAATAAAATGAATATTTTTGTAAATAAAATTCAAACAGCTTTTGAACAGTCGGTTTTGTAAAAGCACATAATATCTGTTAAAAATGGTCTATGGTTTACAAATGAGTTAAGATGTATGCGTGAAAAACTATATTTTCTGAATGAATATTCTACAGGGTTCACAACACAGAAGATAATAAAAGAATAATGAATCAGTTTAGATTATAATATAAAAATGGAATAAAAAGAAAGGAAAACACTAGAAAACGACAATTTTATTAAAAACGCAAAGAACCCAACAAAACCATGTGGGCTCTCATAAAACAAAAGAGGCCTGAGGCGAGATTTATTATTATTATTATTATTATTATTATTATTATTATTCAATGATCCACAAGTTTTCGGCTTGGTTATACGATTCGATGGGGACTATGTCAA
Source organism: Pissodes strobi (assembly GCA_016904865.1). Classification (NCBI taxonomy): domain Eukaryota; kingdom Metazoa; phylum Arthropoda; class Insecta; order Coleoptera; family Curculionidae; genus Pissodes; species Pissodes strobi. The sequence goes on along the minus strand of MU183521.1, from coordinate 178,544 downwards.
GCACCGAACTTACTATTGTAAGTGTATGGACATATCATGACCATGTTCAGAAACGCTCCAACTATAGAGCAGGTGTCGAGTACAACTGATTTTTGGAGGGTGATGTACTTTAGTGGGTTTAGCCCTATTTTCCCTACATATTTGTGGAGAGATTTGGTAATGATGCTAGCTGCTGACAGTGCTATTGGTATGATTATAACTTTATCCTCATGCCACATATTTTTTACTTCATCAGCCAGAGGTAAGTATTTTTGACTCTTTTCACTTTCTTTCTTTGTATTTGGTATAGTAATATCAATAAGGTAAGTGGTTTTTGTTGGTTTATGTGTCAGTGTGATATCTGGTCTATTGTGAAGAATAGTTCTGTCCGTTGAGATGCTTCTATTCCATTACATCTTAACCTCATTATTCTCTATTACATTATCCGGTGTGTGTTGTACTGTGAGTTTATATTTTTGGGCTAACTCCTGGTGAATGATCTTTGCAACATTATCATGTCTCTTGGTGTATTCTAATGGTGCCTGAATTTTGCAGCCACTTTTTATGTGATCTATGGTTTCTACTTGTTCGTTACATAGTCTACATTGATCTGTTGTGTTTTTATCTTTTATTATGTATTTGCTGTACTTGCGCCTATTAATTACTTGGTCCTGGATGGCGATCATTAGTACCTCAGTTTCACCGAAAATGTGTCCATGAGTGAGCCATGCGTTGGAAGCTTATGTGTCTATACGCGATTGGTGGTTGAGTGCATATGCATGCTTACCATGAAGTGTTTTTTGTTTCCATGTTTCCTTTTTTCTTTGTACTGTAGTTATTTTTGCCTCAGGTCTAAATGTATCATTATTGAATTCGAGTGGTGTTAAGAGTTGTGATTATTTTATGTAGTGATGTCGTTTGTGCTTTGTCTTTGAAATATTTTCACAATTTTTCTATTTGTTCGTAATTTGCATTTTTTTATCCGTTACTCCCCTCCCGCCTTCTCTTCTGTTGAGCGTGAATCTTTCGGTTGCTGCTTAATGTTTTTTGAAAGTTGTACGTGTGAGAATGATGAGGTCTTGCAGGTTTGTATCGCTCTAATTTATGATACAAAGGAGTATGTTAACACTTGTATGGCATAGGTGTTAGTAGCCTTTATCTTATTTCTACTTTATAGCTTGGTTTTGAGTCTTTGTTAACTCTTTAATTTGTGAGTATTCTATTCCTGTTTCTGTTTGTATCCTAGATATTTGTAGGTATTATGTGCCTCCATACAGTCATATGTTTGTTCTGTTTGTGTGATGTATGGTTCTTGTATGTCTTGTCGACCCTTTATTATGTTATTTCTTTTGCATTTATCAATTCCAAATGTCATTTTCATGTCTTGGCTAAATATTTCGGTGGTCTTTACAAATATGTCAGCTGATTTTTAGTGGAGGTGAAAAGCTTCATGTCATCGACATACCAGAGATGTGATATTTTACGTGTATTTTCGCCTACTATTTTATATTCATATGTTGTTTCGTTTAGCATGCTTGATAGTGCGACACAGAACCAGAGGGCGCTAAGTGAGTCACCTTGGTAGATACCACGTGATATTGAAATCGGAGCTGTCCGTATGACAACTGTGCTTCTTTTTAGATTAATCGTTGTTTTCCATTTTTTTCATGATTATTTGGAGGAAAAAGGTTAGCGTGGGGTTGACTTTCTATATTTCAAGCACATGTATAAGCCATGCATGAGGTACGCTATCAAAAGGTTTTTTAATAATCGATGTATCCATAATAAAGAGATCTTTGTTTTTCTTTGGCTTGTTTGTGTATTTCTGCCTCGAATATCAATTGCTCTTTGCAAGTTCTTGCTCCTTTGCGACATCCTTTTTGTTCTTCTGCCATTAGATTTTCTAGATGTTTATTTAGTTTTTGTGTAATGGTTGATGTGAGCAGCTTGTATGTTGTTGATAGGCAAATTATTGGCCTATATTTAGATGCGTCGCCATGGTTTTCATCTTTAGGCATGAGGAGGGTAGACCCTTGGGCCAGAAACTCTGGCACCATTTCTGGGTTCTCAATGAGCTGATTAAAGATTGTGCTTGATGCGTGGTTTTGAAACACTTGAGTCAGAAGTTTGTAATTTATCCTCCCCAGGAGTTTTCCAATTATGAGATGCTTGGACAGCATTCTTGAGTTCCTCTAATGTGATTATTATGTTTGTCATTGGTGCTGTTTGTTCTTGACGATTGATTTCGTCAGTTATCCATGTTGCATGTTTGTTGTGTTCCGTACTGTTAGACCAGATATCCGAGCAAAAGTGTTCTATTTCATCTGCCCATGGTGAGTTAGTTATGTTTATGTCTTCTTGTTCGAGTGATCTGTAAAACTGCCTTTGGTTTGTGTTAAATGTTTGGTTTTTCCCGAGGTGGTTTTTTTTTTGTATCGTTTTAACCTTTTTGACTGGGCTTGCAGTAGCTGTTTTTTTGTGTCCAGGGTTTCCATTATTTCCTTAGTTGGACTGTTTTTCGATATGATTTTACTTTCAACCATTCTTTTAATTTTTTTTTGAGAAATTGCCCTTAACGTGTTGGGTTAATTGTCCTTCTAATTTCTATTATTATTATTATTATTATTATTATTATTAATAATATTTTTCTAGAAACAAACAAGCGGCAGAGCCGATGATGTTGTTCCCATCAAGCTTTACAGACTATAGTGGACAAAGTGGGGATTTTTTTCATTCATTTCGTCATTCAGTAGATTTTTGAAAGTGTTTATGTGTGTATTCCTGTGGAGATTGTTCTATTCGTAGACAACACGATAAACCAAAAAGTTCCTTCTCACCAGTTTGTTGCATTTCTCCTTCAACTTTCTAGTGTGACCCCATAACGGCCGCGACGTATGTTGCTGCAAGGGTAATATCCAGAGGTCCACTTAAAGGTCTCGATTAGGTCTCCACGTTCCCTAGTGATATTAGATGCAAATGTCGTAGTCTGTCTGTGTACTCCATGGTACTTAGTGTTAGAGGTATTTTAGTCACTTTTCTTTGTACCCTCTCCAGTTACTCGATGCCCTTTATATAATATGGGTTCCACACAGTATAGGCCAATTCCAGCTTTGGTCGAATATAGGTTTTGTAGATTTTTAGTACCATTTCTTCAGGCAAGTCCTGGAATGCTTTTTGGACCAAGTACATTAATATATTTGCCTTCTTCACCATATTATTGATGTGAGGTTCCCACTTAAGATCCCCGGATATTTTTACCCCTAGATCTTCATGGGTGTTTATAGATTTTAATATGTGTTGATCTATTATGTAGTCGATTTGAGGACTTCCCGTTCCCATATGCAGAACAACACACTTGTTAGCGTTGAGGGGAAGTAACCGCTGTTTAGACCAAACACTTATTTTCGGCAGATTATTCTCCAATGTAGTAGGTAGGACTTCCATACAGTTTGGTATCATCCGCATATAAGAGGATATTAGAGGTGACAAGTGGTGGTAAATCGCTGGTATACAAGAGGAACAACAATGGTCCGAGCACGAAGCCCTGTGGTACTCCATTCGTAACAGCATACATTGGAGAGAGTTGACCATTTATGCGCACACAGTACTCTCTGTCTGCCAGGAGGACAAGAGATGCCCCCTCACCCCGAGGTGTTCAAGTTTACTCAGCAGTCTTTTGTGGGGTACTTTATCAAACGCCTTCTCGTAATCGAGGTATACAATATCAGTAGGTTCATTATCATCCAAACATATTGACCAGTGATTCACTGCAGTCTGCTGACTCTCTGGTATGATGCTGTGGTATACCATGAAATCTGTCACTTCTTTAACAACTATTTTTTTCCATGACCTTACGAATGCAGCTTGCCAAACTTATGGGGCGATAATTGATTAGATTGTGATTGTCCCCCTTTTTATATATAAGCACAATAATGGGTTGTTCCAGTCCTGTGGAAGTTTCTGGTCCAGTGCCCAGTGCAATTAATAACTTTTTCGTTAATGTGGCTAGCAAGCACGGTGGTGGGAGAGCTCCCAGCCACTTGACTTTTGTTCAGGCGCTCGGAGTCAGGACAGTCTACAACTATAGAGATTAGCATATAATGAGGTGCGTGACATTACACTCCTTGAGGAACACCGGTGCTAGGGATGTCTATGGGTTGAACGTGCCATTGCTGAGAGTGATAAAGGAACAAATTCTCATTTCTCTAACTAAGATTCTAAATCAATGTCTTCGGCAACAGGTCTTTCCCGACGTGCTGAAAATAGCTTCGGTCACGCCTATCTTCAAGAAAGGAGATAGATGTGACTTATCAAATTACAGGCCTATATCTATCTTGCCTGTATTCTCGAAGGTATTTGAAAAGGTTATAAAGATCCGGCTGGTCAAATATTTGGAAGAACATAACATAATAAACAAAAATCAATTTGGGTTTCGAAAAGACTTAAGCACGACGGATGCTATTTTGAAATATATTGAATACACCCCGGAGTGCTTTGAGGAGGGACTTTACTCTGCGACTTCAGTAAGGCGTTTGACTGCGTCCCCCATGACATCCTCAGAAAAGTGGACAAACTGGGTTTCGGACCAGTCTGCTTGGGGTTGGTTGCGCCATACTTATGGAACAGGAGACAATCAGTGCTGTTGGATGGTGTGAGGTCGGGGGTTTTGGAGGTTAGCGTGGGTGGTGTGTTGCAGGGCTCCGTCCTTGGTCCCATTATTTTTCTCATATACCTCAGTCACAAACAATATAGCTTTGTTTGTGACCATAGTTTTGCTGGCAATTATCAGCAAAACTTTCATTAGATCAGTTATGGTGTATGCAAGCCTCACATGGGCACATGACATTCAATTTAAAAGGCTTGAAACTGTCCAAAATAGAATACTTCCAATCATCTTAAACGGTCTAAGATGCCTTAGGGGATCTATTCGTCAGAGACTCAACTTTTTCAACTTTCGTCTAATAGGCAACTATTTTGACAGAGTTGAAATTGACACAAATCAGCTTATTTTAAATAATTCGCACGTTTTTTCAACATTGATGATACCTACAAATTAATGTAAACAAATAACAATCGAGTTTGTATTGATTCTCACTATATTATTACACCGTAACAATTGTTTCGTCACAACAGTGACATCTCTGTAACGAAACAACTGTTGCGGTGTAATAATATAGTGAAAATTAGTACGTGCTAACTATGTCCTGCTATATGACAAAAATTTACCCACTTCTACTAGCGTACCAAATATGGCACTTGAGTTTGATTTTGTGTTCTGCTAGAATAGGGTTTTACCAACAATTATTTAGTGTGCGACTAACTTTTTTTCTATTTTAAATTGAAACAATTCATTTTAACTTGTATAACTTAATTTGACTCAGTTAATATGTATAATAGATATAATTGCCACCGTACTAGAGATAAGTAGCTCGGAAATGAGCGGACCTTGGAATAGACTAGACTGTATTTTCTCCATCTCTTTGCCAATAAAATGTCTTAGTCTTTACAATAAAGTATATTTTGAGTATAAAAGGAGCCACATGCGGCTGAAAAAGGCTGGAGTTTTCTAAAAGAGTAATTAAATTTTAATCAATACGTTAGTTTTTCTGTTTAATGATAAGTTAAACAAGACAATTATACCTTATATCAAAGGTGAAATCAGTGCTTCTATTTCATGTTGGAATATTGCTCCACACAGTTTGCCATATATCGAACAAAAACTATACACATGCACTCAAACTAAAACTGCTTTATTGCCTTAAACATAAATCACTGATAAAGCTAAATATAAAATGGCTTAATCCTATTTAAAATATTTTTCCAAACAATACAACCACCCTAAACTAATCTATGTAAAAATACAGAGAATATATAAGCCTTATGTACACATGATAAAGGAAAGGAAATAACAAAAAACTGTCAGCGATGCTATACATAAAAATAACAATTAAAATAAACACTGGGTGTTAAACAAGGTCTGACACAATTAAAAGTAAAATATTAAGTAGGTATGCAAAATATTATCAAAGATGTCAGAAAATGCTTATATTAAGTCCTGGCCATAAAATAAAAATAAAACACCACAAAGCAAAATTACACACATTTACAAAATTAATTCAAATTCATCTTCCAGAAACTCATTAACCTGCATTCAATTTTCACACTGAAAATGCAGAAGCAGGCTCCCGGACAAGGCATCCGGTATTAAACAGAAAGAGTCGTCGGATCAGTGGATGTCTGATTAGCCAAAGTGATTTTTTTCACAGAATACCACAAGAGTTCTTTATCGCCTTCTTTTAAGTTACGTTGGCGAAGCACTTCCATAAAAGCGGTTTTGTCGGTGAATAGATCACCCTGTGTTAACTGCGTAGTGATTTTTGGTAAGAATTTCGGTATTTAAGGCGCTAATTTTTAATCTTACCTCGTCCAGTGATTCAGGTTCCCAATCTGTTTCCGGTGTAGATAGCCAGTCAGCACGGTGGCGATACTGAATCGCCTTGCCAGCATCCATTTGCGCTTGTATGAATGGTTCTACCGACTCACCATCTAACCCCAAATTTTCCGCCACGGCCACTGAGTCGGACAATACTTTGGCTTCCTGAGTTAAATTTTCAATGGCAAGATGATTGTTCGCTTTGTATCCTGCGACGTCCTTCATGTAACCCAAACGCTCGTTAATCAATGAAGCCGCATCGTCGGTTTGTCGTGGCTTAGCCATAGCAGTTGCCGAAAAAAATAATCCTGCCAAAAGCAGCAGGTTTCCAAACACTTTACTATACATTTGACTTCACCTCTTTTGCAATTATTAGTCAGTTCGGATGAATAAAGAAAGAGTAATGCTTAATTCACAAGCTTACAATTAATATTCCATAATTAACCTCTAGTCAAACAAATTTATTTGGTACTGAATGACTGGTTACGATACATCTCCACTTTAATATCAAAAGAACCTATATTTATAACTACGCATGATGCAAGAATGCGCAAGCGAAATATAATAAAGGATTATGGTGTATTATTAATAAAATAAACTTAAGTACATAAATCAACTGACGATGTTATTTCTTATTGCTCAAGACATGATTAAATCCTTGTTTTAGATTAGTTTAGATTAGTGTCAACCTATTGTCAATTTACACACGTAAAAACAGTAATAAAATTAAAAATTATTATTTACATTGTTATTAAAAATGATTTATTAAAAAAAAATAGGCGTTTGGTATTAAAGCATATAATATTAGTTTGTTATTAACATTTCGTATAAATTCAATAGGAATAAGCCATAAATTAGCCACGCGCCTCTCTTATCCTGAGAATATCACTCCACTTTGCTTATTTGAGTCCGACCCCTATCAAGTTCCTCGAATGCTGTTTTATTATTCAAGCAATGGTGTTATGTCAATATAGGAAATCGAAAAGTTCAGTCGACCATCTACGTTCTAAAATAAAGTTTGAAACATGACCCAGTTTACAATGACATGAATAAAAAGCTTTGGGGATGATAGACCTTTTACCAGTCCTTTTGAATTGCTATGCGGGACTTCCCTGATCAGTTTTGGAAGAGTTTATACTACTCTATTGCCCAGAAACGTGTTTCTTTCTGGCATTTTCATAGTCTATAGTAGAGAATAATAAGGCTATCGCTGTTACGTTTGTTGTACGTATGGAAGTCGCTGTTTGTATCAACAAAAGATATTTATTTATTTACTAATGCATTTATTTTGGTAGTTACATAGACCTATTACCAAAAATGGGGAAGTTCACAGTAGTTTGTGCTCTTGCCCATGGGTACACTTACATATACATATATAACTTAAATTTAAATTAGACATAATTGACAATAAATAATAATATTAATATAATACAACATCATATAATACAATATAAGGGAGGCTCACATATTCGGTATAAATCAGTCTAAATAGGTTGTACATATGACATATTATGGTTTCTTTTTTTTGCAAGATCAGGATAATTCATAAACTCGGTTATGGCACAACAGCAGCAACAAAAGACACAATACACTTAAAGCTTGTTCTCTCTCAGAAGCTGTTTATTTTTTTTTAAATGTTGCAGATTCAAAACCTTTAGATTGTCAGGTACTTTGTTGTACATTTGTGGATTTGTGCTATATTGTAGCTAAAAAAGTGTTCGAATAGTGCAGTTCTGAGGATTGGAAGATTCAGCCGTTTATTGAGCCTGGTATTTCGATCATGCACGTCAGTTCCTAATACAATTTTATCGAAAAGATAGCCCGGCCTCTTGGTCAATAATATTTTGTGGTATAAACACAAAGCATGAAGTTTTCGTCTACTTTTCATTGTAAGCCTGCCCAGTTCATCTATTTTGTGCGAGATGTGATCACATTTTTTAAGACCATAAATAAATCTGGCACATGCATTTTGAATTCGCTGAATTTTTTTGGAGGTGTCAACATCAAGACATGGCCCATATACAGGTGAGCAATAATTGAATTGGGAAAGGACCAAGGTTTCACATAACATGACTTTTGATATTTGGGTTAAATAATATCGATGTGGGTACAAAAGTCTAAGGGCTCTATATGCCTTCTGTACACTCCTAGCTGTATGCTGACGATACCTCAATGAGCTATCCATAATTATACCAAGATTCTTAAACGATCTTTGTTTTTTCTAAATAGAAGGACAGTTGATTTAGTTGGATTAAGATTTAAGGAACGTTTTAAAGAAACAGAAGAGAGAATGTTTAAATCCTGATCTATATTTTCGACTGCTGTATGTATCATGGATTTTTCAAAACTCTTATATTATTATATTTGGATGTCGTCAGCATACATATGAATCTCACAGTTCTTCACATACTTATAAAATGCACTGGTGTATAAAGTAACAAACACTGGAGAGAGGATTGAACTCTGGGGGACGCCCGAAATATTTGATCTACTGCACGAAAGTGACAAACCCAGGCGAACTCTCTGTGTTCTATTTTGAAGATAAGATTCAAACAGTTTTATACCATCGCCATTTACACCAATGGACTGCACTACAACCAGCAAAATCTTGTGATGCAGAGTGTTAAAGGCCTTGCTGTAATCCAAAAGAACCATAGCAGTTATTTATCCTGATCAGTAGCCCTGGCAATGTCATCGGTAATGTTCAGCAACGCCGTGGTACAGCCATGGTCCGAACGAAACCCTGATTGAGTGGGAACATTACTAGGATCCTGTACTTAACCAGGGCATTCTTCCATGCATCCGGAAAGACTTTACTTAAAAATACCGTATTAATAATATTAACCAAGAAAGGCAAAATATAAGGACAACAAATCTCAATGAATAACATTGAAATACCATCAGACCCAACAGAACAGTTATTCAAGCTAGAGATTACTCTATGTACCTCATCAGAAGACACAAGCTTAAATGCAAATTCAGAATCTGTTATTTTGATGTTTTTGTAGTGGTCAGAATCTGTTCTTTGTTGTTTTTGTAGTGGTCTATGATTACACCACCATTAATACCCTGACCTACCCTTGGTACACTATCAATAAAAAAGTTGTTAATTATATTCGGATCCTGAAAACGATCTGAAGTTATTTTGTTCTTAGAGTCTTCAACTTCCAATGATTTAACTTCCCTCCATATCTGTCTTTTATTCTTGTTTTTACCAATATACTCAAAATAAACTTTCTTTTCCCGGTTTATTGTATGGTTAGTAATATTTCTGAGACTCTTATAATAATTGAAGTGTTCCAGTCTTTTAGTTTTATTTGCCCTCATCCTAGCCTTATCCCTAGGCGACAACGTAAGCCAAGGTGCTTTAGGTTTACCAATTGCGGGTACCAATAATAATTACTTATGATCATACCAAACATGTGCCCTAAAATATGTTATTTTAAACAACTAATACAAAAGATAACAAAAATACAAAAGCAAATCACATAAGCTAATTGTTTACTTTTTAATAGACCTTCATTCAATACAAAACCCATAAAATACAAAATAAACAAATCAAAAACAAAAAAACAATTATTGATAAGCAGAGCATTGGACAGAAAACATCCCAGTCCTATAAATATGCAAATACCTTATTTATTTACAGGGTCTCTATTAGGTTATGAATATGAACCCATAATTATATAATTATAAGATGGATTAAAATAGAAAAGAAAAAAAAATCAGCGTTTTTTATAAATTTTAGAAACAAGCACAACCGTTAGTCTTTCCTATTGTTTGTGTTTGCATTTTTGGCAGATGCTGCTGTTGGTGGAGGGCTGTCGAAATGAATTTTTCTTTTCCTATGATTTTTCGGTTGGGTTCTTAATAAAGTCTTTGAACGTAACTTGTTTCTCTTTTTCTCCTTGACAAGATGGTATTGGTTTGTCGGATTTTATCAGCTTGACATTGAACTTCCCCACCTATATTCGCTCCTTCAGAGTGAGTGGTATTAAGGTTTTCATAAGTATATTCCTCTCCATCAACTATAAGAGTATTATTTGTTATTGCAGCATCAAATTTGTTTTTTCTAGACTTTCTCAAGACTTTCTGCTTTTCATAATCCTCTGGTATTATGTCTTTAGTTACACTAATTCCGGTACGTTTAAACTTATTTGCGTTTGCCAGTATGACGTACCTTAGTTGGGAGTGACCAAACTCAATAATAATGGGGTGATATTTTCCTTCGGTGACTTACCTATCCAATTCTAAAAATATCTGGCGTCCGAATAGTTACTTACACTCGAGGCCAAGTTTGGAGGAGATTATATCCAAAATCACGGTTGTGTCGTCAGCTTTGTGACCTTTCTCCACTTCCAAAAAATATCAAGTTATACTTCCTTAGTTTTCGTTCACTCGCTAATTGGCTTGACTTTAGTTTATCATTCTCCTGCTCTAAAAATAATTTTTTTTTGTTTGTAAATCTTTTATTTCCTGAGTTGTTTTTTCGGTAACCTTAAGAAATTCGCACTTAAGTTCTTCTTTTGTTTCTTCGGTCTTTTTTAAAACCGTTTGTAGCATATTCATAAATGAAAGTCCATGGAAAAGTTAGGATACCCAAGTCAATAGAAGCCTGCCGACAATTCGCCTTGTATGATAGTTTAGTTATAATACTCACAGGGCAAAAATCTTATAAGCATCAAAGTCAAAGTCAAAAATTCTTTATTCAAAAAATTGAAAAATTGTTAGCTTACAATTCACAATTGAATGATATAGCGAAAATATGCTACAAAACTAACTAAAGTACTAAGGAAAAGACCAACGCAAAGACGAAGCAACTATTAATTTACACAAACAGTTCTATAAAAAAGATAATTTGGCATTCATATTTGCACTCATTAAAATATCTCAAAATGCCTAACTTAATTACATCTCACAATCGAGCCAATATTCCACCAATTGAATATGGCTCTAATTCAATAAGTGGCTTTAAAACTCCCTTTTTAAAAGTATTAACATTTGCCTCGGCCTTCAAATATTCGGGCAATTTAAAAAAAAAATACACACGCATACACCGGGCCTCTTTCAGTAGTGGAGAGTCTGTGATGTTTAAATTAATATCCCTGCCTCTTGATTTATTTCAAAATCAGAAAACTTTTCCCTTATCTTGAAAAAGAAGATAGATCACTCATACATATACAGCCAAGTCCTGGCACAGTTAAGATATTGATATAAATATATATCTCCGGGCTCATAGCGTCCTGCGCCTTCCGGTCCCCAGCCTCCAGCCACTCCTATCTTCCCAGTCTCCCGGTTGTAGGTTCCGTTCTGACATAGCCTTTTCTATTCCACCGAGCCATGTTGTTTTGGGTCTTCCTCGTTTCCTTCTTTCTGGTGGTGTCCATTTTAATAGAACTTTTGGGAGGCGCCCGTCTTCCATTCGTTCCACATGGCCATACCATATTAGTTGCCTTCTCTGTATCTCGTCAATAATTGTTTTCTCTACATGCATGATGTCTCTGATTCGGATGTTTTTTATTCTTTCCACCCTTGATCTTCCTGCAGATCTTCGCCAGACGTCCATCTCGAGTGCTAGAAGTCGTTGCTCCATGTTTTTCGTTAATTGCCATGTTTCACAACCATACAATACCACACTCTTGAAAATGGAGTTATAGATAAGGTGTTTCTTTTCAAGTGATATATTTTTGGACCATAATATTGAGTTCAGGCATCCGATGACTTTCCTGCCTTTCAAAATCCTTTCCTCGATCTCACATTCTGTTCTACCCGTATTGCCTATTTGAGTTCCTAGGTAGGTGTATTTGTTGCATGTTCCTATTTCTATGTCGTTTACGTGAAAGTTTTCTGCTTCTCTGCCTATGCACAGATATTTGGTCTTCGATTTGTTAACCGACATTCCCCAGTTCTCATATTCAGCCAGAAGTTTTGTTGTCATAAACTCTAAATCTTCTTTGTCCTGGGCTATTATTACCTGATCATCCGCAAAGTGTAGAGTGTATAAAGTTTTTTCCTCATTTAGTTGTATACCCATTCCCCCGCATGATCTTCTCCATTTTCGGAGGGCTTCATTAAGGTAAGTCTTGAACAGCGTGGGGGATAGACAGCATCCTTGTCGTAGGCCTTTGGATATAGTTGTACCCACTTTAATTCTTGATGTCGCTTGATCATAGACTTGTTTTATTGCTTGTATGGCTGTATTGTTTATGAAAGATTTTTCTAGGACCTGCCAAAGTCTCTGAACCGGGACTGTGTCGTAGGCCTTTGTAAGGTCTACGAATAGTAGATGGACATCTCTATTTGTTGCAGCTTTTTTCTCATTCAATTGAACCAAAGTAAAGATGTGGTCCATACATGATCGTCCCGTACGAAAACCTGCCTTTTCTTCTATTTCAAGTGGTGAGTATTCTTTCTCAATTATAATTCGGAGGATTCGTCCATACAATTTACTCACTGTGCTGGTGACCGAAATGTATCTATAGTTAGAGCAGTCTTCTTTTGTCCCTTTTTTGTGGATCGGTGTTATCCATGCTTCTTTCCAGGTATTTGGAATTGGTTCTCCATTTACGCATCTTGTCATCAGTAGGTATGTGGTTAGTTTCCGTGAGCCATTTTTAAGTAGTTCTGCTGATAATCCTTCTGGCCCCGGTGCTTTTTTTGTTTTCATGGCTTTTATCGCTTTCTCTATTTCGTCATCGTCGATATCAATATATTGAACCGCTTAAAATTACCCCTGCATGATTCTCTATGCCCCAGAGACAAGACAACACGAATCGCCCTTTTCTGGAGGATGAATACCCGGCATGGTTGCCCATGCCCATTTCGTGCTTTTAGCAAGTGTCACTGTTCGAGAGCCCAGCTGGACCTCCGGAAGTCCTGAGCTGTCTGAAGGCGCTCGTTTGAGAGATTCAAAAGATTTGATCCAGTTACGAGAATGTTTGTTGTGAGTTTCCTTGTAGTATTTCTGAGGCCAGATTATTCACATAAAATATGAATAGGAGGGGTCCAATGATGCTGCCTTGCGGTATTCCCATCTGAAGATGATCCTTTCGAGTAAAACTTCATTCCACCCCTTTCAACAATAACACTTTGCCTTCGTTCGCTCAAGTAAGACCTAATCCAACCAGATGCAGGTCCACGAACACCATACCGATCGAGCTTTTCAAAATGATTTCATGGTCAAGGCTGTCGAATGCCTTGGAGAGGTCGAGAAAGATTCAGATGGACAAGTTTCCACCCTCAAGGGCCTCCAAGATTTGTTTTACAAAGTCATAGATGGCCGTTTCGATTGATCTTCCCTTAAAGTAGCCATGTTGTGAAGTGCTAAACAGATTTTGAGAATGGAAAAAACTGAAAAGGCGAGTGCACATTACTACCTCAAAATTTTTTGAAAAGGCTGGCAGCAAAGTAATTGGGCGGTAATTCTGAAGTAGAGTCGAATCACCTTTTTTGTATAGAACTTGACAATGGCCAACTTAAGCTCATCAGGAAAAACGCCAAACTCAAACGAGTTGTTAACAACATGACATAACGGAAGTGCAACTTTTTTTTTTTTGTACAAACGTCAATCAGCACAAACTTCTCGAGTCACTGGCCGACTGCCGAATTGATAATGCCACAGCATCGGTGAAACTACCTCAGAATACCAATAAATTCAAAAGTCCAAAAAGGACTGCGGCAAGGCGATAATATTTCTCCAAAGCTCTTCACAAACCTACTGAAGTACGCGTTTAAGAACTTTGATTGACATGGGTGTTAATACCGATGGTGAATATCTCAACCACTCGTCTTGATAGCCGACAATGTGGAGGACGCCAACAAAATGTTACAATCACTGAAAACTGTGTAGCGTTTGGCATGCTCAGTGACGTTCTTGGATCCAACAGTCCGATCTGTCTGAGGAGAAAAATTTTCGATCAGTGCGTGTGTACTGTCATAGACCTTAACCCTTACCAAAAAGACCATACACAAAATCCAAGTGGCACAAAGGGTAATGGAACGATCTATATTAGGGTTGACTCTTCGTGATAGCGTCCCAGATGACATTGTCCGAGGAAGAACAAAGGTCACAGATGCGGTGTACAGAATACTGTGTCTAAAGTGGAATTGGGCAGGCCATGTTGCAAGAATGGTTGACAACAGGTGGACAAAACGCCTTGTGGAATGGCGACCCCGACAGGAAGCCTGCAGAAATCGCGGAAGACCACTCACGAGGTGGGGCGATGATATTAAACGGCTATGCGGCAACTGGATTCAAGCCGCTCAAGACCGCGACAGATGGAAAGTACTAAGGGAGGCCTATATCCAGCAGTGGATGCAAACAATGGATGATGATGATGAACTTTAGTTGCACACTTTTTAATTAGATTTGTCGAGATTTCGTCAAATCCTGTACTGGTTTTGTTTTTAAGCTTGGATATAATGTCCAAGATCTCTCCGACTGTGACAGGTGTTAAAAAAAAGACGTATTGCTAAAAGGAATATTACACGAGAAAACTGATCGTGGCAAAGCTTATGATATTGGGGGCTGCTTCTATGAAGAAGGTGTTAAAATCTTCACATATTAATGGCTCTCGTGGATTCTGACAGTCCACCCTTCTGCTGCCAAACACACTTGGATTTATTGCTGCTATTCGCTATTCGATTTCCGTAGGCTGATTTACGTGCTTTATAAAGAAGATGATTATATTAGCGCTTTTTCTCCCTGTAAACTTTCCCTCCCCTACTCAATACTAGCAAGACATCCAGTTCCCATTTGCATGTCTCAATCTCAGAGGGGCTGCTTAGTCCTTGGTTGTAATGTTCTTAGGGGAAAACAATGATGAAACACAGGAGTGACAATGCTCATGAAGGTTTTCCATTGCGAATCAACTAAATACTCTGGAAGCTCAAACACAGCATCCTAGGTTTCATCTGCCAAAATGACCTTCAAGTTCTCCTTATTAAAGGCACTAAAAATACGCTTTCTTATTTTATTTGATTCACTTACCTCCAAGTTAAAAGTTATTTGTTGACCAGTGTGTATGAGTGCTCAATACTTCTGACGTAAATGATTGACAGTTTGTGTAGATATTATCGAGGCCCCCTCGGCAACCCCAATAGTGAGTGGCAAAAAGCAAAGTAACGCCCCAGAGACACTAATAGCCAGATTTCTAATTACAAATATGTTTTTGTATATTTAAGTTGCAATATTGTCAATGTTTAACATAGGGTCGATGGTAATTTCAAGTAATCCCGCCGTAGTCTCTGTTTCCATATCAGTTTTGCAGCCTCTCGGGGAAAATATCATTCTGCTGGCCTTCACTTCGTTTAACATAGGTTATTTCCCACCCAAACCAGCCTCCACACACCGACTGTGTCCTACGCGTTTTCTCCGAAATGTCCTCACAGGTTTTGATTTTTTTTTATGGTAGTGGCACATCAACTGCAACGTGCAGAGATCGGTTCTTAACGAAACTGGCAAGCCAGTTGCAGAGAGAGGCTGGCAGTCCAAAGAACGGCAGTTTGAGTTGCCTTCCAAATATCAGACGCAATCGCTCGAGACTCTCCATAGTTCTCAATTGCCCTACTCCATATATGAGTGACAAGGCCAATATAGCTCCTGTCGATCTCCCTTTGCGAAAGCCGTATTGATTATCGCTGATTATTCTGTTGTTCTCGAGGTAGTTGCTGATTGACTACACGTTCCATGGCTTTGGAGATTATTGGACGCAAAGCAATTGGGCGATAGTTTGAGGGCGTGGTTTTCTTGCCTTTTTTTGGAACAGGTTGCACGTGAGCGACATTCCACGAAGATGGATAAATGCCTGCTTCGTAAGACAGAGAAAAAAGCCTGGAAAAAACGGGTGTTTCCATGCTTATGGCAGTATCATCCGCAAAGAGATAGAAGTCAGTGATGTCAAAGCTGTCAGGTAATGTTGGATCAATGTATATTAAAAATAGCAGCGGTTCCCAGATTGAGCCCTGAGGGACTCCATACTCTCCGATACCACCTTATTTACTCATAGGTTTTGTGATCTATCAGCTAGATCAGATCTCATCAGTTGAAGACTATCTGCATCAAAGTTGTAAGAGTCGAGTTTTTTGTCAGAAGAACATGCGAGAGAATGAAAGGCTTTGCTCAAGTCACAGAATATAGGTTGTTTTCAAAAGCTTTAAGCAGACGCTCTACAAAGCTCAGCAAGCCCGTGATTTTGTTCTGCTCCTTCTTGAAACCATGATGCGCCTCAGACATTCCATAAGAGGGGAATATTATCGAGATGGACATTAATGAGCTGCTCTTTAAAAAATCGGCAAACCGTCAAAGAAGTTGAGATTCTGATTAAAGAGGTTGGCCGGTCTAGAAGCCCTTAAAATGTAGTTGCGTAGCTTGTGTGGTGAAATGGCTGGATCTAATACTTCTCGAGGGAACACGAAGATTTAGTCGCACTAAAACACGGCTACAGTCGACAAGAGAGTTGAGGTGGAGGCATGTTAGCTTTGAACGATAGATAATCTGATCTACGCTGAACCGGCTCCAAGACATAAATGTGAAGTGCGGACACCAAGCTGACAAACAGTACTCGAGAATAGGCCTAGCCAAAGAGCAATATAAAAGCTTGATTGAAGTGACATTATTAAAATATCAGGAGCAACGCTTTATGAATCCCAACATCCTCATTTATTTAGATGCTATGTCAGAGATATACTGACAGAATGGTAGGTGTGAAAAACAACGCCAAGGTCTTTATATTTCATCCATACTTCCCACTTTGAGTTACGCAGCGCTCAGCTTTATGCCACTGGACACTCTATTATTTCTATCAGACTGTAGCTTAATGCAGTCGTAAACAGTTATGATAAATTTTAAATCAAATGTAAAACGTCAAGTGCGATCTCTGAGGAAGACCAGATGTTACTCAAGTGTGAGGTGAGTGAAAGTTATTGACCCTTACTACCTAGGAGAAAAGTAATTAACTATCCAGCTTAGAAGCGAGCCAGACGCCTCCAATTCTTCCAGCTTACTCGGTGAGACACGATGGTTAACCTTATCGAATGCCTTCGGAAAATCAGTGTAAATGGTACAGATCATCTCATTATTCTCAAGAGTTGAAAAAAGTTAATCACCATAAGAAAATGGGTTTAATTCAGTGGAACGCATCGGACAAAAACCAAACTGCTGTTTACTCAGACACACAAATCATTTTGGGATACGGCTGAAGATGCTGATAAGTATGTAGTCGTGTCACCTTTTTTCTGAAATGAAATCTTATAGCTAGCTCTTTTTCCAGAAGCCAGGAAATATTCCTGCACTATTTAACAATAGTGGACCAGCGAACACAAAACTACAATTGCCCAGAAACTATGGAGAAATGCCATCTGGTCCAGGGCCCGCCCATCTCACTGTAGATGTCAGATATTAAGATGTGGCAGTCATCGATGTGGATAATGCTTGCCGAGGGGGAAGGTTGGATCTGACAACACTCGCTGAAATAAGCAGCCCTTAAAAAATCAGAATAAATTTGCCCATTTAAGTCCCCCTGCACTGCTTCATTGTTATAAAACATTTCGGAGAGCAACTCGTTATCTTTGCTTTTAGAGTTTAAGAAGTTCCAAAAACGCTTAATGATCGTTCAGACTCACCCACACAGTTAAAATAAAGGCTTGCACTGAGCTTTAAGCCTGAAGTGATTAGCGTAATCTCCAGGCAATCCCGACCATCTCCACCTCTTCGGTGCTTTCTTCTTTTTGAACACTAAAGTTCTGAGACGAGAACCATAATGGAAACTTTCTGCTGCACTAAGTTCATGACATGAACCAAACAGCCGCATATAAAACATCAGAAAAGGTCCTTCAATCCACAATAGTTTTGCTATTTTAAATACATAAATCAGTTGACGATGTCATTCCTTATTACTCTCAAATTAAGACATGATTAAATTCTTTATGTTGTGATCTGAAGCCGCTTGGTTGAAGTCGATAGTCAACCGTACACCATTTTAGACTTGATTTGAACATTCTACATCGCTTGAATCAATAATACCAACTGTTCATATTCACTTTCAAGCGCGCTTGAACCTGTCTAAATAAACGTATTGGTTAGTGTAGAAGAATTATTCTGTTTTGTGCGGATGATCGGCTGAAGTTTCATTTCTGGTGTGTGGCCTATAAGCACACTCATTTTTGTAATTATTTGGATAAAAATGTTGGGCATGGTATCAAATACCCCGTCCCTCTCAATTTATAAAAAAGCGGAATAACCCAGAGAGTTTAAGCAACCCACCACACATATTTTAAAAGTAAAAAAATATATAAAGAAATTAACAATACATCTTAACTGACACAAAACCCTCACCACTCCACAGCTGTGCACAAACCTAAACCAGCAACTGTAACACCAATTTAATCCGTTCAATACTATCAGTACACCTGATCTTCATTTCTTAATTTTATTAACATTAAATGACGCGAGAAGCAAATCTAGTCCTTGATCCAATCAATTTTAGACTTGATCTAGATAGTTTTATAGAACAAATAAAAGACCGGATATTATTTATCTTCGATAGAATATAATATATTACAGTTAGATAAATCCTACAGGGTCATCTTAGTGAGATGGTGATGGTTTCAAATTTGGATCTATGTTAGGGGTCCATGGTATCGGGTTGATATATGTTACTGATGTAGAAGAACACAAACCTGAAAAGGTCTAGGAGTTTTATTATGCATTTGGCTTATATTTTAGGAATTAATTAAATAATTTTAGGTAAAGGAATTGATATTGTATAATTTTAAATAATAATAACCTTTTAAGTTTTTTGGTAAACTGCCGCTTACTCAAAAGGGTTTAATGGTGGCTCATGACACATGCTAAATGTTAAATTATATAAATTCTTACTTTTAAGCCCTTGATTCATTGGTATTGGTTTCTGTCTATTTTTGGCACTTTCGCACCAGTCTTGATATGCCTTTTCATTGTCTTCCATTCTTTTTTGTTTTTCTTCGTACATATGAAGGAGCGCTAACTTCTTTGTAATCCTTTTTTCTACAAGATACCACATATTACAAAATTATTTCAATTTCCTTATTTAAACGTTTTTAAAAGGTTTTTTGTACGTCACATGATTGCTTATTTTCAAGTTAAATATTATGTAATTTATCAACATATTTCCAGCATAACTTTTCAAGCAAATTGGTGCCCTAAATTTCCGCCACATAATGATAATAATAATAATAGACTAGTTAATAATTAAGAAAACCAATTTTTAAGTAACTAAATTGCATGCTCGTCTTTTTAAGAAGTAGGTGCCATAGATACTAGTAAATTAAAGATATACATTTATATACCCAGATCATTCATCCTTTTTCTTCTCAACCACAAATTGAAGCTTATATCGTTTTCAACTTTCTTCTTCTCTTTCTCGGCTTCCTTCAGTTTCTGCTCCTCCGCTTCAAGTTCCTTTTGTGCCCTCTTTCTCTCTTCATCTTTCTTCTTGTCACCTAACCATCTTGTAAAATTCTCTCTTTCCTTCTCAATTAATTTTCGACGCTCCTCTTCTTTTTGTTTAATCATTTTGGCTTCTTGATGCGCTTTGCGTTTCTTCTCTAGTCCCTTCTTTGTCATCCAATTTTGAACTATTTCTTGCCTCTCCTTGGGATCCAACGTGCACGTTCTGTTAGTGTTTAGGCACGCCAAGGAGAGTCTTAGTTCGCTGTTAAAATGTCCGATAGGTTCAGATTCGGCTGCTTTGACAGTAACTTGGCTTGAGAAGCTATTTTCGGACTCTTCGTTTGAAGAATTCGATGATTGTTCCATAGTTCTGTATCCACTCTCAGGAGTTTTTTCAGAAGAAGTTGATTTTAAGATTTTTTTGCAAAATGATGTTTTACTGTCCCCATTATTACGTCTTAATTGTAAAGCACTGCTAGAGTAACAATTTCGCATTTGGCCTTTAGTGAAACATAGTTCAGATTTACCTACGTTGCTGCAAGAACAATTCCCGATTGATGTACAAGAACATTTTTTTGATATACTGCTATCACTAGAATCATCAATATTAAATAAAGGACTAGTTTTTCTTTGAGGCGGCATTTCTGTAATTTCTTTTTCAACGTAAATGGCAGAGTTTATAAATTTTCTAATTACCCTTTGTCTCTCTTTTTCCTGCAAGTTATTGACCGTCCAACTTGTACCGCAGGAGAGTTTTTGAGTGTTATATTGATTTTCGAGCATCTAAGCAGAATTGTATAATTGTCTTTGAATAAAAAATAGTGTATAAAAATCGCGTGGAAAAAATTCCGAAAAATTACAAAAACGTCACGCTGATGGATGACAAAGACATAAACCTCAGATTTACTGTAACAATTTAGGTACCAGTTTACAACAAATTGTAGCCAGCAGAACCGACATATTCAAATGGGAAGGTTGATGCTATATATCTAGGTATTGCTGGTTCATCAGAGCGTTGATGTAAACTTGAGTCAAGAACTTTGCAGCAACAGCCTCACAGTAAAATTCTAAAAGCAGTAAGTCTAGATATTTAATTATTATAGGCTCATACAGATTATTTTTCACAGCAGAAATGTTGCCTTCCAGTAATAACTTAGGTTTTGGAAGCCGAGACTCTGGACAGTCTTCATTCTGAGCTACTCATAATAATTTGACTCATTCTATTTCCATTTTTGTTGCATTTACATGCAACATACAGGAGTTCATATAGATTTATCTCTGATATTACTGGCTCTAGTTTGTTTCAGCAGGTTGTAATTTTTGAAGTTACTTAAGGTAGCTGAAGATATACAACAGTAGAATATCGGTGTTTTTGCTCCTTTCTAAAAGCGATTTAAGTGTGAAATTTTGTGTTAGAAAATTGTGAAAAGTTTATCAATGTTGTGGATGAGTGCAATCTTTGATTATTTTTAGGAACAAACTAAATAGACTGATTAGCTTAACAGTAATCTTCTTCGTTCTAGTGTCCTAGTTCTTGTTGTTTTATAGCATCACCTCGTGGATCATTTTGTGGATTTTCCTGAATGGCATTTCTTCTATGGTCTATGTTCCTATGTTCCTGGTTAGTTGCTGTGTCGCTTGCTCCTGCAGTCTCTGTTCTAGCTGTCTTGTCCCGGATTATCTGGACAGTGTCCTTGTAGTCTTGAAATCTTCCCATCTTTAGTTCATGATTGTGCGTAGCATCTTGCGTTCCTGCGTGTGTAACTTTTCCTGGTAGGTCTTCGCTGCGGAACTCCAAACCCGGTGCTGCGTACATGATGATTACTGAAATGCAGGTAAATCCAAAAAAGCGTAGATAAGAAGCATTGCCTATGGTTAGCGGTTGGAGAGTTTTAGCATGTCAAGGCACTATACGTCGCGTGTATTTTTAAATAATTATATTATTAAGTCTATTAAATAAATTATGACACCTGTGTTTAAATGTTGCAAAACCAAGGAACAGCCTAACCGGTATTGCAAACATGTTCCATAGAAGCTGCTTATCTAGAAAAAATAAAGGTCATGTAGAAATTCGGGACAACCTTATTTGGTGTTCCAAAGAATGTGCTAACGTAGTTGCGGATGAAGAAGATCTTGATGTTGTTAATGATCTAAGAAGTATAATTAATGAGTTAAAAACTGAAGTTGATGAAAGATCTGCCCATATAAGGCGACTTAAGAGAAGTTCTGTTTCATTTGCTCAGGAGGCTGCTGTTGCCGAGGAAGAAACTACAAACGAAATTGAAACACTAAGTATATTGAACAAGGAACTTGAGGACAAGCTTGATACAATAAATGGAGATATATTAAAGAAAGGTATCTGTAATCAATGTATCGACACAGACGCGAGGTAAAGTTCTCAAAAATATCTCTATCCGGACTATTTCAAATAATTGCAGCACTGAAATGCAAACTGAGGAGGGTGAGATTTGTGTGTATTCCCCTGATAACAAAGATGAGCTTAAAGGAGATCTTATAAAATGCAGAGAGAGGGCTAATGGCCTGCAACAGAGTCTGAGGTATAATATACAAGTGTTATACGATTTTGAAAATGAGAAGAAAGAGTTATGAGCTTAATAGCTAACATGAAGACTTCTATTGAAACAATATCTGAGGATAATATTTAAGCTTATATTAATGAAATTACGGAACTAAAATCAAAACTATGTGCGAGTAACGATGTTAATTCTTATAATTCCAAAAATGATTGTAAACTCAACCTCAAAAGCAGCATGTCGATAGTGACATGGTTGACTTTAATAATGAATTAGTTAAGACTACTGAAATTAACGTGAATATGAGGAAAAACAATAATAAAGAGCAAAGGCGGATGTTGGTATTGAGTGATGAACATGGACGATACCTGGACCGGGCACTGAAGATACAGATATCTCCTGTCCCGCTCCAGAGAGCGGAACAACTTTAAAATTCAAACAATCATCGAGCCGGGTGGGACTTATGAAAACGTGCTTCATAGTGTAGATTTATTGGTTAGAGACTTTAAGGCTAGCGATTATGTCCATTCTGGATTATGTGTGTTCAAGCATGGATGGTGTTTCCTGTAGGGTCATAAACGCAGGTCTTTCTGGCCATGAAGCGGTTGTGTGTATTCTGCCTAATGATCTTAAGATGTGTAATACGTTGCCGAAAAAAAAGGACGAACTTTTTCTAAGAAGAATTTTGACAGGTTTTGTGTGGGTTGTCTCAATGTTAAATGGTCGGATATTTTAAAGACTGAGGACCCTTAAAAGAGTTCCACATTCTTATAAGTAATACTTTTAATGCAAGCTTTCCAATAAAAAACTTGAGAAGAAAGAGGAAAAAATCATTGATTACCCAGGCTATCAAGGTCTCGGCCAGAAACTTGAGATTCCTGCATACTGCTCGTAAGTATTTCTTGTCTAGTGAGTTTTTTGTGGGATATTTGAATAGATACCGTAATGTTTACCGGAAATTGATACGACTTGCTAAGAATTCTTATTTTACTGATCGTATCGACACTATCAACAGGGCATATAACAAACAGAGGGAGAGTTGGCGCATTGTTGATGATCTGACAGGAAGGAATAGCAGGGTTGTGTGCGAGACCGCCCTGAAACCATTGATTTGTATAGGAGTGGATACGCAATAGCCGTCTGTTGCACTATTCAAAAGCGGCGAAAAAACGGGTTTCTGCGCATGACAAAATCGAAAAACGTAAACAAAGAAGATCCCGTTTCGTCATGCGCACTAAAACACTAGTCGTCTCAGCAGGCGTCGATCAGGACCGAACTTGGCTTTTGTCTTTGACGTGTTTTCGTTTTGACAGCGGGCGCGCGGCGTTTTGTGTTGATAATTCGAATACTTTACTTTTTATTGACTTTCTTTGGACCTAGTGTTTGTAGTTGCTTAATTCGTTTCAGTTTAGTGGTTCACGTTTGTGCTTTGTGCGTACCCTATTTTGATTTTCCTTTTAATTGAACAATATGCACATAAGCAATGGGCGATGCTACCAAAATAGAATCCCGAAAGTGTTTGCTTATGGTAGTGTTTTGTAGCAGTAGAGGCAAAATACCCGGGATTTCCTATTTCAAGTAAGTATAATTATTATAAGTATTACTTATTTATACCTTATTGTTTCTGCAATCGGCAAGACTACTCTACCGAATATTTGGGGAAATAATTACTTTCGTTCATAATCACAAGAGTACGAGTTCAAATTTTGGAGTCCGGGCCTGCCTAATGACCTTCACAGTGTAACAGATGGCGTCCACTAATTCTCTAATGCGCAAGCCAAAATAGGAATAGTTTTGTTTACATTTCGCGGTCGTAAATTTGCCATGTTTGGTCTACTTATTGATTATCCACTCCTATACAAATCAATGCCTGAAACCCAATCATTTCAATACTTTTTTTTGTAGTATCGCTCGTAATTTTGTTAAAGATGTTCTTAAAAACGATCCTCTAGACTATTTATGATGAGAGATGAAAGCGATGAACGGAGCTTGCGTGGATTATGCTGGCTCACTGGAAAGATTCCCGTGAAACGAGGCATTAGGCAGGGTGACACAATCTCACCTAAGCTATTTACTTTAGCTTTGGAGGATGTGTTTAAATGTTTGTCTTGGGAGGGGAGAGGTATCAATATAGACGGGAAACGCCTCAATCACCTGCGATTTGCTGATGATATCGTTCCCCTCAGCAGTGACACAAATGAACTATCAACAATGATCCAGGAACTCAAAAATGCTTCCCAGACTGTAGGCCTTCAAATGAACCTTCAAAAGACTAAACAATATGAAGGTCTCCATCGAAAACCAGGATCTGGAAATTGTCAAAGAATACATCAATCTTGGAAAAGAAAATCAAACATCAGAGATCACCAGAAGAATTAATCTCACTTGGAGGACGTTTGGAAAGCTTAGCTATATCTTTCGAAACTCGACCATTCAAATCAATCTAAAGAGGAAGGTTTACGATGCGTGCATCCTCCTAGTGACAACATACGGACTCGAGACGGTGACACTTACATTAGGAAGTGCCAACCGTCTCCGGGTCTGTCAAAGAGCAATGGAGAGAGCTATTCTTGGAGTGAGTCTGAGAGACAACATCAGGAACGACGAAATAAGGAGTAGAACGAAGGTCTGTGACGTTGTCGAGCGGATAGCGAGATTGAAGTGGCGTTGGGCAGGGCACGTTGCTAGGAACAACATAAAATGGGCCAAAACACTTATGCAATGGCGTCCAAAAGACTCAAAAAGAAGTGTCAGACGTCCTCAGGCGAGATGACAAGATGACATCCAAAAACATGCCGGGAAAAACTGGATTCAAACCGCACAGGAAAGATCGGCATGGAAAACACTGGAAGAGGCCTGTGTCCAGGAGTGGATATCTAGAGGCTGAAGAAGAAGAAGACTATTTAAAAATGGTTTTGTTCCGGTCTCCTTTTATTTTGTTCCTATTAATATGGATGGTCAAATAACTCGGGAGAGCTGGGGGAAATGCTGCGGCAGTTGAACGAAGCTTCTAAGAGCATAGGTCTGAAAATGAGTATAAACAAAACGAAAGTAATGCTCCCTAACAACATTCAGATCTTCCTAGACAATCAGATTATTGAGAATGCCACCTCGGACAGGTTGTTAAGCTGGGAAAGGAGAATCAAAAGGCTGAAGTAACCAGACGCGTGCGGCTTGCTTGGGCTGCTTTCGGCAAACTTAAGCATATACTCAAAAATCCAGACATCCCAATACATTTAAAACGGAAAGTGTATGATACGTGCATTCTACCAGTGGCGACGTATGGTCTGGAGACTATGACGCTAACCAAATACAGCGCAAGTCGGATGAGAATAGCTCAGAGAGCCATGGAGCGAGCAATGCTGGGGGATCTCTTTAAGGGACAAGGTGAGAAATCAGGAGATCAGGAGGAGGACTAAAATCGTTGATATAGTCGAGAGAGTGGCTGAATTGAAATGGAGCTGGGCGGGACACGTAGCGAGGCAGGATGGAGAGAGATGGGCTAAGAGGGTGATACAGTGGAGGTCTAGAGAAACAAAGAGAAACAGAGGAAGGCCACAGAGAAGATGGACGGATGACATCAAGGAGTTAGTCGGTGAAGACTGGCTTAGAATTGCCCAAAATCGACACATATGGAGAGCTCACGGAGAGGCCTATGTCCAAAAGTGGATTAACGAGGGCTGAAGAAGAAGAAGAATATGGAGGAGCTCCACGAAACATTCAACGAAATAAAAAATAGGAGGTCTGCTAGATGGGAGGGTATCTCGGTTGGGATTTTTCAGCGTTTGCCTAATTGTGCTTGAAATGCTTAGGTTGAGGCCATGAATTATTCGTTTGCTACGGGTACCTTTCCAAATTCACTAAAGACTTCACTTGTAATTCCAGTTCACAAACATGGTGACACTGAGTCGCCATCAAACTTCAGACCTAACTCGTTGATACCTACGCTAGCAAAAATAGTGAAAAAAGTAGTGAAAAACCGAGTAATTTCTTTTCACTTGCTAGTATGGCTTCCAAAGCGGACGGGGTACAAGTGATGCTGTATTTTAATTTTTCAATAATCTGTATTTGCAGCTCAATTAAGGACAGTTGGCTGCTGCAGTTTTCTGTGATCTATCAAAAGCCTTCGATTGCGTTGATCGCGGAATACTGCTGCGGAAACTTCAGATTTATGGGTTTAGGGCTAGCTCGGTGGATTGGTTTGCGTCATACCTGAGTGGCAGAGAGCAGAGAGTTATCATCTCATCCTTTTTTTATTATGTATTAACGATATAGTGTATTTAAACATTAGGGGACGTTTTACCTCATTCGCGGATGACACAACCATTCTGTGGCACAATTCTGGGGCTGACCAATTAAAAATAGTAATATCGGAAGATATAGAGAAAGTTAAATTGTGTTCCAAACCTGGTACCGGTTAGTTACTTGACGACTGCTAGGGCCAGGGGTTGCACAACCTCCATAGTAAAGTCTTGACAAGAAGTTTGTCAGAGTGTTGAGAAAGACAAGTGTCTAAATAGTCAGTTAAAAAGTTTAGTGAAAGCTCTTAGTGCTCTTAAATAAAACCCAACCCTTAAGAAAAACTATAAATTATAAGACAGTAAACAAAGACCTATAAACAGTACCTCCAATCGAGAAAACATGCGCACCGTCGTAATCGGGTATAATAGAATCTCATTTTTTCTGACCAATAATTATTGTTAAAGTTTTATCGTTAATACATTGTTATTGTTACAAACTAAACGTGCTTACTTTATCATCTCTTCTTACCCCACGTAACGCGATCCCGGTCTACCTCAGTTACCCCCCGGCCCGCTAAACAAAGCGTGTCCTCACGAGTAGAACATCCAGTGGTAGATTAAAGGAAGCATTGAGACCCCGTCATTGTACTAATCGCGACGAGGCTCTTCTTTGAGAAGTTATTCTTTAAATAAACGCGCTACCCCCTAAATTACTCGTGACAATACTATCCAGGCATTATATTAACAAGTGATATTGTAACTTGTAATGTATTATTTTATCTATATACTTTTGTACACTTTCCGTATAGTTTGACGTAGGGCGTATTTTATTTGTTTAGTGGTAATTTGGTTACCTAAGCACTAGCCTTTCCAGTTGTTTGTTTCATTTGAGTGAGTCAGTCTATTCTGATTAGTATCATTTAATTTTAGTTAAGTGTTAACGCAATGTTCTTTGTTCATGCGTCCTGTATATTTTTAATGGTATTTTAAATATTTTTGAAGTTTTGGAATAATTACTTAGACTTAAGATCAATAGTGTTTTGTCAATGATGTTAATTTCGTTGTGACAATAAAGCTTATTTTGAATTGAATATAGCGTACCTGAAATTTGCTGTTCCAGAAAGGCACTACTGTTGGTAAGTAACATTTTGCTAGTGGTTCCAGTAGATTTGGAATTATTTATTTACCTATCTAGTATGCTTATAAGTATCACTTATAGGCTCGCTCAAGATAGATTCTAGCAAACTCGTTTTTAGTCAGTACCAAACACATTTAACCTAAAGAGACGGGACAAATGGTTCTTTGTTTTCCCCCAACATTGAGTCACATTCTAAGGTCGATAGACGTAGCGTTGCCTAATTTAAAGTTTACGAGTTACTGTGGAAAATAGCCAATAAACTAGTAAAAAAACGAGACACCAGACCTATTGATTTGTTTTTTCGATGCTTGTCATCATATAAACATACTTTTTTCACTATAAATTATAACACTAAATACCTATTTTCTCCGTTTTTGATCTGAAGTTCTTACATGCCAATCTGGCAATGCCGCTTCCCTTGATTCCTCCTTGTTTTACCCCCAAAATATTTATAGTGTGTGCGTAGTAAAGTAAGTGCACCAATAGATTGAGAGCATTGAAGGTCGACGACCGACGGCTCTTCGCCATTCGAAGTATACATACTAAGTTGGTAACGTTTCAAAACCAGTGAGGGAACTGCTGTAAATATGTTTATCTACTTTAATTATATTATATACCTAATCGGGGTACTTCCGATTTAGCAAATCTAAACCAATTACAGACAATTTGATTGGTCTGCGCTAAATAAAGTCATGTTCCAACATTACTAAAAATAGTCTAGATTTAATCTTTTTTAAATGTCCGATTGGCTTGAAATTTGGTACACGTTTATAGTTTCGATGACAATACAATACTATAATGTCGTTAAGTTTACACCTCTCCCCTTTTAAGGGTAGGGGAGGGGAGCACTACTTAAAGTATGACCGATTTCGTTTAAAATTGGTATATGGGGGTTTTTGGGGACAAGGAATATGAATTTTTTTTATCAGATTTTGAAAATTCAAAATGGCGGATTCAACATGGCCAATTTTGTGTTAAATGTTGCAAGTCAATTTTAGCTGACTTCTACATATTCAATTGGGTTCAAATTTGGTATGCGTTTGTATCAAAAGTTGTGTGTTGCTTATACTCCCCCCCCCTCCCTTTAAAGGGTAGTGGTGAGGGAAGTACTTAGAGTATGTCCGATTTCGTTTAAAATTGGTGCATGGGGGTTTTTAGGGACAAGGAATATACATTTTTTAACAGATTTTGAAAATTCAAAATGGCGGAATCAAAATGGCTTTTATTATAGACTACGAATCTAAGTTTTATAAATAAAAATACAATATTTGCTAAATTTGTGATTTTGCTATCCCATAGTACTAAAAAGTAAAAAAATAAAATAAACGAAAAAAAATATATAAAACAAACTTTTATTTAAATGCACTAAAAAGAAGAAAATAAAATTTTGAGTAAATCAAACCCATTATTTTGCTACATTAAACATTTTTATATGATATAAAAGCTTGTCGCGAGAAGTTTACACGAAAACCTTGCGCCAAGCTTTTATATCATATAAAAATGTTTAATGTAACAAAATAATGGGTTTGATTTACTTCAAATTTTATTTTATTTTTCTTTTTAGTGCATTTTACGTTTATTTATTTTTAGATATACCAGTCTATTTAGGAGATTTTTTTCAATGTAGCAGCATTGATAATGAAATGATAATATATAGGTATTTAATAGAAGAAAATAGTTATTAAGCTACTTTTTGAATATATGTAGTCATTAACCAGATATTTGTCATATTTATATGTTTTTAAATAAAATGTGTATGCTTCAGTTCATTTTTATTTGCCCCAAAAATAATGACCAATTTATTTTTAGGCTAGCAGTGGGATGATTTAATTTTTCGTTTCACCATTGAGAGCAGGAAAACTCTATGTGTCACAAAAACGTTTAAATCGGGATAAAATTGCGTATTTTTGGTATCTCATAAGTCCCGTGTTCAAATTTGAAATTATTCAGGAAATAAGTTTTTGGAAATTGTATTTCAATATTAGCTGCTGAATTATTATGCAATTACCATTCATTATGACATTAGCGTACGGCTCATGTCATATTCTCATGCTCGGCTCTTAATAGCCGTTAAATATATGTTGAATATACTTTTTCTACGAACATTATAAAAATCTCGATTTTTCCACACAACTATTTTTATACTTTTTCCCAAATACCTTTTTAGGTTAAAAAATCATTGCTTTTTGCTACCAGCACTTATTTGCTTGCAGAAAAGCAGATAAGTATTTTACACACGTTCCTTTTAAAATTTCTTTCCAACTCATGTGGAAAGTGACTTTTCCGCACTCGACTACATGCCTGAACTCCGCTATGTGTTATGTGTCTGACGTTTGATCAACTTGCCGTCGCGTTCGGAAAAGTATTACCTACTTTCCGCATTCATTAGCAAAATAACTATTTTGTGTTAACTAACCTTCAGAACCCATATCTAACCCAAACTAACTCAATCTAACCCACACACTATAAATAAAACGTAAATATATTTTAAATAATGCACCCGAATAAATACCATCATTTCAAATTAAACGTATTTTTTACTTTATTAAAATTATTATTATGATGGACTCACATTTTCAATGTCTACGCCTATGAACTGTCCTTGCTTTCGCTCAGGCGGGCGCGGGCAATACTACATTTAGTAGTGGGGACGAAGTTTGCTCACGGCGAGGATTCGGCCGGGGTAAAAGTTTGTACGCGATACATAAAAATATAAGCAGGCGGGACAATCGTTTTGTTGATGCAAGATTGCGGATTTTTATGAATGAGTTGTCGGATCTCTTTAGGTTAAATGTTTTTGGTCAGTACGCTCCTAGGTATTGGCAGTTAGGATATTTCTTGAACTCAGTAAATACTGGAGAGTAGCATCTCGAGCTACTCCAAGAAGTACGAATGAAATAATAGCCTTATTGATATTCATATATTTCAAATTTTCAACACAGTATAAATTTTCTATAATTATATTATACCTAAACAATGCTTTAAGCCTACAAATTGTAATTATGTTTTAAAGCGCTTTAAATATTCAGCATCAACTATTCTAGTACTGAATTATTCTGTGTAGGTATTTTCAATACAAATACATAGGTACTTCTTAAAAAAGTATATGACTGTTATAAAACGTTACTTAGGCTAATAATCAAAAAACATCGAGCTCTTAAAGGAGTTTAAAACTATCACCTTATTCCTACCTCATTCAGAACCCGATTGAATCTGAATGATGAAAAAATATCTTCCACATGAGTTTTTCTAAAGAGAGTTGCTCAGAGATTTCTAAATTCCCTGGCTAAATTTGGGGGTATAAGATAATATACAAAATAGTATAGTAATTTTCATTCGAACAGTATCCATATTTCGGACTTATTGATAAGCATTCTTAATCAAAATACATTTAGGTGTCAACTGTCTGAGTATGGAAGAACCCCTTATCGAAACTATATGAAATTTTACTGACTACTCAATATCCTACATTTCAAACGACTTAAAAGTTGTTTTTTTTTGTAAATTTGACGGTGAGTACTCAAGTTTGTTGGAACAATTTTTTGAGTCAAACACTTCTCTATTTCTAGGTAGGTACGGATGGTTTCGTCTAGACGATATCACACAGTTGGTGGGTCGAAACTGGCACCAACTTGTCCTAGATAAGGGCATGTGAAAAAAATTGGAACAGGCTTATGTCCAGCAGGGCATAAATGAAAGCTGACGAATAAGAAAGAGAGTAAACTCGAAGCGTAATTGGTCGAAGATGAAAATTATGTGGCCCATGGTATTGAAACAGCAGCCACCTGAAGAGAGCCCCTTTACCGCTACTGATCTCAATGGATGAATAAAGCCTTATTTAATAGAGGCTCAAGTGGCAAGTTTCATTTTTGAGATCTGACAAAGCAATAGATGTCACAAAATGTGAAAAACAAAATATCTGGTTCGTACTGGAACCCTGACTGTTAAGCTTAAAATTCTGAAGGACATCCAGATAGAGGCGATGACCAACTGATACAATGAAAACAAAACTCCATTTTGATCGCTCCTTTGAAGACGGCAATACTACAGGAGAAAGACTAAAACAACTAGAGAAGGAATCACTTGTCTGGTACACAGATGGATTAAAGATGAAAGAAGGAGTGGGATCCGGAGTTTACGGACCTAAGTGTCGAATCTCTGCACCTTTAGGAAACACTCCCACAATCTTTCAAGCGGAACTAAATGCTATCAATATAGCCATCTTTGAATATGCCAAAAGAGGCCTCCGAGGTGCAAAGATTTCTATCCTATCAGATAGCCAAGCAGCCTTAAAAGCGTTAGCATCTAGCAGAATCAACTCCCGGCCAGTGTGGGATTGTCGGATGGCTGCCAGATCAACTGACAAACAGAAACAGACTCACCCTAATGTGGGTACCAGGACACGAGAGTGGAAGGCAACAAAGCCGCTGGCCGGCTCGGTGGAATGGTGCACAAACTACCCTTTGTGGGCCTGAACCATTCCGTGACATCACTAGAGGGCACTAATGAATGAACTCAGAAATTGGAAAAAAAGGCGGAAAGAGCCACACTGAGCCAAAGCACCTGGGCAGAGACAGGCCAAAATACTCATCTCTCACTCGCTTAACTACACAAAAAAGCTTCTCAAGCTACAAAAAAAACGAGATAAAACTGGTCGTAGACCTTCTCACTGGATATGGTCCCTGGAGGTACCACCTCAAGAAAATGGGGAAAACCACTGACAAACAATGCAGATGGTGCCAAACTATGGCTGAGACATCAGAGCACCCACTCTGCGAATGTCCCAAGGGTGGAGGCATCTCGAAAATGCCCTTGTGGCACCGGGAGATCTACAAAAGCTCAACCCTCGAAATATTCTGAGGTTCTCGAAAGAGATAGAAATTTTCGTGTATACACAAAAGATCCATAATTGTGATCGACGTGTTGAAGGGCAATTCTTGCCGAGCGACCCCTCTACGATACGGGAGATCTACAAAAGCTCAACCCTCGAAATATTCTGAGGTTCTTGAAAGAGATAGAAATTTTCGTGTATACACAAAAGATCCATAATTGTGATCGACGTGTTGAAGGGCAATTATTGCCGAGCGACCCCTCTTCGATACGGTAGATCTACAAAAGCTCAACCCTCGAAATATTCTGAGGTTCTTGAAAGAGATAGAAATTTTCGTGTATACACAAAAGATCAATAATTGTGATCGACGTGTTGAAGGGCAATTCTTGCCGAGCGACCCCTCTACGATACCATAACATATTCGGCATGAATGGAAGGAGTGTCAACTAAAAAGGCTTTAATCATTGAGCAGCAGATTGTTGATAATGCTCTAGAATGACGCAAAATATTTAGTGAACCTAAAAACACTAGAGTGGTACAAACCACAATTGCTATAGAAAAACTCAATGTGCCACCTGGTAGTGACTTCATAGCCGCAAAAGGTGTTGAAATTGATAGAAGAGATAATCAAGACACAATTGAATACGAATACACTGTTGAGAATTATAAAGAAGTTCAAGAATAGTAGTAAGAGTTAATGAAAAGTACGGAGAAAGAAGTTATGAAGAATTAAAATGAATATAGTGAATCGAAAAATATTTCTTTTGCAAAAATTTTCTTAAAAAATGAAACGGATATGTTGATTGGAGACATTTATATCTGGCGAATTAATAGTACATACTTATGACGAGATAGAATAATGCGTCGCAAAAATTTTGAACACCGAAAATGGTAGGGGAGAGTGCTGTACCTTGGAACGGGACTGATTTCAAAACATACAGCGCCACCTGGTAATTCTAATCATTATCTATCAATGGCGTCGGTATTAAAGAATACTACAATTCTGTCATACGGACTTTAATGCCTTCATTTTAGCTGTGACTGGCAAAATTGGCTTCTCTTATAATAAAGTAAAAATAAAGGCAGACAGTGTATATAGTTTTACTTCAGAAGGTAAGAATCAATCAGTTTACTGCTGGGTTATATTATTATTATGCATGTATTTTGATATATTAGGATTATATTGTAATTCCAATAAATTAACCTACAAATTGTTGTAGGGATTTTGAAAAAAAAATGGCGCCCTGTTGTACCTTGAAACATGCCCACCTTGGAACACTGTTCCAAGGTTGGAACATTGTTCCAAGGTACACAATAAACTATCTACAATAAAAGGTGAATGATTTAATTGATTTTTTGTAGACATTTTGAAAACTGTTGAATAGATGAGGTACACTAAACTTGTGTCTCATCGGAAATTGCCTGTTTTTCACATTGAAAATTTGAATAAAATTTCTTAAAAACAAATGTTTTCGAGATATTGACCAAAAAAGGAAAGGTGGCAATTTTCGATAGCAGACCCTGCACATGATCTTAGGTGCACTCAATAATTTGGGAATTTTTTTAAGAAATTTAAAAATGCCAAGAAGTAAAGATGATTTTGAAAGAGGTGTAGCGGCAGTCATAAAAGACGATATTGTCAATTCGTGAAGCTTCTAGGATCTACAACCTTAAATTAACAACCCTACACCGCCATGTGAAACTGTATAAAGAAAGCGGAAAGCAACACTATGAATACACTGCTAATAATGCTGTGAAGCAAGTGTTTTCGGGCGAAATGGCACTGGAATTGTTGAGCTATGTGAAGCAAGCAGCACGAATGCAACAAAAAGGAAATGCGAGGACTTGCATATCAATTTGCCAAAAAAACCAATGTGAAATATCCCCAGATGTGGGTTGAAAGTCATCTTGCTGGATGTGCATGGCTGCGAGGGTTCCTAAAGAAGTACTCTCGTGAGATTAGACATTAGACATTATAGCGGAGTTTGAAGACCAGGAAATTGAAGATGAAATCATAGACTACGCAACGAGAAAAAAAGTATTGCGGATATTCTGGGTCTCCCAAATGGGGTAAGGGAAATTGACCAGCACGTCGCATTCGTGTATCAAAAGCAAGTCTATCCTTGGAAGATTGTTGCTTGTGATGAAGAAGGAGCGATTGTTTCTTCCAAGATAAAATTTCTCAAGTCGTGGAAATGGCCAGAGAAAGCAGATTTGCTATATTATCCGTGGGCAGATGTCATTGGCTCAATCAAACCTCCCAAGCAGATTTCCGAAAGAGGATTTTATGTCATTCCTGAATTGTCGACACTGGAATAAACTGCACAATTTAACACTTCTTCCGTCCAGTTTTTTATTTTTTCTATATGTTTTTCAAGAATGTTAAATGCTTTTATTTGAATTTCAGTTTTTTTTTCATTTTGGATGGTTTAATATGTGATTGACATGTCTTCATAAAAATAAAATGTTCAATACTTTAATAGTTGTGGTCTGTTCCAAGGTACATGATATACTGTTCCAAGGTACCTGACGGTGTTGTACCTTGGAACGTTGATTGCTTGGATAATAAAAAATTTGCAAGTACCGACATTTTTAGTACTAAGTTTTAAAAACTATTCTTGGCAACGGACAAAGGATAAAGCATTTAGAAACAAAAACTTGCGAGTCTCGACAGCTCCATGGTGCAGCTTAATGCTTCTGGGTTGGTTGCCCTCGCAGTTTCGAAGCGTAACCTCGATAGTCCTTCACAGTGGCAGAGAATGTGTTTTCCGACTCCTCCCCTTCCTGGCAGAACCTTCATCCGCCAGGCCAACCAGACTCGTATGTCTCTTTAGTCGGCAGTGTCCTGTTAGTAGTCCCACTATGATTCGTATTGACTTCCGATTATAACTTAACAAGTTTGCTGTTAATTTTACCGAAGGTTTGCTGATGACATCTTTGGCATGTCTATATCATTGTCATTCCGCAAAATGACCCTCTTAGTGGCTGGAACGAGCCTTCTCGGGCTAATTCGTCTGCCATCTCATTGCCTCCATGACCTTCGTGTCCGGACACCCAAGCCAAGGTCACATTTCTATTAAACCTTCCCATTTCGTTTAGTAGATTTACACAGTTCATACTGTTATTATATTGGAAGATACTGCTTTGATTGCTGCTTGGCTATCGGAGTAGATAACGACTGTCTTTGTTGCTCACCTTCCTCCTGATCATTTCTTCTAAAGAGAGGATGATAGCTGTAATTTTTGCCACAGTATTTCAGGTCATGCCATAGGTATCGAGATTTTGGTTTCTGTCCTTGGTTCGTAGATTCCGGCTCCTATTCCTTGGTCAGTTTTTGAGCCGTCTATATACCAGACTATGTCTGCCCT
Organism: Pissodes strobi; assembly: GCA_016904865.1. NCBI lineage: Eukaryota > Metazoa > Arthropoda > Insecta > Coleoptera > Curculionidae > Pissodes > Pissodes strobi. The sequence continues at coordinate 142,591 of MU183521.1, read as the reverse complement.
TATGGGTGGGCCTTTTATCCATAGGTCTCTTGGTGGCATTTGTGTTGAAAATGTTTTTTCAAAGCTATACTGCGGAGGAGCGGTCCTAGGATTTTATCCTCCTTAATCTCGCAGTATAGTTTATTGTTTTCAGGTGGTGTTTGGCCTTGTGTTAGTCTGTAACAGACCGATTTGGCTTCGCCTTGTATGAGAACATGGAGTGAGGGTAGATTAGAGGCAAGCTAGCCTCTGTACCCCAATTAGCCTTCTAATCGCCTCTACCTATCTGGTTTTCCTTCACCAGGCGATTGTTCCATATGTTATCATGGGTTTAACCACCCTTGTGTATAACCATAGAGTAATGTTCTGGTGCAATCCCCAGTTTTTCCCACACATTCTTCTACAAATTACCTAGAGCTATTGTGGCTTTTAGCGCACCTTTTTGAATGTGCGTGTTCCATTTAAGTTTTTGATTAAAGATGACTCCCAGGTATTTGGCCTCTTTGGAGAGCTTCTCCAGCTAGCCCTGTTAAATATCTCCTTTTGGTGAATGCCACCACAGTTGTTTTATGTGGATTAACTGACATTTTGTTCTTCTCTGCACCAGGAGTCTACGATGTTAAGGGCTCTTTGGCTTCTTTCCGATATGGTGCCCGTGAACTTTCCTCGCACCACAATCGTCAAGTCATCTGCGTAACCCAGGCAGTGAAAGCCTTCCGCCCGCAAGGGTTTTCAGCATAAACGTCGATAGGCTGATGGGTCTGAATGACTTTGGTGTCTGGTCCGGTATCCTGCCTCCTTTCAGTAGTTCGACTCAGTTTGTAGAGTTTCCTTTTGCTAGCACCTTGTGTATCTTTGCACAGGTGGGGGTCTCGATCACCTTTACGCAAAATATCCTCCATGAATCCCTTTTTGCCTTGCGCATTTTTTTGTTGTATTCCGTACGGACCACCCTACATAGGTCCCATTCATTTGTCTTTTTGGCCTTTGTGAACAGCCTTCTTACGGTCTCTCGAAACTATAAAGCGAGTCAGAACCAATATCAAGGTTTACTTCTACCTCAGCCCCAAGATCTAATAATTTGAGCATGGAATGCTGGCCGCCCACGCAGTTCCGTGGGAGAGTGAAGAGTTTCTTATTGCAGAAATGTTTCTACAACTTGAAGGAGGACTATAAATAAAAATTTAGGGGTTTTGGAAGTTTCTCAGGCTCATTCCCCATTCCATGTTCCTGGCTGATCGATAAGAATAGTGGAGCTGTTTGCATCCCATCTGAGTAGTATTGCATATACGGGTGTTAAGGAGAAAGGATGGTTCTGTTAATGATAATGAAGTTGCGAGAATCTATTAAAGGTGGCGAATGGGGCGGGTCCTGATTGTATACTAAACTTGATGCTAAGAGAGTGTGCTATGTTATTGTGTGCGCCATTAGTGAGTATTTTTAATAAATCCTTGTCTCGAGCCTCGAGGTATATTCTCGAATGGGTGGAAGCAATCCTTTGTGTTAATTTGGTTTAAGATTTTGCAATTTGTTCATTACTTTATGTATTTTTATGAATTTAGTTTATTTATTAATCTGCCTTGGTGTATGTTTAGACATAGGGATAGCTTTGTAAATGAAAAGGTTCGAAATTGAAACTTGAATTAAAAGGGCTCTGACCAAAACTCAGAAAATTGTACCTTAACGTCTAGATTTTTATTATTACTTTTTAAAATTTCGATTGCCCTATCATAGATCATTATGAGGAATTTATTCGACTAGGAACATAGTAGGTACTCGAATTCCAAGATCTTGCATGTATGAAGTATAATTTGACTATTTTCGATTCATGAGATCGAATTCATTATAAAACTATTGTAATAAAAATTATAAATCCAAGTCCTTCACTTTTGCTCAGTTCGCGTTCATTGAACGAGATCCTAAGAAAATGCACCCTACTAGGAGCCCTCCTTTACGATTATCACACATTTTCGCCAGAGTGCGTTACTTATCTACTAAAATGTCTCTTCTTCTTCTTGTAGTCTTAAAATGTCCGACTTGTTCAAGAAATAGTAAGTCGGTTGTCTCCCTTTAAGATCCTTGACGACTCTCTTTGCGCCTGCTTTGATGAGTACCCGACTGATCGATTCCATTTTTTCGACACCCATCGCATAATGTAAAGCTGTTCTCTCCAACTAAAAAAGACAAAAAGCATGTAGTTATTTAATTAATTATACAGGGTGTGCTAATATTTCAGGGTGTGATTCGTCACGGCATTTTATGACGAAAAGACCATTTGTACATTTTTGTCAATATCTCTGAAAGTACTTTAGATAATATTTTCAATTTTGGCATATGTTAACAGGATATAAAATCAAGTATTTTAGTAGGAAGCTCCAGTAGTGGCGTCCCTGCATTCAGCCATACTTAAATTATCAATAAGGAATAACTACCAAAATTATTAATTAATTCCTCCAAACTAAAGCTAAACAACTTTAGGTCCTTTTCAGTGGATGGATATTTCTCTCCGAGCGAAATAGCAACAGTCGATTTTGTGAGCTCCATAGTTTTTTTGCTTATTTTATAGTGTTTATGGTGTCTTTAAATTGTTTTTTTTATGTCCACTTATCCGTCATTAGGTGTAGTTTGTAGTGCCGCAATTAATATCTAGCTGCGCTCACAACTTTAACAGTTATTCACTAAAAACAATGCCAGTGTTTTATTTACTTATAATTATCATTATAAAAATAATAACTATGGGATTAACTGATAAGAAATCGTCATGCCGAAAAAAGCGTAAATTCATGCGTTTATAAAATTGTACATATTAGTGATTAGGAACGATAATAACACACTAGAATTTGATATTTATAGAAAAAGTACTGCCACTAACCGATATATTCCTAATGACTCCTTCCACTGCGACCAACACAAAATGGCCAGCTTTCATTTTTTGGTACACCGTATGATTAACTTTCCTCTAAGCAGAGAAAGATTTAATAATGAAAAGGAGACAATTAAAAATATAGCGAAAGTTGGTGGTTTCAATAATCACTTAATAAATAGACTAATTAATAGGCATTTGTTTAGAAAGACCATTCGTGATTCCACTTCTTTCGTCAATCAGGATGAAAATACAAAATATGTCTCGATATCATATAATCCTCAGTATACTAGAGGACTCTAAAAAGTCTTTAAGGAAGTAGGTTTAAAATTAGTATACCAAACTCAGTTCAACATTAAGAAATAATTAGGTGGTCCAAAGGACAAAATTGAAATATTAGAAAGAAGTGGAATATATGAAATTGGATGCATGGATTGTAACCAAAAATATGTTGGGCAAACTAGAAGATCTATACAAACGAGATTCAAGGAACACATAGCTCATTTAAAGTATGATAGAAGAGAAAAATCAAGTGTTGCCGAGCATACTTTTGATAACAATCATAGAATAACAACTAAAAATTTAAAATTAATTCATAATATAAGTGATAGGAGATTATTAGACGCATATGAAAGTCTAATGTACTCAGGAGAAACCGTGAAAGTGGAAATAGATAGAAATGAAATAAATCGAGTAGAAGAATACATATACCTTGGACAGAAAATAACACTAGGAAGAAATAAACAAAAAGAAGAGATAAAAAGAAGAATTCGATTAGGCTGGGTTGCCTTTAGAAAACTGTCTTATATTCTTCGAAACAAAAACATAGCACAACACCTAAAATCACGTGTTTTTGACCAGTGCATTCTACCAGCCTAACGTATGGAGCGGAAACATGGACAAACACGAAATACAACTCAGACACTCTAAAAATCACTCAGAGGGCGATGGAACGAGCGATGATCGGTGTAAGCAGATGAGACCGATATCGCAATGAACGGATAAGAGCTATTACCAATATAACAGACATCGCCAATAGAGCAGCCTCTCTCAAATGGAGCTATGCAGGACATGTCGCAAGGAGTGATAGAAACCGATGGAGCCGGAGGATTATTGAATGGAGACCATATGAGCACAAATGAGGTAGAGGAAGACCACCAAATAGATGGTAAAATGACCTAAAACGAGCAGCGGGGTTAGCATGGATCAGAACAGCGCAAGATCGAGAACGATGGAAAGACATAGGAAAGGCCTACATCCAGGAATGGACTTAAAAGGCTTAAAAAGAAGAAGAAGAAGAAGATGAAAGTATGGAAATTATTAAATGTAAGAATAGTTTAAATATTGATAGAGGGCCTATTCCGTATAGTCCATTGTATTGGTTGATCAAGTGTGACTAGTGGGATTCCAGGATTGGTTTCTTTGGTTCCGCTTGATTAAGCAAACATTTAGTATAAAAGCGACTTAGGTAGAATTTTAAATTTAGTTTTAATCATCTCCTGATGATGCTAACATGGTTAGCGAAACGTGCGTCGAGTGCAATAATTCTGTTTCGGTATTGTGGATAAAATTCCGGTTTAGTTCTTCGGTGTGTCAAGAGAATCTTAATAAACGGGATGATCATGTAGCTTCCACACAGAAGAGAAATAGTCTGTTTTTTGAGGAGGAGGTTTCCGAAGCAGAAAGCACATTTGCTTTACAGCTAAAGAGGTTGAACCGACGCAATACCATACTAGAAGAAGAAATTAAAGATATTAGAGCCAAGAAGGAACGTATTGCTGATGAGTTAAGTTCTGCCAAGGATGTTAAACATGACCTGGAAGTTAGTATTAAGGAATTAACTGAGCTCAACAAAAACATGGGCGTTGCAATAGACACTTTAGAGAAAGATAACCAAGCATATCTAAAGGAGGCTAAAGAATTGCAGCTTAAATTATTTAACATTCAAGCAGAAAATGAAGAACATTGAAAGACAACAGATTCGATGTTAACCTCTATAAGTGTTTTGGAGAGCGAAATCCAGCAGTATTGCTCTGAAATCAGATGATTGTGTAAGAAAATTGACCAGCTATAACTTTCAAACACCAAAGAATCTTCAGATCAGAATCGTCTTTTGGTTATGGATGCAGGTCAAGTTTACCCAACATCTAAAAATAACCTTACTGATGTACAATGTCTTGGACGGGAGCCCAACAACAACAATGTCGCGAGAAAGAAAATATTGATCCTATGTGATGAGGCTGGTATAGGTCTCAACAAATTGTTGGGGCAGAAGGTTAAACATGACTATTGTGTGCAGTGCATAATTAAACCTGGTGCATCTTACGAGGACGTGCTGATTGATGATGTGGAAAAGCTTACTTACTAAACTTGACTGTGTAATTGTATTAGCTGGTGCCAATGAATTTCAACAAGGTAAAATACCAAAAATTAAAAGTATTTGAAATAAGGCGAAATTCTGTACACATACAAATATAATATCTTTAGGTTATCCGGTTATTGAGAAATTTGTCATTGCAAAAAAAATATATTACTTTTTTGAAAAGTTTATTCGTTTTACTAATAGAGTAAATCAGGTCTCAGAAGGTTTAATTTCTTGTTTAAACCCTGTATTAAAGGGTAAAAAATAAAACAAATTTAAATATATGGCAGATCTAATATTAAGAAAATTACGTACAACTGAGCAAAAGAGTAATTTATAGCCTCTGCTCCACAATCAGTGGGGTTGAACTGACTAATATTGTAAATCAGTCAAAACAGTGTAACATAATTGAATCTTCTGAAAATTATGTTTCTGAAAGTTCTGTTTCTTCTGAAAATAATTCGTCAAACACAAACCATAATACAAGTTTTTTAGATCCAATAGTAATAGTGACTGTTTCTCCATAGCATTAATAAATGTGCAGTCCATTAGAAATAGTTAGATGATTTAAGTATTTTGATAGTTTGAATTACCCAACAATGTTATTGGTATGTGAACATTGGTTGAAACCTCAAGAACAAGTAGTTTTAAGAAATTATGTTATTGTTTTAGATATATTTTGCCGATCAACAGGGTATGGCGGCGTAGCCATTTTAATTCATGAGGACTTTTATTCAACATATTAATGAAAAGCAATTAAGAATATTGACGATTGTAAGGAAGAAAGTATATTCGAAGTGTGTGCTGTTTATAGTCAAAGTATAAATATTTATGTTCTATGTATTTATCATGCACCATCTATGAATTTTTGGTTAAGGCCATTTCCGTTTTTTCCCTCTAAATCGCATATAATTATCTGTGGTAATTTTAATTTAGATTATCTAGCAACTGGGGACATCAATACAATTACTTTGCATAATCTTATCAACTCTTATGGCTTGTATCTGCATGTTGACAAAGCTACATGCGTGACGTCACATTCTTCAACACTGATAGATTATCTTATTTCAAATTTTGACGAGAAAGAGGTTAAATGTAATGTAACAAACAGTGCACTATCCGATCATGAGTTGGTGTGCTGTATTTTTTCTTTAAATAATGGAAGGAAGGCGAAAACAATATGTCGGGGTAGACTGTTTACAAGAAATTTTTTTATAGGTTTTCGCAACTGACCATTAGGGAAGATTGGGGTAGTGTGTTGCGGTCTGAGGATCCATTGGCAAGTTTCCACGCTCTTTTAGCCAGACATTTTAATGCATGTTTTCCATTAAAACCTTTAAGAGAAAAATTAAAGAAATGTTGGATAACTAGTGGTATAAAAGTTTCAGCAAAAAAATTTAAGATCTCTGCATTTTATAAGAAAGTTTAATATGGATAATCAGTTTTTTTTAACTATTTCAATAATTATAAATCAATAGATCGCAGAATTTTAAAGGCAGCTACACATCTGTATTATGAAAACCGACTTAGCTCTTCGTCTAGCAAACAAAGGGAAGCCTGGCGGATTGTTAATGAACTTCGGGAAAAAAAAAATAGCAAAACGCCTTTAGATTCTAAACTAAAAGTTAATGATCTGAACATTTTTTTACTCAAGTAGAGCCGAAAACTTAGCAAGTCAAATAAAATGTGATACAAACTTTGAGGCTTTTAAGCAATAAATTTCTACAAGAAACCTTCTTTTTTCACCTACCAATGAGCATGAAATTAAAAAAAATAATTTTAGAATTAAACGGTAAAAAGGCGCCAGGGTGGCGTCTAAAATTTTTAATACACTCCCTCAAAATGCAGTTATGATTTTGGCAGAGGCTATAAATTACTCTTTTGCTGCTGTAGTTTTCCCCTGCTGTTTGAAAAGACCTAACATTATTCCCTTATATAAAGGTGGGAATGAAGAAAGCCCCTCAAACTATAGACCGGTTGCGTTACTACCAACACTATCTAAGATAGTGGATAAGAGGCAAATGACGAACTTTGTGGGAGGAAAAAATATTCCCACACTATTTGGCTTTCTGGAACTCAAAAACACTTGCGATGCAATATTTAATTTCTTAGAAAGCCTTTCTTCTTCTTCTTCGCCCAGCTATCGTAGTCCACTGCTGGACATAAGCCTCCCCTTTACATTTCCATTGTTTACGATCTTAAGCCACACTAATACACTGACTTTCGATTCTTTTTATGTCATCTCGCCATCTTATGGGAGGTCTTCCTACACTTCGTTTGTCGTTTCGCGGTCGCCACTCTAATAATCTCTTCGTCCACCTATCATCATTACGTCTAGCTACATGTCCTGCATACTGCCACTTTAGTTTCGCAATTCTTGTTATTATGTCTTCCACTTTCGTTCTTTTGCGGATATCTATGTTCCTGATGCGATCTGATAGTTTTATTCCCAGCATAGAGCGTTCCATTTTACGTTGAGCTGTTCTAAGTTTTTCTGCACTCGCTCTTGTTAACGTGAGTGTCTCTGCTCCGTAAGTCATGACAGGGAGCACACACTGAGTAAACACTTTATGCCTTAAACAGATCGGGATATCACTCTTGAATACTCCGTTCAGTTTACCATAGGCTGCCCATCCAAGCCCAACTCGTCTTTGTAGCTCCTGCGTTTGGTTGTCTCTGTGTATTTTTATGTCATGGCGTAGATATCTATATTCTCTTACTTCGTCGATGTTGTGACTTCCCAATGTGAGAGGAGTTTCCCCGAGAACTAGGCTGGTCATTATCTTTGTCTTTTGTGTGTTTATTTGTAGTCCTACTTTTGTGGCAGCATTCGCTAGTTATGTCAGCATTTCTTGGACTTCTTGTATATCGGCGATTAGCACGACGTCGCCGGCAAAACGCAAGTTGTTTAATCTCTTACCGTCGATGTTTATGCCTCTTTGTCCCCATTCCAGCTGTTTGAACGCGTATTCGAGGACGGTAATAAAAAGTTTGGGCGACATCGTTCTCCTTGCCTAACTCCTCTTTCGAGTGGAAATTTAATTGTGTTTTTGTGTAACTTCACGCATGCTGTTGTATTTTTATATATATATTGCATATTAGTCTAGTATATCTATAGTCAGTGCGGCATTGACTAAGAGCTTTGAGAATTGCGTCTGGTTCTACAGTTGTCAAATGCTTTCAGGAAGTCCACGAAGATCAGAACCAACGGTCTATTATACTCCACTGTTCTTTCAATAAGAGTTTTTAAGGCCAATAAATGATCTGTAGTTCTAAATCCTGCGCGAAATCCTGCCTGTTCCACTGATTGGTAAAAATCAAGCTTTTTTTCTAATCTGTTGGTTATTATTCTTGTGAAAAGCTTGTATAAGTAAGAGAGTAAGCTGATGGGACGATAGGTGGCTATGTCTGTAGGATCTCCTTTTTTATGAAGCAGTATCATCAATATGTTGTTCCAATCCTCTGGTATGGTGGTGTTTGTTAGGCAAAGGTTAAAAGTTCTTTGATTTTATTGAATGATACCTCCCATTTTAATTGCTTCTATCGTTATAGAATCTGTTCCTGCTGATCTATTGTTCTTCATTTGTGTTAGTGCTTTTAGAATCTCCTCGCCATCAATTTCGGGAATTTCTTCGGAACCTTGGTTTTGGACACCATATTTTTGGGTTGTTTTTTTAGGATCGGAATGAATGTCTGCCGTGCCCTTATACAGTTCTCTGTAAAATTCCTCTACTATTTGTAGTAACTCGGATCTGTTAGATGTTATGTTTCCTTCACTATTTTTCAGTTTTGTTATTTCGTTTTTACTAATAGCTAAGAACTTTCATGCTTTTGTTTTCTTGTATGGTTTGCTGGATTTGTTGTGTATTGTAGTGTCTTATATCTTTCCTGATATTCCTTGAAATTTCTTTATTTATCTTCCTTAGTTCTGGTAAGCTCATATTGTCTTCCAGCATTTTTTTTTTTCGTTGTTCGAGCAGTCCTTTAGTGTGTTAATCTTGCTTTCGCTGGTTCGTTTTGGACAGTATTTATCGATGGCTTGACGTAGTGTATCTGTTATTATTTTGTTTGTATCGTTTATGTCTGTTATGTTATCATTATCCTGCAATGCCTGGGTAATCATGTTTTTATATCTGTCAGGATTTTCTGGATCGTTCCATTTGTTTCTAGTTTTCTTCGTCATCAGTCTTTCCCTTTCCTTTTCTGTGTCTATTACCACTGATGCCCTGACCATACGATGGTCGCTTCCTGTTGAAAGTTGGTTCAACACTGTTACATCGTGGACTATCGATTTTTTATCGGTTATGATGAAGTCATTTCTTGTCTTGCCGTCGGGACTGGTCCATCTCCATTTTCTGTTAGGTTTCTTATAGAAAAAGCGATTCATCAAGTAGAGGTTGTTTTCTAGCAAGAAGTTGAACAGCTTTTCGCCTCTGGAATTTCTAGTGCCGATGCCATACTTTTCTAGTACTATTTCTGTATCCTCTGATTTTACTCCCACTTTGGAATTGAAATCCCCGCAGATTGTGTTGAAGTGTGTGAGTGTGTGACTTAGTGCTGTCTTAATGTCTTCGTAGTATGCTTCTACTTCTTGATCTTCATGGTCTATTGTTGGTGCATAGGCTATAGTAACTTTCAGGTTAGAAAGCCTTTAACTGAGCATGAATGATCGACAGGTTGCCGCGGCAGTAAAAGCCTTTGACTGTGTCAATCACGGGATACTGCTGCGCAATCTATGGGTTCAGAGGTAGAGGACTAAGCTGGATTGAGTCTTATTTAAATAATAGGATCCAGTCTGTATCTTACAATGGGGTTGTATCAGAATAGCAAGTTTTAAATAGCGGGGCACCTCAGGGTACATGCAAGGTTTGGTTCTGGGGGCCCATTCTCTTTTTGCTTTATGTTAACGACATTGCGAGCATTGAAATGGATGGAAGGTTTACATTGTTTGCGGATGATGCTACACTTTTATGGAGCGGCACCGAAAATAAGGATTTAGCTGAAACCATCAGTCATGACATTTGTTTACTGAAACTGTGGTGTGATGCAAATAAACTATATTTAAATATTTCTAAAACCAACATTATGTTTTTCAGCAGTGTCCCTACTACATAAAAAGTATAGGGCCACATTAAATGTGAACACTTCCATCTATCCGACACGACAAACATATAAGATGTTATTGCCTCTTCCCAGAACCACCCAGGTACATGACTCCATTGTTTTTAATCGACGTCAGGTCTTTAAACATTTACCAGTTACCATTATATATATATATTTATGCATGGTTACCATTAGGGAGATTTCTGAGGGACAGCGGTTCAAGAGGGAAGTAAAAAAGTTGTTTGCCATTATGATGTCCAAGAATTTAATAACGATATATGTTAATATGCAGATGAGTGGTTTTGAATGCATAATCTTGTTTCTAAGTATGAGTTTTTTTGTGTTGCTGTCACGGTTGAGGAATGTTAGTCTTTAAATGATGTTTGTTTTATAAGTTTAATATTTGACTATAAGATTTATTACTTTTATGACTAGATGTATCCATTTTTTAGCAAGTCATTTTTTAATATCTATGTTTTTTGTATATTCATTTGTTTTTGTTATTTTAGTTTATTTTGTGTAATTGTATATGTTATTCACTACTTGATTTCATTAAGTACCTACTACTTAAGTGTTTTATTCGAAATTTAATTATTACTACGCTTACTATTTTGTATGATCTTTGTTTATTTGCTTTGTTTACAACACATGTTGTTAATAACAAAAAACATATTTTGATCTGATTAAAAAAAAAAACGAGTTAAAACATCGCAAACAAAGAGATATGCAGTACAACTACAGCGTATAAAATTAAAATTCGTGCCGACGACCCTGGCAACATATTTGCCAAAGTTTTTATCGCATGCAAACAGCTGATAATATCGCAAACATTCTAATATATTGAAAACATATTAATAACAATACGAGCAGGTGCGTGTGATGAAATATCATAAAATGCAAAATACTGTTTAAAATTGGTAAGTATTAAACTATTTGATATTAATTAGAAGAAAAAGACATATATAGTTGAGCTTTTCTTAACCAAACTTATTTCATTTACATGGACTTTCATAAATCCGTTTCGAACCACTATTTCTAGATTTTTATAGCAGGAACACTGGAAAACTGATTTCACGCAACATGAAATGGAATTAGTTCTAAATGATCTACACAATTTCATTAAATCTAAACATGCATCCTACTTGTAGTTGAAAAGCTAAGAAGGATTTCAGGGTCAACCATAATAAGCTTTGTTCATTACGTGAAACGTGAAATACGACAGAAGCATGTCAAATCTCATATTATTTTTATAGTAGAAAATAGCCCACATTAAGTGGGGCTCAGAGTTTAATTTAATGCTACATAAATGGGGGCGTTGCCCACGAGGGATACGTTACAGCCTATATTTTGTCAAGTGTTTATTCCTCTGAAATCAGTATAATTTTGATATTTCAAGTCAAGAGCATGCACATAAACGTACCAAAAATTTGATAAGTACATCTGTTATAGATTAGCCGGTAATCTGGTACTATAAAATGCTAATACTAATAATTGAGAATTAATCCTAATTTTTAAATTAGTGCTTACAGGACCGTATACAAATGTTTTATCGAGTGTTTTACGCAGTTGAATGAGTCGGGAGTCGGGTAACCTAATGGAAAACATCAATTTGGAATTTATTGACATACGTTTATATTTTTGTTTTTATCCATTTCATGTTGAATTTAGGCCTGATGAGGCCCGCAACGACGAAACATGTCTCCTTATTTATTTATTTATCAGTATACGGGATACCCCATTTCTAAATTACATTTCAAATAATTAACATTCACGTAGTAACAATAGCGTATGTCAATCTTAAAAAATATGAATATATCAAGTTAAAGCTTTAACCGCAAGATACTGCAACGATATTTATTAAATGAGCCTCCGAAAAGATTAATTTCAGGATGAGCATTCAGTAGTGTAAGGCTACGGGCATTGTCTATATAAACAAAGCTACGGGTAAGAGGAGAATGAGAATCATAATTAATCCTATGGGTACCGAGGGAGAAGATCTCCCATTTCCTAAGAGCTCGAGATGGTATTTTAAGAGATATTTGGCCTAGACGATGAGGACAGTCAATATGGCCATTAATGACCTTATATACAAATTACAAGCCGCAGAGTCTTCGTCTGTCCGCAAGTGATGGAAGGCAGAGGACAGCCGGACCCCATCATGATCATCCGGTGCACCAAGCCAGTAAGCAGAACAGCTCAAAGACTTACGCTGGACTGCCTTCAGTTGCGCTTTGTAGACATTTTAAAAAGGTTACCACACAATTGAAGCGTAGGGGAGACCGGGGCTAGTTGGCGCACCGGGTAAGTTGACGCACCCCAATTTTCTTCAAACCAAAACAGGGACAACAGGGTAACCCCACATGTTCTTTGGCCGATATCGTTGCGCTCTCGCGAACGTCGTTTTCAGTTCGTCTCTATCATTCGTAGAGTGTGTGTTACAGAAATTCGTTTTTTTGCTCTCGTAAGTAAATATTTAGTACGAAAGGGATTTTATCGTAAAACTTTTATTTTTAAAGATATCAAAATATTTTTTTTTGCATTAGAACGCTCAAACCCTCTCCTATAAAATACGTTTATCAAATTGTCATTATATTGAAGTTTTTGTTCAATATGCACAAAAGCCCAAAATTGTACCCTGTGGTTAGTTGACGCACTCCAGTCGAGGCTAGTTGACGCATAGTTTCTTATGAAAGCGATTAGATGGTCTCAGTTTAGGTGTTTTTTTAACGATTTAGGAATAAGATCTTACTTACGTTTCAATATTTTTATTCAGAGTTAATGTTTTTATTTTATGTTTTAGTATTTCTTCTAAGAATTATTCTTTTCGTTGTTTTTTTTACGATTTACGTATCAATATTTTATGAGAATTAATGTTTCACTTTTTTTTAGCATCTTTATGCCAATGTTTTGACGCTTTTAGTTCTAGTGCTGTTATCTTTTCAAGGATTATTAATCCTGTATTTAGTTGTTAAGTATTTTTGTTCTGACGTTTATACCTCTGGTGTTCATACTTTATTAAGGATTATTCATCATGTATTTAGTTGTTAAGTATTTTTTGTTTATAAACTTTGGAAATATACATATTTATATCATTATTTGGTATTGCGCCAACTTACCCCGGGTACCGCGTCAACAAACCCCGGAATGGAGTAGATTGACGCACCCTGACAATTTGATTTCAACATTTTTTTGTACCCAAAATAGAAAGTTTTGGATTAATTTTTTAATCACAATTGGTAAACAAACCCTTGAGCTTCCCGGGAAAATTTCAAGCATAGGTCTAAATTGTTTAACTTTGTCTCCAGCCTCAAAAATGAAAAAAGTGCGTCAACTGGCCCCGGTCTCCCCTACTCCAAATGGGACTTACCAGGGAGCCGTACAGTAAGCGAAGTGAGCTCACCGACAGGTCTCTGCCGATTCTGAGAATGAACCTCAACATCTGATAAGCTTTACTCGTTATATACTTAATATGATCTCAAGTGATTTCCGAATCAAGATAAATCCCCAAATCTTTAACGAAATCGACAGCATTTAAATCATGACCATTAATATTACAAGTGGTTCTAACAGTTCTTTTCTTGTGTTTAAAAAAAAAACTAATAGAAAAGCACTTGTCACCATTCAGGGACAATCCAGTAATCTCCGACCAATCTGGAAAGGTTGCTAAAGAGCGCTGGAGCAAAGTGGAATCGCTTTTCATTCTAAACATTTTGAGATCATCACCATAAAGTACTCACAGTCCCCAAGATAACTATTAATATCACAAAGAAACAGGCTGCACCCTGGGCACACCCGAAGTAGCCTCAATGATACCAGATTCAACGTTTCCAATCTTAACCCTCTGTGGGGGCGCACACAATACACCCTGGAGCCACCTCACCGACCGCTCATCAAAGCCAATCGTTCTGAGCTTGGCAACGAGCAAATTATGTTCCACCCTGGCAAACGCCTTGGAGAAGTCAGTGTAGAATGCATCAACCCGACAACCTCCCTTCAAGGCGCTCACCAGGACAGTCTCATAAGAAACCAAATTGGAAACGGTAGACCTACCGCTGACAAAGCCGTGTTGACGCGAATCAATAATCTGTTTACACATCCAGCCCAATTGATCGTGCACAAGGCCATCGAGCAATTTAGAGATTGCAGATTGTTTAGATCTTCTTCTTCTAGGTGCCATAACCGTTTAACGATCGTTGGCGATCGGCTAACATGTTTGCAATAATTATTTTGTTGGTAGCCGCTCGGAAAAGTTGTATATTGGTGAGACCAAACCACTGTCTGAGATTTTTGAGCCAGGAAGTTCTTCGTCTGCGGGGCGTCTCTTACTATTAATCTTACTCTATATTATAAGATGTAGAATGTCATACTTTTCTGGGTGTCTCATGATATGTCCGAAGTATTCAAGTTTTCGATGTTTTATAATATTGACCACTTCTGTATCTGTATGCATTATTCTAAGCACCTCCTCGTTTGTGATCTTTTCCACCCAACTTACTCTTAACATCCTCCTGTACAACCACATCTCGAACGCTTGTAGACGTTTGAGCGTGGCCTCTGTTAGTGTCCAGATCACGACTCCATACAAAAGAAGTGGAAAGACATATGCTCTAATTATCCTCATTTGCAGGGCAATCGATAGATCGTGACTGGTAAAAAGTTTTTTCATGCGAATAAATGTTGCCCGGGCACGCTCAATATGTATTTTGATTTCAATTGATGGATCCCAATCCTCGTTTATCCTGCAACCTGCAACCAAGGTAGCTCGCGCTTGAGACTCTATCTAATTGTGTTTCGTTGATGTAGACACTAGCAACTTGATTATGAACTCCTTTGCTTATTAGCATGTATATTTAGTTTTTCGCATGTTTAATTTCAAACCAAATACTTCGCAGGCTTCCGTCATCCTATTAATAAGTCTCTGTAGGTCATCGATGGACTGCGCGAGTATTACGGTGTCATCCGCGTATCTTATGTTGTTGAGAATTTGTCATTTTATCACAACTCCCAAATCCATGTCTCCTAGGGCCTGCCCAAATAACTCTTCAGAGTACACATTGAAAAGGAGTGGCGACAATATACATTCCTGTCTCACACCTTTCTTCACCTCAACATCTTCCGTCAGGTGTCCGTTAATTCTGACTTTGGCATGCTGGTGCCAATATAAATTACCTACAGATTACAGATTGGGAGAGATGGCCTTTGAGCCTACTTGTCACCGCGACCCGACGGATCTATTGTGACTCTCTCCATATTATAGAGCTTCATCCAGTTTTGTCTTTCTGATTAGATAAATTACCTATCAAGCGGATATCTTTGTCATCAATACCAGTTGTTTTGAGTATCTCCATAAGTTTGTCATGTTGCACTTTGTCAAAGGCTTTTTCAAAGTCCACCAGGCACACGA
This sequence comes from Pissodes strobi, assembly GCA_016904865.1. Classification (NCBI taxonomy): domain Eukaryota; kingdom Metazoa; phylum Arthropoda; class Insecta; order Coleoptera; family Curculionidae; genus Pissodes; species Pissodes strobi. The sequence goes on along the minus strand of MU183521.1, from coordinate 126,880 downwards.
ACACGTCAGAGTCAACGTCTCGGCAGCGCTGTATTAGTACTTGAACTCCAAAGAGCGCTTCACGCGTTCCCAGCCCTGATCAAAATCCAAACTGAGTTTTGCCGATGCTCACTTCTAATTTTTGATATATTCTCGAATGAATAATATGCACGAATACTTTAAGAAGGTGGCTCATCAAGCTGATGGTACGGTAGTCACTACATTTTTTAGCTCGCTCTGTTTTTCTTAGGAATTGTAACGAAGGTTGACCTCAGCCAGTCGGTTGGAATAATGCCCGTATTGTATATTGTGTTGAAGAGTTTTGTTATCGTTGTGATTCCTATATCGCCTAGCAATTTTACTATCTCACTGCGCAAACCATGCTTTGCCATTCTTTGCCATTTTTAGGGCTTTTTCTACTTCTTTTTGCTGATAGGTGGACCAGTGACCACTTCTCCACTTCATCTATTCCATGCTCTTGATTTCTGTTGTTGTCAAACAGTTCCGAAACATATTGTCTTCATCTTTCCAGTATCAGGTTTTGATCTGTAATAAGTTTGCCGAATTTAGGTTAAATGACTCGCGATTTTTATCGTATGACTCGATCTCTGCACATTGTTTGCTGTGCCACTGTGCTTTTGCCTGCCTTATTTTTCTCCTAATTTCTGACTGTATTTTTCGGTACTCTAGTTCGTTTCGGTTCTTGAAACTTCTCCGCTTGCCATAAGGGTCAAGATTTCTTCGGTCATCCATGTTTGTTTCTTTTTGTCTTCCCGCCCTGCGAATGTAGATTCTTGAGCTTGTAGCGTGATGTTTTTTAGTCTGGTCTATTGTTCTTTAACATCTGTAACTTGGTTGTCCTGTTCTCCGAGTTTAGATATGCTCCTATAATTACTTACACATTCCCTCTCTCCACATTTAAAAATAGGTACTATAAAGCTCTCCTTCCAGATCCCCAGAAGCTCACTCTCAACCAGTGACCCATTCATTAAACAGCATCCATAGAGGCCTGGATCTGTTGTTCCTAAGATTACTGAGTAAATACTCTAGAATACCGCCAGGTCCCGATGACATTTTTAGTGGCAAGTGTGAGATTTTCTCAAAAACATCTGCCAAGCTTATGGCCTTAAGTCCAAAGTCAATTTTATAATCAGGCATAATTGTGTCACTATTACTATACACTGTCGAGAAATACTGACAGAAAAGATTAGCAACTCCCTGTGCAGTAGTGGCTATTTTGTTGTTGTAATACATACAGCTAGGTAGTTCATTGGATCTTCTCTGAGAATTATAGATATAATTTTAAGTGACAACTGTCTATGCTTTACCGCAGGAGACTTTAATATAGATATTTTAGATGTGAGAAATAATAACACTCAGGACTTGTTAACTCTGTTTAAGTCTATTAATTTTGTTCCGTCGATTTTGGAAAATACACGATTGGGGAGGACCAGCCAGAGCTGTATTGACAACATCTTTACAAATCTACAATCAGATAGTTTTTGGGCCAGTGTGGTGGACACACATATCTGACCATACTGCACAAAGATTGTCTTTTTGTGAAGATATAGGCAAGAGATCCCTATCTTCTCAGGACTGGACAAGTGTTTATGTGCTGCCAGACCCTCTCGTAGATGAGCAATGGGAAATCTTTGCAAACATTCTTCACTCCTCCCTTACTCAGTGTATCCCATTGGTCAATTGCAGGCATAGACCAAGATCTTCCAAATCTTTTGAGCCCACTCCTCGACTGATTGCATGTAAAAATGAGTTGGACATCTTACTTGTGCTCAGTAGAGCTGAGAGTGGATATAGAGAAGCATGCATATAAAATTAAAAAACGGCAGTATAATTGCCTCCTGAAGGAGGCTCGTGGAGAGCATTATGTCTCCCGCATAAATACTAGTGCCATTAAGTCGAGGTGTGTTTGGCAGGTGGTTAGGGAGACCAAGATCTCGACATTCCGGGAGATCCTTCTGAACTGGCGAGCAAGTTTAACAGGTGTGTGGTTGAGGCTGCTCCGAAACTCATCGAGAGCCAGAGTGACATTCCCTTCTCATGCAACATCCCATTGTACAACAAATCCTTGTTTTTAACCCCGACTACTCCCACAGAAACTTCTCAAATAATATCTAAATTAAAAAACAAAAAGAGCGCTGGGTTTGATGACATATCCCTCCATTTGTTGAGACACTGTGCAGAGGAGGTGCCTGAGCCACTGTGCCACGTGATTAACAACTCATTTGCATATGGAATCTTTCCCGATAAACTCAAGCTGGCTATTGTAAACCAATAAGCCTGTTTTCAAAGGTGTTTGACGTGGCCATGTGCACTAGGCTTATGGGCTTCCTCTGTTCGGAAGGGCTGATAAGTGATACACAACATGGGTTTCTGAGGGGCAGGTCGGTCGAAACGGCAATTTATGACTTTGCTGAAAGAATTCTGGGAGGTTTTGTGGAGGGAAAGTTGTTTCTTGGCTTGTTCTTGGACTTGTCCAAGGCATTTGACAGCCTTGACCATAGAGTTCTGGCTGATAAGTTTGAGAGGTATGGGATCCGCGGACCAGCCTTAGACTGGATCCACTCAGACCGGAAACAGAGGGTCCTCATTGAGTCCAAGGGCCAGAAACACCTTTCTGAGAAGTTGCGGCTTCTCCTTGGCATTGCTCAGGACGGAGTCGCGGGTCCTCTAATTTCCATTATCTATGTAAATGACTTAGCAAACGAAATTCTTGATGATGAATCAGACTTGGAAAACTATGCGGACGACACGAACTTGTTGACAATTGCTTCTCAACTTTTAGAGCTTCTCGATATCTTCTCCGAACGATTGAAAGCAGCCCAGGACTGGTTCACTAGAAATAGGTTGGTTCTAAATTCCAGCAAGACTAACATTGTCTGTTTTCGCACCAAAACGAACAACAATGACATCCCAGATGTAATCTCCCTGACAGATAATGTTCCCCACGTTTTGTCCACGCACACATAGTTTCTGGGCATACATATAGACCAAAATTTGGACTGGGTGGAACAGGTCAACAAAGTGCGTCAAAAGGTCAGTTCGGCATGCTGCTCCCTAAGAATACTGTCAAGATATCTTAATATTGACCACCTTAAAACGGTGTACTATGCCAACATTTACTCCATTCTCAAATATGGCATCATCTTTTTTTTTTTTTGGGGGGGGGAGCAGAGATGCCGAACGGGCCTTTGTGGCACAAAAGCGAGCAATACTGCTCAACTTGGGAATAAGGGATTCATGTAGGGGAGGTTTCAGGAACTTGGGTTTCTTAACGCTTGCCGGTCTGTACATATGTGAGTGTCTGCTGTATTTCTTCAGACACAGAGAAAAGTTCGCTGAGTTTGAGTCACAAACCAATATACCCACTAGGTATGTGGGACTTAATTTCCGTCCACATCGACTGACAGCTACTGAAAAGGGACCAACCTATTCCTGTATTAAGTTTTTTAATGCTCTGCCTGTTTGTGTTAAGCTGGACAATAGTTTTAAGAGTAGTATTAAAGATATTATATTGAGAATTGAACCTTATACAGTTCAAGAATTTCTACATTATAGGTTTTAAACAAATTGTGTTATTTTTGTACTTTTAATGTTCATTTTAACCATTTATGTATACTTCCTGTGACGCTATTATTATCAATTGTACTATATATGTTCCTCTGTATTGTGCAATTTTTTATTAATATAGACATTTTGAATTTGAATTTGAATTTACAAATGACCAAAATATCGTTGTATTCTCAGAAATACTATGCTCAGCTCTCTCCAAAAAGATTACATAGTACCTCTGTGTCAAAATCTTACATTGTGATCTGAGAATAGAGAACTGCTCATAGTGAAACTGAGATCCTGATTTACAAAACTCTTTATGTGCCTTTTTCTTGTCAATTATGCAACTTCTCAGTTCGGCAGAAAAATAATTAGGAAGTTTGAGCTTCTATACATTTTCAAAGGTACGAATCATTCAATGCCTCATTCAATATTTTGTAAGATAAACTAGTAGATTCATTTATGTTTTTGTTCGAGAAAATCATTTCCCATTGAATGTTCACAAGATAATAATTATTAAGAGATACAAAATCTGAGTTCCGATAATCACGATATTATCTCACAACTCACTGTTTTGATTTGCATAGCACTTATCAGGCATACATAAGTATAACTTAAATTGTTGATATTCATCACTAATCAATTCAATGAAACTCATTCCGTAATCTAATTTTTAGGGCATGGCTTTTATCAATATGAGACTTGTAGTTTCGTTAACATACTTTGCGGCAATACTACTCCAAGCATATGGTGCCAATATATTGGTCGTCTTTCCACATATATATTATAGCCATTTCAAAGAAACATCCAAATTGGTGACGGAGCTTAGCTCACGAGGGCATAATGTAACTTTCGTTAGCCCCTACCCAGAAGAAGTTGAGGGATATGAAAATATTACAGAAATTTCAATTGATGATATCATAGACCCCATGAAAGGTACAGTATCAAGAATATATTTGCACACTTCATCAAAATCATTATATTAATGATATTTTTTAGAATTCAAGAACGAATTTTACAAAAAGGATAACAGCTGGAACTCCTACTGGTCGAAACTGAAGTACGCTAGACAAATTGGATATCACTATTCAAAGCTAATTCTACAAAACGAGAACGTCGTAAAACTAATCACGTCCAACTCATCGTTCGATCTGACCATCATAGAAGACGTCTCGGCAGATGGATTAGCAGTACTATCACACGTTTTCAAAAGTCCTTTAGTAGTACTGCTTTCGGAACCTGTTTCAGTATTCTATGACAATTATATGTCTGATAATATTCTCTGGAAGCAACATAACGACTTACGAAATGCCCATCATTGGGCTTTAAAGGAGTTATATCGCAAATGGTTTATCCTTCCCGATCAGAACAAACTTGTAAAAGAAATACTACCAGAAGCCCCAGATTTAGCACATATTTTATACCAAACCAGTTTAGTTTTGATGCCCAGTTACTCCACCTTGGGGAACTTGGTTCCTAAATATCCAAATGTCAAGCAAATAGGAGGGTTCCACATAGGTACTTCCAGAGAGTTGCCTCCCAAAATTGAGATATTTTTTGAAGAGTCAAGACATGGCGTTATTGTTATATCAAACAACCTCCCAAGTATTGCAGAAGAAAAGTTGAAAACATTCTTTTACCTTAACGAAGAGACGCTGCAAGATGTTTTGTTCACAGCGGATGTATCTAATGTTATAGGTAAGGTTTTTGTTATGAAATTTGTATATATTAATCTTTAATTACCCGAACACTTGATATATGTGTATAATACATTGATGATCTGGGAAGCAGTGCCTACTATTTTCATAACTTGTTTCAGGACATCCAAATGTTAAATTATTAATTGGAGATGGAGATGTCTATGACACCGCTTTAGCCGTTTCCAATCGAGTGCCGATGTTGAGCGTATCTAACAATCGTTGGCAACAACAACTTTTAATTAACAGCTTGGTAGAAAAGAGAATGGTTTCGCAAGTGTCTGTGGACGATCTGGATACTTCCGAATTCATTAAAGTCGTCCAGGATTTATTAATGAATAATTCAAGGTATTTATCATTCTAGTTTATCTAAAACATATAGAATTGATCGCCTAACTCGCGATATGTATGATATTTTTCAACATTCTGCACATAGCACTTCTATTTCATATTATTGGAAGTAACTTTTGCAGGATCATTGAGTATATATAAATAAAGTCCCCTATAACATCTAACATAGTCCGAATGAGCAAAGACAACTTTGTTTTTAAAGTGCAAGAGAATAAAGCTCTGGTGACAGAGTCCAGACCAGTCATCATTTACACACATGTAAATAGTCTAGGGATATTGAAAATTTAAGGTGACTTTGAAACTAAGAACTTTCTTAGAAACGAACGGATCGTCACGAGCCATGAAGCTTCCAAAGGGTTGCTGAATTGTCTTTGAAAAATCGCTGTTTAAAGTAACTTAAAGTTATTAGGTGATATTATACGGTGTCCTCTTAATTTTCAATTCCATTTTTAGCTAAAACAAGTCTCAAAACACCTTAATGGGGAAACGTTGTGTTATCTCTTTTTATTAAAGATACAGAAACAATTTTGTAAAACTATATTTTTAACGTTACACGTAACTTATCAGCATCAGTGGTCGTTCAATTGTGATAAATTCAAATAAAGCCAATAAGTGTATTCGAAAACAAAACAAATTATACAGGGTGACTCAAAGATTTGTTGTTTCCGATATATCATCCTATTTTTATAATTTATGCGACCGTATGTTTACTTCTCTATTTGTATTTCAAATCTTTATGAAACGTTTAATTGTCTATATTATGTACTGAGATAACCCACCTCTTTAAAATACTATTTCATTAGACCTGATACATTCATTTTTAAAACACCCTATATATGTATATATTTTGAGACACCCTTTATACATGTAAAAGATAAACCAAGTCATAAATTGAAGTCGAGTTTTTGCGAGGTTTTTTGGAGGAGATCCGAAAGGTATTGCTCGAGAACGGAGAATAGAGCGGAGTGTACGGTTTATTTTGGTGAATTATTTTGCTTCTGTGTTGCAATATGTTATTACAAATCGGTAAAATGAAACTTATAATATTGTCATTAACATAATTTGCATAAATATTTCTTCTCTTTTCATTGATAATTAATATTTGATTACATAACATTTGGATATATTTTGATATTATTATTAACATAATTTGCATAAATATTTCTTCTATTATCATTGATAATTAATATTTGATGGCATAACATGTGTATATATTTTGATATTGTTATTAACATAATTTGCATAAATATGTCTTCTCTTTTCATTAACAATTAATATTTGATTGCATAACATATGGATATATTTTGATATTGTTATTAACATAATTTGCATAAATAATTCTTCTATTATCATTGATAATTAATATTTCATGGCATAACATGTGTATATATTTTGATATTGTTATTAACATAATTTGCATAAATATGTCTTCTCTTTTCATTGGTAATTCATATTTGATGGTGTATATATTTAATGAAATCGTTTTATGCTGTGAACCACACTGCTTTAAATGAAAACAAAAATGTATTGTTTGCTGTCTTTTCGTGCTGAAATTTTGGTTTTAGTACGACTGTGATTGCGAGTAAGAGCTTTTGTGAAACTACTAACATTTTCCTACCCTGACGGGAGAATATCCTAGTTATAAATGTAATGATCATTCTAGAGATATTGGCCCTAATTTCAACTTTAGCTGAGTAGCCTCCGTAACCAGGACCTCAGTACCCTCCAGCGGCGTCTGGCTGACTAACACCCCTCTTCGGTAGTGTACTGGTTATCACATCTGCGTCTGGCACGCGGGAGACTCGGGTTCGATTCCCGACCGGAGAGCTAACTCTTCAGTTTTAAATGTATTGTTACAAGTGTAGAACTACAAATTGTGATACGGGAGACAGTAATTTAATTAATTATAATACTAATAGATTATACAGCATAATTCGGTTTAGGAATTTAGATCGAGGGTTTCTCTGCCGTACTCTTTCCCCTCGTGAATTCCAGGCTGAGTCCGGCACGCTTTTCTTTAATAAATTAGGCGAATTAGAAATCTGTGGTTTGATTTACATGACGCACCTTTCCTCAAATTTCCCTAATTGTGTTTGATCGAAGCGCAATCCGAATAATTAAAATTGTGTAAGATATAATAATAACACAACGTAGGGCTTGGTTTTCTTTTAATGGTATTTTTTAATTTTGTGTAAGTTAGTATTGTTTTTATTAGGTTAAAGCAAACGCTCTCTCCTATTTTTCACTTGCATCTTTTACTTTACCCGGTACATAATATAGCAAATTCAGTAAAAATTCACATAAAGAAATAGAGATTTAAACATACGGTCGCATAAATTACAAATAAGAAATTTGAAATATCGGAATCAACAAATCTGTGAGTTATCCTGTTTAATTTATTTTGTTTTCGAGTACCCTTATCGGCTTTACTTCATTTTATCACCATTGGCCACTGATGCTGATGTGTAACGTTAAAAATATAGAGTTTTACAAAATTGTTTCTGTCTTGTATTTATTTTTGGTTTGAAATAATAACTTCATCTTCATTGAATTACTGTCTGAACCGGCCTGGTAGCAACAGTGTGGAAAATTCCGCATTAAATAGTACGAAAATATTAATAAATACTGAATTTTTATGTTGCCCATCAAGTTCATTTAAAACTAATTTTTGTCTTTTAAATATACCAGTCGATAATTATCCAGTTAATATAAAATGAAAATTAATATTATGGGTTGAATCTACGTAAATACAGCAGTAGAATATATTATGTAAAATTGTTAAATAATTTTAAATATGCAGCTCATATTTTACGCTTAAAATCGGTCGCTTCGTACGGTGGAAAAAGGTGAAACATTTGTGGCGACTGCGTGTCGGTGCATTTTTTTCGAGACGTGCTTCTGGTGGAAGGTAGGTGAGGAATTGGAGATCTATCTTGTACCGACGACCAGTGTGAGAGGTTGTGAGAAGGTAGGCTTGACATTTTCTCTATTTTTTCTTTGCGTTATCTGATTTTTATTTCAAGTTTTCTATATCGAAAAGTCCGTAGACAGAATAAAGCTGCTACAAGCGAAACTCTCCGCCAAGTTGAAACAGAGTTGAAACAACATTCTTGGTAAACGCTTTATCTGCCTTGTACTGTTTTTTCTTCATGCTACTCAGTCTACACGCACTCGGCCTACCAGGACAGCTTCCAGTGACGTCACAGGACAGATCCTAGGCACTGCAGCAAGCTTCAGTAACACTCTCCAGGAAGCTCGGAGAAAGCATAAGGTGATTGAAGGGGAGTTATCACCAAGAAAATTCAATAAAATCTAAAGTATCTCTCATTATTTTTTTAGAAGGAAATCTAAATAGAATAATTATTGTTGTTTGAAATTTCTAATCTTTTATTTTGCGCTTTTTAACCACTACTACACTCGGAAATAAATTTTAATTATCATGCTCCGAACCTATACACCCTGAGTATCTTTCAGTTTATCTTTTTAGTAAATTAAAGGAATAATTTAAAAAAAATTGCATTTATAGTTTATAGTGACAAATTGGCTTTTTATATGAATTATAGTAATTATAATAAGGCAATGAAATTATATCTTAACAAATCAAAGTTTATCTTAAGCAATTGCTTTTTATTTTAAAAAATTAGCAAATGCATTTTCTTGTAACCCTTAATAACTTTAAGTTACTTTGAACAGCCATCTTTCAAAGACAATACAGCAACCTCTCGGAAGCTTCATGGCTCGTGAAGATCCGTTCGTTTTTAAGAAAGTTCTTGAAGTTTCAAAGTAACCTGAAATTTTCAATATCCCTAGACGATTGCCACAAAAAATTGCGTAGCTGAAGTAAGTATGTGATTAAATGAAAATTGTGGGCACAGAAGGACTATGTGGACCTGAATGTTTTCTATATTGAAGGTGCGCTGTAGAACACCTATAGATTGGTATACAAATCAGGCCACCAAAAAGATGTATAGAATTTTCAATAATTAAGGGGTTGGCCGAAAAATGGAGTTCCAGCAGAATTCCTTTGTGGGCCATTTCATGGTCTCGTTAGAATCGCAGTAAAGTAATAAGGATAACGAGCAAAACTAACATTGTTCCGGTTGCCAAAAGAAAAATAGTGAACATCAAAGTTTTTGCACTAAACAAATTTAATTTTCTGGAGAACGAAAATATCTGTGAAATGTCCTGGTAGTCTTGTCAAAGTGTCGGCAGTTATTCTTCTTCTTCCAATGCGCTTGCGATGACATTTTATATTGCTTCTTTATTCCTTGCGGGGTATATCAACGATTGTATATTGCGTAGCCCTGTCCACTGTCTGATATTTCGCAGCCAGGATTTTTTTTCCTTCCCGGCCTTCGATCAATAGATGCAAGAATTGATATTTTGTGTTTCGCATTATATGGCGTTTTTATTATCTTAATCATTTCAAACAGCTCACGTTGTCTGTTGATACCTCTAGGAACTTCTTCCAAGGTATCTTCAGGATTCTGCGATGCAGCCACATCTCGAAAACCTCTAATTTGTTAATTACAGTCGCCTTCAATGTCCAACCCTCCATTCCGCAGAGAAGCACCGACCAAACGTATCATTTAATGAATCTGAGTCGCAGGTTAAGGTCAAAATCGGAACAGGTAAACACTCTTCGAAACCTCAGCAATGCCTGTCGAGCTTGTTCAATGCGACATTTTATTTCCCTGTATGATGTCCAGTCTTCGAAAAGCCAGATGCCCAAGTATTTAAATTTGTCTACACTTTCTATGGACCCTGCGTTAAATGTTGTAACAATCATTTGGATATGTTCGTTCCAATGTCAGTAAATTCGAATTTTCTGTATCAGTTCTCGGTTAAATATCCAAAAACAATTAATTTATTTTCTTGCATTCATAAACTTCAATATAGTATAGCACACCATTGGACTTATTTTTAATGAAATTAATTTGCTACGCTACTGGGAGGCCGGCATATAGTAATGGCGCGGCGTCTTGAATTTAATATGAAAAGTGGGCGATGTAGATAGGCAACCAGCAGTACATCACGTTGTTTTTTTTTGAGGTTTGGACATACTAGCTGCTTTGTTTTGTCAGTTACGTGTTTTTGAATATTTCGTAAAGGAGTTTTGATCGAGATATTGTGCAATTTTCTAATTAGGAAGTGAGTTCATGTTTACATAGTCGGCGGTATTTGAATTGATGTCGTGCCGAATCGGATATTGTAATCTGACTTCGTGTGTTTCATCGGGAACCAGTTTCTTACGGGTACGAGTGCATAAAACCGATGGGAACGAGATCACGAGCCTCTTTGGTGAGTTCGAGACTAGACTTTCAGCAAGGCTAGGTAATAGTGTCGGTAAAATTTTCATTATGGTCTAATTCCTTTGGAATTGGAAGCAGCTAGTCTGGATTTTATAATAATGTTCGACTCTGTCGCGTCCTAGGATGGATTAGCCAAAATCTGAAGGAGAATGAGCCATAACAACAGGTAATTATTTGCGTCGATGGACGAGTTGTTTCTAGCAGTACGCGGACGCCATTTCGAGACGTCTGATGTTCGTTTTTTTATTTCAGGCTTTTACTTGTATCTCACTTGTATTTCCTGGAAGCTCATTCTGATCTCAGTGTGAACTCTTAGGAATTTTGCTTTTTCAAAATTCAATGAAAACACCAACTTTTAATTATTCCTAAGGCCAAGTACTAATAATTCTCGAACTGGAGCTTAATACCACTTTTGGGGGATTACTTAATCTGGATTCTAGGACAATGCTCCATTCTTAAATCGTAGCCCGGAGGGTAGCGATTTGCTGATTTGAGAAGGGGAAACTATATGGTCGGGAGGACTCCGTGGTTGTGAAACCACTCTGCTGTGAAACGCTTGGAAGCCCTGAGCATTCTCGTTGTCTTGAAGTCCATAAAGATAAGTGATTTTTTTTAGAAATGTTTCTTAACAACAGAAAAACCAACATTTCAAAATTTAATTTCATATTTATATCTTGTAAATTTAGCTTATGGTACATTTACGTACTGTATTGTACATTTCGGATTATATTTCAAAATTACCTTACCTATCTCTAATTAAGTATACTTTTGTCTTATTGTATCTCACGATCACCTGATTGTACATTTATCTTATTGTACAGTTATCTTGCCTTATGGCCAAATTGTCTTACCTATCTTTAACTTTAAGTAACTTTGTACATGGATAATTACTGTACATATTTCATTTACCATAATAATACCTCAAAATTAGATTGTCTATTTTGAACCCTAATTGTATTTAGCTGATTGTACATTTAATTGTCTAAATTGCAATAGTATCTTATGGCTTTTAACTAACTTGGATTTCTGTCATATTAGTGGGTACTCGATATTATTAAGAGTAAATACTCTGCATATATTTGGAATTAATTTTTGGAAGTTTAAAACCAAAATTAAGGCTATAAACTTTAGTAATCATTCATTCAGCAATTATCTTTTCTTCACTTATTGCTTAATACGTTTTATTATTATCCTGGCTAGAGCTACCTAGCTCACATTAGAAGTTTTTAATATATACTGAAAGATATAACTTGGATTTCTTTCAGAGACGTCTGTTAGATTTCACAATTATTTCATAAAAACAATTTTCTATCGAAAGTCAATATTTTAATATCAATTTGATTTTACTCAATTCTGGGAATCCTAGTAATTTGGTTAATTTTGTAGCGAAGTTTCTTAACTTATTAGTGGACTGATTGTAACTTAAGGGCTATTAGCTTATCAGGATCATTAATTTTAATTAGGGTCATAAAGACAATTTCGTCAGCGAAAACCGAGATTTGCAGTTGCACTGTTTGCAAATAGGTATTATCCAAGTTAGCGATTTAATTATAGGATTCTCTCGAATCAATTCAGATTGATATATGTTGAATTTGTTTTTGACCTCTACAGGGTATTAAATGCTTCACAGTAGTTTGAAGGAAATGTGATGATTGAGTCGAAGGTTATTATTAAAAATAATCAGGAAATTGTATCTTTTATTTCTTGCGCTTACTTGCCTCATATAGATAAAATAGCTAATACTAGCGTTCGATTTAACTTATCTTTTCCTATATTTTGGTCAATTTAACTTACCTTTTCTTATCTTTCGATCAACTTAACTTATTTTTTCTTATTTTTGGTCTACTCTGGACCTGGCGCCCATAAATTTAAATTTTCAAAATTCGAACTCACACCCCTAGGGCCACCGCAATAAGACATATCTGAGCAGCGACAGGGTAACTCAAGGAACATTTAACTTTTACTTTTACTTATACAAATAATTTCAATTAAAATCGAAATAAAATTTGAGAAATAAAAGGTAAAAGGGGGAAAATGTTATAATGTTATGGCGGAGTTGTCAAGGTATTTAGGTTTCTAGAGATAATCATAAACTTTGTTTTTTTTTATGTTGATATTTTAGCCCAATGGTTTGCTCTGTTCTCCTACCTTGTTGACCAGTTGTTGTAGGTCGTGTATGTTATCAGCGATTATCGCTGATTATCGTCAGCATAGCGAATATTGTCTTACTTTGACTCCCATTTCCACGTCTTCCAAAGCCTCTTGGAATATTGCTTCCGAATATAAGTTGAATAGGAGTGGAGACAGCACACATCCCTGTCGTACCGTACGGCGTTGGACATATTATTGCCTAATTTGACTTGCGCTGTTTGGTTCCATGCATCTAATGTTCTTTTAGTCTATATCAAACCTATTGAGGAGCTGCATTCATTTGTGGTGTTGTACGCGATTAAATGCCTTTTCATAGTTTATGAAACATAGCCACACATCCTTTCTCTGATCACAGCAGTTTTGGACAAGCATTTGTGTTGCAACTATCGCTTCTCGTGTAACTAACCCCTGTCTAAATCTAAACTACGAGTTGCCTATGGCTCTTTCACATTTCTTGTAAAGTGTGGCTCATCAGGCTAATAAGTCTATGATCTTCATATCTTCTTGCATTGGTATTCTTAGGGATGAAAGTAGAGCACAACCACTGTTTGGGGTAGTGACCTGTCTCATATATAGTGTTAAATACGTTATGTAGTGCTGTCATACCTCTTTCATCTAGGAGTTTAAGTATTTCTGAAGGAATTTCATTTGGGCCAGCCGCTTTTCAATATCGCCCTTAGTGTTAGAGAGTTATTGGTGCCAGCTGGGGGCTGTCGTCGTCAAAGAGTTCTTCAATATACCTTTTACAGACCTTGTTCTTTTCTTTGTATTCCGAGGACCATCTGGTTGTTATTATTTACTGTTATAGTTGATCTAATTTTCTTTATATATGCCAGCAGCCTTCTTCAGCTTTTTGAGCAGGTTAAAATCGTCTTGTTGATTTTGCAGGTGTTCTATTTCTGAGCATTCACGTTTAAGCCATTGGTTTTTTGCTATTCTAATCTTTGATCTTACTGGTCTTTGAATTTCTTTGTACATGCTGCTGTCCGTCTTGTTCTTGTGCTTTCGATGATCATCCATTAGCAACAAAATCTCATCCGTCTTCCATTTTGGATTTTTGTTCTTTGTCCTGTATCCTAATCTGTTTTGCATTGAGTTTGATGCAATGTCCAATATCTTTGTCCAAGATTGCGTCGGCTCTTCTCCAATATTCGATATTATTGTTTGAATTTGTGTGTTTATTTCATTAGACATCTCGTATTTTATTATTGGATGCCTCAATTTTTCCAAAGCCATCCTTGTGTGGTTGACTTTTTTTGACTTGACAAGGAAATTTTCAAGACGGCCACCAACAACACATGGTTAGAAGGTACATCCGCCCCAGGGTATGTGACGGCCCTCTTTATGGTTGAGCTGAATCTCTGGTTAATTAGGATCAATTTGGTTTCGCACTAAATTATTTAGTCGGTCCGCTGGGGACTTCCAGTTATAAAGTCAGCGAGGGTGTAGTTGAAACCATGTATTTGTTATTTTCATGCTTTCCTCTTGGCAGAATTGCAACAGAACAGTCGATCGCCTCTCTCGTTCCTTTCTCCAAGACCATATGATCCAACCAACTCCTCGACTCTTCCCTTATTTATTTTGGCATTGAAGTCACCCACAATTATGTTAATGTCGTGTTTTTTGTCAATTTAAGCAATTCCATGACTTCGTGATAAAAATTTTCCACATCATGGTCCGGTGAATTCGCAGTTGGTGCATATACCTGTATTATATTAAGATCGCTTTCAATAGTTCTTTAGTTATAACGATTCCCACAACCTTCCTATGTCTTGGATCTTCATTTCCAGAGTAGAAGAATGCTCCGTTATTCACATTGCATTCTCCCACATCGGCAACCAGGTCTCAGCAACGCCCAGGACATCTAGTTCAAGGCTGTTCATTTCTCGTGTGAGGTTTGCCAGTTTCCCAGCCTTAAATAGGCTTCTTATATTCCATGTTTCTATCTTCAATGGTTTTCTTAAGTTTGTTCTTATATTTGTTACTTTTAAAGCCCCGAGCGTGCCCCAATCCACACGTAGGGAGACAGCAACATCCAGGGGCATTGATAATCATATCTAAAGAATGGCCAACTCAAGCATTGCAATTATTGTCTGGATATTAAGGTATGGAAGTAATTCCGAACCTTCTTCGGTATTACGTGATGAGAGCTGAAAATATGACCAAAGCGACTGACACAATCCCAATGATATATTAACCCTGCTTTTGCATCTGATATCCTGAAGGCCACTTTTTGTAATCGGCAACTGGGTGCTTCCCAACGTTCTCTTGTTAACTGACTTATCAGTTTTCTCACCCAGTTTTAAAAAATGTAGCTTTATTCTACCTGTATGATAGGGCAAACCAGATAATCAACAGTTTAATCTGACATTATGAAGGACTTTGGGAATAGCGCCCAATTCTATTGAATCAAATGCCTCATTCTGTCTCGCAATTTAGACAGAAAGCCCAGGCTGCCTTACATTATTGTGAAAACTGCTCAGTATTAGCTGCATTACCTGAATTAAATCTTTAATTTTCCAGATTGTTCCAAAAATCCAAATGTTATATTTTTTAGGATAATGTGTAATTGAGGAGAAACTATCATATACGTAACACAGTGATCATTTTTCTTATTAATTGGCGGATACTGTTTTTCTTCCAGATACAGAGAAAACCTGAGGCAAGCTTCAAAAATAATCGGATCGAACGAAACCCCGCCTATGGATGGAGCAATGTTCTGGATCGAATACGTGATAAAGTTCAATGGGGCACCTCACCTGAGGAGTTGCGAATTGCAATCGAACATTCAAACCAATTTAATCGTTATTATTATTGTTCTCATTTTAGTAGACGTCGCCTTATTCTTAATGTTCTATTGGATTATTAAACACTTCCCCAGAGTACTGCAATATTGCGGTAGGAAGATTCATGAGGGTGTAACAATAATATTTAAAAGAAACAAACCTAGTGTTAGTTATATCAAATTGTAAAAATATCAATAAAATTGTTTGTAAATTGTGATATGACATAGTCATTGTCCAGATTCTTTATGCGGCTATAAAAAATGTAAATTTGCTTACGTTATCGCCAACACGTAAGGTATCAGCAAAACTGATAGCCACATAATCAACAATTTCCTCTTGTTGACACAAAACGGCAATGTGCAGCGAACACCTTCCGTAACTATTTTTTCCTAGGGCCAAGAGTTTTCCACTTCCCGTATCGTTTTCATCGGCCAGCAAAGCCATAACATCATTGATCGATCCTTGTCTAATGGCATGATGAACCCGCTCACGTTTTTCCTAAAACAAAATAATAATCTTATAGAAAGTAATGTCTCGACTATCAGAAGGCTTTTGATTTCACTGAAACCTGATTAATTTTGAGAGTCCTTTACGGTGCGAGAATCGACTCCGGATATTCATGTGGCCAAGAACATTACGAGTCAAGGAAGCACGGTTTTCCCGAAACTATTAATTGCAGCCTTAGAAGATATTCTCAAAAATCTTGAGTTTGCCAGATAATCAACATTGTCTGCAGCTGATATTATCGTCAGCTAAAATACAGTGGCGGCTCGTGGGAGTATCTATCTTTAGGAGGGGCTCATAAAGGACATCTTTGCGAGATTGGCCATATCTATCATTTAGAAAATACTTTATGATTTTCAGGGAATTTAGAGTTTCATTTTGTCATAATAACTGCTCGATTATATTTTTGAAACTGCATAAGCCGTACTTGAACCAGATGGTAAAGCTATTCACTTTTGCACTTGCACTATATATTAGACTAACGTTGGAAATCTATTATTTTTTAAATCAACCTTCTCTTCTATAGTTAAGTTACTTAGAACAAGCTTTTTAAGATCACACACCCTCATTCTCACACGGAAACTAATTCAATTCGTGAATCCGGCAACTGATCTTCAGAATTCGCGACCAGCCTATGAAAACAAAAGGGTTGTGTCACGTGGAGTCCAAAATAAAGCGTGCGGGCGCCCCCTCCATCGCAACTATCTATTGGGTGCGTAGATTTTTATCCTTTAATTTTAGGACAAATATTAGATATTTAGAGTCCGCTTTTTGATACGCATTTCAGTAATGCGTGTTGGAAAAATTTATAAATAGTTCAATAGATACTTATAACAGTGGAAGAGATTTATAATTAAGGTGAAATTAAATCACTTTCAGAAAAATTCTGGTCGGAGTACCAGGGTCCTCTTTTTCGAACCGCCACTGCTAAAAGTTAAAGACCTTACTCCACGAATTCCATCAAGTATTTATACCAAAAGAACTTAATATGAGCTTGACCAAAATGATATGTCGGGAGTACTATTGAAAATCAGGCACTACAGAATCCAGTTAGGCAAAGAAAACCAAATGGCCGAGATCCCCAGGAGAGTAGGACGATTCTCTGCTGGGGGGCGTTGGATCTTACCAACAGCTTCTAAAATTTTAGAGAAAGTCGTAAATGAGCTAATAAGGCAACATTTAAAATTATCAAATATACTGCCACCAATTCAATCGGGTTTTCGCCCTCACTATAGTTGTACAACGGCGCTTCTCAAAGTTACAAATGACATCGTTACAGGTTTTGATAGAGGTGAAATGACTGCGCTGGTCCTGCTAGACATGACAAAAGCCTTTGACTCAATCAGTCATCAACTTCTTGTAGCCAAATTTCAATACCTTAAATTCAACAACATTAGTGTCCACTGGGTAAGTAACTATTTGAGTAAACGCCAGCAAATGACTTGTTTGTCAGTGCCAAGACTATCTCAACTAAGGGAGGTACAATCTGGAGTGCCTCAAGAATCGATCCTTGGCCCTTTGTTCTTCTCAGTTTATACCTTTGACGTCAATAAAGTGGTTGAATAGTGTTCATTGCACGCATATTGTGACGATTTCCAGGGTTATTGTCATTTTTCCAGAAATGAAAGCAATGTGGCTGTAGGAAGGTTGAATGAGGATCTCTCTAAAATTACCACTTGGGCAACAAAGAACTCTCTGATAGTTAATCCTGCAAAAACACAAGCAATATTATTTGGCAGGAATACAAATGTTGTAAATATTGATAAATGTCAAATTTTAGGACAGCAAATAGAATGGGCCAGCGAACAAAAGTCTTGGAACCAACTTGAATTTTACGGGGCATGTTGGTAAAATTTGTCAGAAAACATACTTTGCTTTAAGACAATTGTATGAGTTTAGGGACCTTTTATCCTCAAAAGTGAAAATTTTACTTACATTACTTACAGAATCATTGGTGCTATCTCACTGTAATTATGCTGATTGTGTATACAGGCCTTTCTTTACACTGCAGGATAGATACAGGATACATAAGATTCAAAATAATTGTGTTAGGTACATTTTTAGTGTGGGTGGAAAGGAACGTGTAACACCATTTATTAGAGATAATAACATGCTTAAAATGTCTGATATTTTAACATTCTAATTCAGAATCTTATTGAAAACAATTGCCCTGAATATTTAGCTCAGCATTTGACGAGACTGAGTGATATACATACCGACACCGGAATAACACTACTTTACAAATAATAAATACCTTCTTTCTCATATCTTGGTCCATATATTTATAATTGTATACTAAAGGGTAATAGTAAAAGCAAATTATACAAAAAGACTCTACAAAAATTTATTGTTGATTTTAAGTAAGGACTTTAAAATATTTTAAATAAATGTACAATAGTGATATTTTATTTATACAATGCTTAGGTGGTAATGAAAATATGCTCTGCAGTGCTTGTCACCTTTTGTGTTGATGTTTTTTGCTTGCACAATAAACCTATTTTTATTTATTTATTTATTTATTTAATTAATGACCTGCTGACCGAACGAATAGTCCTGTTTACAGTTTTGCAGATGATAATACCCTTGTATCCCAATTTAGATCAGAAAAATCTTTACCAGCGACTGAGCCTTAGCATCGCAGACAGCATTAGATTACAGCAATTATTCAAGACCTGGAAAAAGTTCAAACTTGGGGCGACAGACATTTGGTCCAGTTCAATGCAGCAGAGACCCAAGCAGCCACGTTTACCAAGAGGGCCAATACGGCGGGCCCTGACATCATTATAGCAGGATCGACCATTCCTTCATCCTCGTCAATCGGACTGATGGGTGCCTCGGTCAACAGGAATATGTCCTGGCATGACCATGTTGCTATCACCGCAAAATCAGCCTCCCAGAAGCTTGGTGCGCTATTTCGCAACAAAAAAACTCTATAAACTGCAGCAGTTGCTCTTGCCCTACAAAGCGCAAATAAGACCATGCTTAGAATATTACTCACACATCTGGGGTGCCGCACCAAAGCACACCCTAAAGCTGCTGGATTCCATTCAAAGGAGAGCTGTGCGTCTTGCCGGGGACCCGAAATCTGGATAGTCTAGAACACCGCCGGCATGTGGCCGAGATGTCCCTGTTTTATAGATACTTTCACGGCAGATATTCCAAGGATTTGGTCCGACTCATCCCGTCCCTGCCAACGCCTCTCAGACAGTCACGACAGACGGCAACGGCGCACCAGTTAATCGTACAACTGGAAACACCTTCGCTTTACAAGAACTCCTTTGTCTGGCGCACTAAATCACTGTGGAACTCACTCCCATGACATCTGTTTCCCCCTAACTACAACCTACAACTATTCAAGAACCGTATCAATCAACATCTTCGCACACACAGCGCTCGTCGAGCGCCATAGGATCTCCCCTTGATGTGTGTGTGCCGCTACCATAAAAAAAAGTCAATATCTTCGTATAAATACCTCAAATATCAGTATTGACTGCAAAAATGCACAGTTTCCGGCTGACGAAAGTTGCACATTTTGGGGCGTTGGGCTGACCATAAACGTACAAGCTCTTTGACGTCTCAGTGGAACTAAACGAAGCGTAGGCATACCTCAGAGAAGATGACGAGAAGATCACGGGGAAGAAGGTAGATCATAATCATAATCATCTTTATTTCAAAATTGTTACAAAAAAATAACAAAGTAAAATGACGTCTAATGGACAACCAAAAGTGATTTACACATAGATAATATGAGGATCAACTACATAACTAATCTATTACATATTAAAATAATCATTTAGACAATAAGGTTCTAACCGAATCAACAACTTTTTAATTTCCATTTTGAACAAACGCTGACTGTCGATTCGTTTAATACGCCTAGGCAATTTATTGCACAATTTTACACACATGTTTTCAGGGCTTGTTTCAGTAGCGTGAAGGCGATGCATGGGATAATTAAAGTGATCTGCTCTTGTAAATCGTCCTGCATTCTACGAAAAAACCTGAGACATTCAAAAATGTACAAAGCATACACGGTCATAATGCCCAAGGCTTTGAAAATATTTCGACAAGATTAATTCATTTCCATCTTGTTTACAACTCTAAGAGTTTTTTTTGTGACACAAAACTATATTGTACATGGCTATGCCGACCCCGAAAAAATTATTCCATATTTAAGTACAGATTCGAAGTTCGCGAAGTAAATTACTTTTAATGTTTTGTTACTTATGTACTTTCCAGCTATCCTAATTCTGAAACAAACCGAGTTTAATTTTTTTAACTACTGGTTTATGTGAAATGCCCAGTCCAGATTTGCATTAATAAAAATTCCCAAAAGCTTTGTATTTGAAGAAATGCCAAGCTTGTGTTCTGCATTTTTAACTGAGTAATATTATCCAATTTTGATTTATTTGTTTTAAAAAGCACAATATTTGTTTTACCTGTGTTCAGAATTAGTTTATTTAGTTCTTACTTTTTTGAAAAGGTTATTACTATCGTTTAATAATTGAGTCATATTTTTACTCTCCCAGTTATTAGATTTGTATCATCTGCGTAATTAATAATGGTTTGATACGGTTGCTCTGCTTCAGAATACAAGTCACTAACAAAAGTCAGAAAAAGAAGAGGGTCCAAATTGCTACCCTGCGCAATTCCGTACTCATTTAGGTTTTAGACTTAGTAAAGTGACACCCACTACCTGTGTTCGATCATTGAGGTAGGATTTAAACCACCCCAGCGCATTGTCGCTCCCCGCCTTCCCCCATACATCTTCAACTTTTTTATAAGTAACTCCCTGTTGAAACAATCATAGGCCTTGCTCAGATCTAAAAACATACCCATTGCTGCTTCACAATTTTGGAAGAATTTTTGCACTGTTTTAGTAAATGGTAAGTTGCCGTCGGTGTAGATTTTCCTTCCATGCTGGTTGCAATGCAATATTTCACAAGTTGTTAAAAATCCGATCAATCGTTTACACATTGCAAGCTCGAAGAGCTTAGAAAAACCCGGCAGAAGTCTTATAGGCCTATAACTGTCCAACTGTTGGGGGTCACATTTTTTGAATAATAGCTTAATCAATGTTATTTTCAGCCCATCTGGAAACGTTTCTTTTGTAAAAGAATTATTCGAGGAATTATTAATTAAGAAGCACATTATATATTTGAATTCACATAATGAGTATTTGATAATGCTCGTTGGAATTTCATCTATACCACTGCTATGTTTGTTTTTAATTTCAGAAGCCAATTCACAAATTTCTTCAGGGGTAACTGGTTTTAAGTACATTGATTGCTTATTTCGTGTCATATTACACTGATAGGGATGATGTTCCATACGTTCCAGAATTTTTGGAACTACTGACACCAAGTATTCATTATACTCATTGGCTAACCTCCCTCTATTTGAATTTCACTATGGTGAGATTTCCCGGTAATTTCTTTTGTTACTGACCACATACATTTCATTTTATTATAAGACTTTGTAATTCGATCATCATATTTTTTTTATTTGGGTGTATTTTACTTTGTTGTCATATTCTTTTTTCACTTCAATGTAGGAGTCTTTATATTCAATATTATGTCTGCTCAAAGTTAAAAGTATATCTAACCTGTTTTTACATTCGTGTACTTTTAAATCTATTTTAGGTTTCTTAAAACTATTCAATACCAGAACTAGAGGGAAATTCTGATTAAAAGTACCTTTATAAGTGTTCATAAATATTCACCATTGACTGTTGGTTTCTTTTTTGTTACATTGATATATCTCCATCCAATCGTGATCCTTTAAACAGCACAAAAACCATTTCTATTTTTCTGTGAAAAAATACGCTTCACGCGGTTCAGGTTTTTTGAACTGTGTCTCAAAAATAATCTTCTGAGCTGTGTGATCACAGATAAAATTTTCTATCACTATGGTTTCAACTGAGTCCGAGTTTGTGAAGATATTGTCAATACAACTTGCTGACGTTAAGTTATTCGTGCGTTTTCAATCACCGTATGAAGTAGATCATAAGAGTTCATCAATGACACAACCTCGGTCCCAGTTTTTGTCTTTTTAAGAATATCGATATTAAAATCGCCTGCAAGAAACATAAGTTTATTTCCAATGACAATTAAAGACAACACCTGTTCCATTTTATCGATAAATATTTTCATATACCCTGAAGGTGGTCTGTACACTGAAATTACTATTACATCTGTTTTTCTTGGGTGGCACTCAACTGCTGACAACTCAAATACTACATGACAAGAATTTACTTACATATATCGCTGAGCCTCCATAATGTCCCTCCTAACGGCAAAAAATTTGCAGTAAATTAAAGTTTTTAATTCCAATCTGTTTTAATTGAGCTTTTGATTTCCAGTATTCTGATATACACAAGATCTTACATTCAGATTTTCTATCATCTGTTTATTTTGTCAATAATTGCATTGCCCAGCGACTGAACATTTTGGTGTACTATGCTAAGCAGTGCTGTCGAATAATTTTTGTTTACTGCTGTTTTGAAATTTATAAAAAATTATTTGAATAATTAATTTGATTCCTATATAATGCTAATTTTCTTGGACATACAGGGTATTTTACATCTTTTGCAGAGTGGTGACTTTCCTCTTTCTTATGCTTCATTTTTATACAGTTTGGACATACCAATTCTTGTGACATACAGTCTTTTCCAGCGTGCTCATTGCCACACTTATGACAGCATGTTTTCTCTTTGCAATATTTGGATATGTGTCCAAACCCAGAACAGTTGAAACAAAGCGCTAAATTAAGATGTTCTTGTACATAAACTTTGACAAGGTCTAAGCTGACTAGCTTTTTCTTTATAAACCATTTGGCAATACCGGGTTGCGCTTGTAAAATCCAATTTTATTTAGCTTGATTCCTGTATTCTTTTTTGGGGATAACCTTTATTTTGCTAGCAATATTTGTTAATGACAGGTCAGTTTCAATCTCATTATTAAGCCTAACTAGTTCTTCAATAAATTCCGGGTCATTAAAGCCTTTTTGAATTCCCGTGATTACAAACATTGGGTTTGGATATGGAATGTCTTTGATATTAATGTTGGTTTTATTTTCGAGGGCCACTTTTAGTTTTTTTAGTTGAGATTTATTGCAACTCTCCACCACTACTGCTCCACTTTTAAGATACCTACCTCACGTTTTTAAAACCTCCAGCTATATCCTTTACAGGGATTTCCTTTTTTAGTAGATTAGCTGTTTCTTTTGGGTCTGATATATTTTCAACTCTAATTATTGTTTCTAATCTTTTTGTTGTATCTGGAGTTTTCCAATTTACATCTGCTGGTTTGTTTAATTCTGGTGTTTGTTGTGGTGATTTTTTCGCAGCTGTAGCATACGACACTTTGGAGATTTAAAATCTAACCGACTTTCGTTTATGTGGTCCTCTTTTTTTTGCCAAGTCCGTACGCCATGATACTAATTATCTTTTGTATGTTGGCCTCGGCGTTTCTAACTAGTTCTCGATCCTTCTTTAAAAATATTGGGTCACCATTTTCTAGCTCCTTATTTGTCGCCGACTTTATTTTCTATAATTCTCCGAACATTTCCAAAATCAAATTTTCGGTACTATTATACTCGATTTTATTGGTGGTGTACGCAGAACGTTGCTTTTTAATGTAAATGCATTTTCATAATTATTATTCATGTCATTATGCCCTAAAATGCCTGGACTATTAGTAATATCTGAGGTATGTTCGCTCTTATCTGATTTACTTATCACAAGTTGTTTTTGTCGTTCCTTTTTTACATTTCCAGTTTAATCAACTAAACATTTCTTCATTTCATTTGCAGGAATATTTAAATCGTCCACGGAAAAACTACGCGTTTTTTTTTCGACTGGGTAAGAGATATTCCCTGTTTACTTCGGCTGGATGATCGATAACCACCACTATTTTCACCCGTCACAAATTTAAGTTTTGTTTACTCACTAAAACACGCGATTTATTCAGGAGTCATATAAACACGTCTAAATAATAACCGTTTTTTTATAATCGAGCAGATCGAGAATAAACAGAAAATACACGGGGAAGAGGCCTATATGAAAGAGTATCAAGAAAAAGGGTAAAGAATGTAACATTTCTGTCAAGAGTAAAAGGCTGGTTTTATTATAGCTTTCGCGGATGCATCCTTCCTATAAAATCCAAACTACAGTATATATAGCCCTTATTTGATTCAATATTTTATTTAATCTCACATTTAAACTAGTTACCTCCACTCGTATACCTACCTCAAATGTCAGGATGGACTGCAAGAATGACACAGTTTCCGGCTGGTTTTCTTTCGCTACTATATCTATTATGGTAGTGTCGGTTTCGTCTACGATATCAGTGATGTGGTCGTATCCGTCAAGCAAAAGTTCCACTAACTTGCTTGTGTCTCCTATAAATATAAATCAAATAATAAATGTTACTGAAACCGTAACCTAATAATCACCTTTCGTAGCGATGTGTAACACGTATCTATCAATCTCCACCGTATTTTCTGGAATGTTCGCTTGAATACTGATGTCCCTTGCAGTTCTATACAGTTCATCCCTATATGCTACGTTAATTTCAGTCTCTGTTAAAAGTTGAAATAGAGCGTTGCGACTGTGAGCTCGGGCCGCTGCAAAATGGAGCATACTTTGTCCGTGCTCATCCTATAAAATAGTGATATAACAATTTTTGGCAGATAGTAATAAATAGATAATATAATAATAATAATATAATATATAACAGCTACGGGTAGGAGCTGGCAAGGGTAAGGGCACCCTATTGTGCTGGGGTTGAGAAATCGACCCCAAAGGTGAAAGAATTACAAATAAGTAATCAACGGCATACGGAGGACTACCACATTAAAGATCCTCGAGGATATCCCCAGTAACAAGCATGATGGAAACTATACGAGTGAATGAAAACGTTACTGACCATAGTTTACGGAGACTAAGATTCGACATGAGAAAAGATTGGGCTTCTCTGGTCATCATCAAGCGAAAACCCAATAAAATGAAAAAGAAACACGTCTAAACACTCATGGTAGGCACATGGAACGTGAAAACTACGTTTTAAGCCGGGAAAATACATAATACAATTCTTGAAATGGACAAACTGAACATCGACATTCTCTAGTGAAATGAGGTGGCCCGGAAGCGGTCATTGCACTGTAAAAGACCAAAAATTGTATTATTCTGGCAGCGAAAATAATCAGCAAACTAATGGTGTGAGCATCATATTCTGACCTAAACTCTCTCAGTATGATATGAGTTTTACTCCGATTTCCGATAGAATGATTTTTATTGAATTAAAAACCACACCTATCAAACTGGATTTAATTGAAATATATTCATCTACTTCTGAAAAACCCGATGAAGACGTGGAAATTGTATACTCAGCATTATCTGGCATATTAAAACAAGTTAAGAAAGAAGACATCACTCTCATTATGGGTGATTTTAATGCCAAAATAGGCAGGAGCGACAGCTAGCAACTGATCGGCAGATTTGGACTGGGTACTAGAAACGAACGAGGTGAGAGATTAAAAGATTTTGTGACAGAAGAACAATTTGTTATCCTGATCCGAGCAGCCACCTCGAAGATATATACATGGACTTCACCTCAGGATGAAGAAGGTCATATTGTAAGAAACCAGATAGACTACTTATTAATAAATAAAAGGTACCGTAACAGTTGCATAGTTGCTAAAACGTACCCAGGAGCTGACGTATACTCAGATCATGCTCTTCTATGTGGCAAATTTAAACTCAAGCTGAAAAGAATAAAGAAGAAGATAGACAGAAGAAAATGGGATATACCTAAGAAAACTTAGCGAGAATGAAGAAACACGCCAAGGAGTAACTGAAAAAATCGCTGAGGAATGTCGAAAACTCAAACTTAGATTGCTCTTTTACCACTGCCAAACGTAGACAGTGGATTTACCTGTGACGTTGCAATCCAACAACAATTGAAGAAGATGTTATTAATTTTATGAAAAACAATTTGGAAATTTCTGATGTCAAATGCTTTGTTCTTGACAAGAATGCTGACGTTTGTTCTTTTAAAATTGGTGTCAAAAAGACTCTTATTAAAGGCCTTTTGGATACCGGATTGTGGCCAACTGGAACTGCAATTAAGGAATTTCGCCCACATAAACAACCAAGACGAAATGAAAATTTTCGGCAGGGCATGAACAACAGCTCACAACAAGATCAATAGATAATATCACTATTTTTATCAGAATGTTAGGGGCTTGCGAACCAAGCTGAATCAGTTCTTAATGGCAGCAACAATTGAATTATATCCTGTTATTATTCTAACAGAAACTTGGCTGAATCCTGACATAAATGATTCTGAGATTTTTTATGTAGTTTTTAGAAATGATAGAAATATCAGTAATAGTTAGAAAAAGTGTGGAGGAGGAGTACTTATTGCAGTAAGAAATTACTTTAAATCTAAGTTGCTACAAATTAATAATACTAAAGTCGAGGAATTGTGGGTAGCAGTTCAACTTGGAAAATCTCACTACTGTTTTGGTACTGTTTATATTCCCCCCTCAATGGATTCTTCTATATATGCGGCTCATATTGAATTAGTGGAGAGGGCTTGCTCACAATTCAGTAATGTTTTAATCATTGGTGACTATAATCTCCCTAGAAATCAATGGTCTTCTATTGAAGATTATATTGGTCTTCTCCCTGAGAATGTTAGGAGTACAAATGAAGTTGTGCTTTGTTATAGTATGGTATTTCATGGACTTGCGCAGCATAATGGAGTGGTGAATGATAGTCAAGCAATCTTAGATTTGTGTTTTAGTAACTTTGATGTGATAACAGTGACTAATTGTGATGGTTTGGTCAAAATTGACAGTCATCACCCGGCTCTAGAAGTTTCTGTTCCAACCAGGATCAGCGAGAGGCTAGTAACTGAACATGCATCGTATTTCGACTTTAAAAACGCCAACTTTGATGGCTTGAATTTGATTTTTTCATATGTGGATTGGAATTCAATTATGTCCAGTAATGTTTCTGCTTCTCTTGACAACTTCTATCAAATATTATTTAATGGTTTGAATGAGTTTCATATTAAAGAAACTTATGATACTAACTTTCCTAATTGGTTTTCTTCTGAACTAAAACAGTTAATTTTTAGAGAGAAGCATGCTCATAAAAAATTCAAGCAATCAGTGTCGGATAATGATTATAACATATTTGTAAGTAGAAGTCCATTCTTGAAGTGGAGTTGCTATTATAGCGGGTTAGAAGAGGGAAGACTTTTCTCCACAAATGAAAATGCCAATCTTTAGTTCAAGAGTTATGCATTTCGATGAGTTCACTCATCATCTTCAGACTCACATACTATTTAGCTACAATATTGCCTTCCCTCTTCTAACCCGCTATAATAGCAACTCCACTTTAAGAATGGACTTCTACTTACAAATAACATATTTTCTGAATTGCGGTATCAATGTAACACTTTAACAAAAATTAATTATAGTTTATATCTTACTTATTCAGAGAATTCTATTACTGAAAACCTTTTGAATTTTTGTCAAGTCTAAAAGTGATAGCAGTGATAGTCCAAATGTAATGAAGTTGGATGGATTATCGACTGATAATGGCGTGACTATTTCTAATCTGTTCGCAATTTTTGCATCTGTTTACGATCCCTCTTCTGATTTTGTTAACCCATTCACCCATCTATGACCAGTACTCACATTTGTACTTTACTCCCACTGAAATTGAAAAGCTGTGGAATGAAGTTGATACAACCAAACCTGTAGGCCCAGATGGTGTCCCCCCCCCCTCCGTTTTTAAATACTGCTCTGCTTCTCTTTATATCACTCTTTATTTAATCTTTAGCCAGTCCTTGCAGTTGGGAGATTTTCCACTCATATGAAAAAAAACCTATGTAAGGCCTATTTTTAAATCTGGGGATAAGGTTGATGTTCGAAACTATCGACCCGTTAGTACATTTTCAGTACTGCCTAAACTGTTTGAGCATGGAGTTGAGCTAAAGCTCTTTAGTGCCTTTGAGAAGTTTTTGATATCTCAGCAGCATGGGTTCATTTCTGGACAGTCTGTAGATACAAACCTGTTTTTATACACAAATTACATCGCTGGTGCAATGGTTGCAGGAGCTCAGGTTAATGCTATTTACATGGACTTTAGTAAAGCATTTGACAAAGTTAGTCATTCACTTTTATTACACAAATTGTCAGTTTATGGTATTTCGGGGTCTTTATTAAAATGGATGAAGTCGTATCTTACAGACCGATATCAACAAGTCAAGGTGGACAACTTTTTATCGAGTGAATTTTGTGCTACTTCTGGTGTGCCACAGGACTCTCATCTTTGTCCACTGCTTTCTAATCTTTTTATAAATGATAATTATTTACTATTTGCCGATGATCTGAAATTATACTCTAAAGTAAGCTCAACTTTGGATATAAACAATCTTCAGGAGGATGTCACTCAAATATCCAGAAGATGCTCCAGGAATGAAATGCAGTTAAAGAGTGGGAAGTGTTTTTCCATTCGTTTTGGTAGATTAATTACTGGATTTCCATTGGCTTATAGCCTAAATGGCATCTTTTTGAAAGAAGTAAATGTTGTTAAGGATTTGGGTATCTGTTTTGATAATAAATTGACATTCACTGAACATTATGAAAAAAAGTATTGGTCGTGCTAATAGAATGCTGGGATTTTTTAAAAGAATTTGCCAAGACTTTACTAATATTAATGCTCTTAAAATTCTTTACATAAGTTATGTAAGATCAGTAACAGAATTTTCCATCGTGATTTGGTCTCCTTATTTTAATGTATATATAGAACGTCTGGAAAATATATAGAAAAAATTTGCCTCTTTTGCAAAATATAAACTTGATTGTAAAGGAATTTATCTGACAGTCGATGAATCATTGTCCTATTTAAGTTTACACTCACTTAAGTGTAGAAGGGAGTATTATGATGTTTGTTTTATTTTCAACATATCGAATAATTACATTTCCAGTCCTGAATGTCTTTCAGCTTTAGGTTTACATGCTCCTGGTTATAGAACGCGTAATGCATCTCTTCTACATTCACCACAATGTAGAACACTGTATTTTATGTTTAATCCAGTAAATAGAATGTCCTTAGCTGTAAATACTTATAATCAATTACCGTTTTTGGTGTTTCTAAGTCTAAGTTTAAAACTAGCGCCAAGAGACTTATTTTAGAATAGTATTTGTATAACTTGTAAATGCGATTACGTTAATGAATAAATAAATAAATAAATAAATAAATAAACTCTACACAGTGTAGAATCGACTCTTCCCAAAATGGCTGAAAAGTTTTAAAGTATTGGTCATGATTTTCTGATGGCGCAAAAAGATAAAAAAACAACCATGGATGACAGATGAGATTGAAGATTGGATAGAAGGACAATGCGCAGAAATTGAAGAACTTATACAACGAATTAAAATTAGAAATTTTCAGCCCGGAGGAGGGGTGGATCAGCGTCACTAGAAGATGCAACGCTTCTGTACCAGAATGTTCGAGGTCTAAAAACAAAACTTAGTGACTTTCTGTGTGCAACTCTTGCTGAATCGTACGGTTTAATAGCCCTAACTGAGACTTGGTTGGATGACACGATTAGTGACTCTGAATTTCTTGACGCGCGTTATGTGGTTTACCGGACGGACAGAAACTCTGATAATAGTAGCAAAACTCGTGGTGGTGGTGTTCTGCTCGCTGTCAATAACGTTTTTAAGTCTCGACGCCTAACTTTCAACAACCCTGCAGTGGAAGAGGTGTGGGTGTCCGTGACAATTGGGAACCGGGTGTACTGTATGGGTTGTGTGTATATTCCTCCCTCTATGGATATGACGTACTATGAGTTGCATTTAAAATCGGTAACTCAAGCTTGTGAATTATTTGACAATGTATTCGTCATAGGCGATTATAATCTTTCACACATAACTTGGTGTTTAAATGAGGACCTCTTAGGTTTATTACCGGGAAATGTAAGATCTGTTACGGACGCTTTATTGTGTGATACTACTGCGTATTTGGGTCTATCCCAATATAATGATATAACCAATGTTAATAATGCTATTTTAGACTTATGTTTCGCAAATTTTGAGCCTCACTCAATTGCTAGATGCGGTGGTTTAGTCAATTGTGATCCTTACCTTCCGGCGTTAGAGTTTTCTTTATCTCAGAGTGAGAGGGCATGTTTGAGCCCTACAGATTGTGTCTGTTATGACTGGTGAACGTTTTCCTGTCTGGTTTTCGAATACCTTAAAGAATAAAATACTTGAAAAGAAAAAAGCACACAGAATTTTCAAGATCTCAAATTGTATTGCTGATTATGATTCTTTCAGTGTGTTGCGTAACCAATGCAGGGCTCTAACTAGGGAATGTTACGATCAATACATAAAGAATACTGAAAACTCTATTTCCTCCAATGTAAAGTCTTTTTGGAAGTACATAAGAAATCAGAGGGACCAGGGTACAGTTCCAGGGGAAATGTTTCTTAATACAAGCAGTGCCAATAATGGCGTTGATATTGCGAATCTCTTTGCAGAGTTTTTTGCATCTGTGTACAATCCGAAAAGACTATCAAATAATATATCTGTTTTGAGTGAGAATGATATCATCTCTAAAATCCCTTTAACCGCCAGTGACTTGGAAAGGTTGTTGTCTGAGGCTGATATAAGTAAGGGGCCTGGTCCTGATGGCATCCCAAATCTCGCTCTGAGATCATGCTCTCGTACCCTCTATATTCCTCTAATGCACATCTTCTCACAATCCCTTGCTACTGGTCTTTTTCCTGAAGTCTGGAAACTATCCTACGTAACTCCTATACACAAATCTGGTAGCAAGGGAGATGTGAGTAACTATAGGCCTATTAGTATTATCTCTGCAATACCAATGTTGTTTGAGCGTCATGTTGAGAGGCATCTCTCGTACACGTTTTCTAACATAATCCTGAGTCAACAGCATGGTTTTATTTCTGGTAGGTCTGTAGATACAAATTTATTTCTTTTTACAAACTTTATTAATAGAACATTTGAGGAGAATTATGAGACCCATGCTATATATACTGATTTCAGTAAGGCTTTTGACAAGGTTAACCACAGTTTGTTGCTCTCGAAGTTGGCATGTTATGTGGTCTCCGGGTCTTTATTCTCTTGGCTGGAATCATACTTATCTAACAGAAAACAGCAAGTGAAAATTGATGGTTATTTGTCAGTACCTTTCTGTTCCACCTCTGGTGTGCCTCAGGGATCTCGTTTGGGGCCATTTCTTTTTAGTTTATTTATAAATGATCTTGGTGTTTGTCTGTCATCACATTTCTTAATGTTTGCTGATGACATGAAATTATTCTGTCAAGTATCATCCATTCAGGATGTATTGATCTTGCATAATGATCTGTGTTTGATTTCTGACTGGTGCCAGCGCAATGATATGCTGCTCAATATTAAAAAATGCTTTTTCATGAGGTTTAGTAGGCTTCTATGTAGACTTCCTGTCCAATATCATATAAACGATATTCAAGTTAAAGAAGTATCTATAGTCAAGGATCTCGGTGTTTACTTGGACACTAAATTGACGTACACTGAGCATTTCGAAATTATTGTTGGCAGGGCCAATAGAATGTTGGGATTTATTAAGAGGTCTTGCAGAGATTTTACTGGTGTGAACGCATTAAAGGTACTATATATGTCACTTGTTAGATCTATTCTGGAATTCTCTTGCATTGTGTGGTCTCCATATTATCAGACCCACATAAATAGACTCGAACAGGTACAACATAAATTTATTAAATTTGCAAAGTACAAACTTCTCCTTCAAAACATTTATCTTGGTGAAGAGCAGACTATGTCATACCTGGGATTGATTTCATTATCCTGTAGGAGGGAATACTTCGATGCCTGTTTTGCTTTTAATATTATCAATGGTTTCATAAAAAGCCCCGAGTGCCTGGAACTCTTTCAATTTCACATTCCTACTTACCGAACACGAAGTAAAACACTTCTTCACATACCTTACTGTAGAGCGTGGTACTTGCTGTTCAGCCCCATCAATAGGATTTCAGCTAATGTAAACAAGCATTGTGAAAGGCTGAATTTCTTTAATAGTTCAAAGGTTCGTTTTAAGAGTGAGGCTAAACGGATAATTTTAGATTAGTTTAGATTAGTGTAAATGTAATAACTAATTACTTACTTGAAAATGTTGATACGTTGATGAATAAATAAAAATAAATAAAAAAGGTAAACAGAAGTTATGCAGAGGTCACATCTGAAAATCAACGAATTAAAAATATTGAAGAGAAAATACATGCAGAAGTAATGTTGAAAGATGAATTTAAAGTGCTTGCTGATTCATTAAAAACAGCCCATGAACCAACAATTAAACAAAATATTTTCATTTGAACCCACTTTATCAGAAATGCAGGAAAGACAAGCCAGATCCCATAATATTTTAGTATTTGGCTTTGCGGAAACCATCAAAGAGGATAGAGAAGAAAGAATTAGAGAAGAACTATCCAAGGTGGCAACATTGTAATAAACAACATAAAACTTTACAGACTAGGCAAATATCAAGAGGGAAAAATCAGACCATTTAAAATAATCTTTCCAACTAGAGAGGATACTTTTTATATAACCAGAAACAAGAACAACATACAGAGTGACTCTAACATATATGTAAAAGCAGACCAAACAATTTTACAAAGAGAGCATCTTAAGAAGTTGATAGAGGAGTTGGAAGAACGTAAAGCGAAAGGAGAGACAAGTATCAAGTCTGATAAAAAAAAAAACTAATAAATCCAACTCTCCTGGAAATTACTTTCCTCTACACCAATGGTAACTCCATGTATACTAAGATGGATGAACTGAAACTGAGAGTTATCAACACAACTACCACGTTTATTTTAATAAGTGAAACTTGGATGATATCATTTCGATACCAGGCTATACACATTTGCATAATATAGAGATAATATAAAGGGGGGTAGAGTGATTATTTATGTGAAGGAGGAAATTAACGACACCAAGATAATCGCCAATGTTAATGAGTCTCTGGTTAATGGTATGATACCATCAATAAATATAGTAAGGCTGAATGTTCATATTAAGAGCCAAAGATTATTAGTAGGATGTCTTTATAGACCGGGAAAGATCAAGAGTGATGAAAATTTGTAATTTATTAAGCTAATAAAGCAGGTGGCAGGCCCGTCTCCAGGGGTGAGGCGGCGAGGCAGCCGATTTATAGGGGCGGCCGTTTTTATTTTTTCTATAAAGTTTTAATGTGATTGTATGTAACACGGTAAACACTCTCACAATGAATATTCGTACTATAAGAAGCTCATCGCATGTTGTATGCAATAACAACCCACGCCATAAAAAATTAAACCCCACTATATAACATAACGGTCTATTCGCAATTAGCATTAGCAGTTTAAATTCGCAGTGAATGAAAAATTGCATTAACAGTCGCAACTGATAATGAAAAATCGCGACTTAGCATATCTTTAGGCACGGGTGACATCGCCCTAAGCGATGGTAATTTTTACGGAAGTGGCCGAAACCCGATTGATTGATCGATTACTGAACAGCATGTAGCACATATTGAGCGTGGAGCGAGCACATGTTACGTATACGTACTCATGCAATTTTTTAAACCAAAAATTCAAACTTTGCGCCCCCAAATACCCCACCCTATATAGGGTACCCATATAAATTTTTTTTTTCTAAATATATTTTTGAAATTTTTCTTTCGCTTTCATTGCAGAAACGGTTAGAGGAATCCACGTACATGTCACCCACGTACAAATATATTTTTTTAAATTAGATACAGGGTGTTAAAACCACAATTTTTCCCAAAAAATCCCCCATTTTCGAAATATTTCGGTACAGCAAACTCGTGCAATTTTTTAGATCAAAAATTCGAACTCCGCGCCCCATATACCCCTGTAAAGTACCCACATCTAAGATTATTTTTTTCAAAAATTATTTTTTTAAATTTTTTTTTGCTTTCATTACAGAAACGGTTAGAGGGATCCATTACATGTCACCCGCGTACAAATAAATATTTTTAAATCACATACAGGGTGTTAAAACCACAATTTTTCCCAAAAAATCCCCTATTTTCGAAATATTTCGGTACAGCAAACTCGTGCGATTTTTTAGACCAAAAATTCGAACTCCGCGTCCCCAAATACACCTCTCTAAAGTACCACTTCAAAATTATTTTTTTTAGAAAAATATTTTCCAAAATTTTTCCCCTGTTTTTATTACCGAAACGATTAGGAGGATCCACTTACATATCACCAACGTACAAATAAAATTTCCAAAATCATATACAGGATGGTAAAACAATACATTTTTTAAAAAATTCAACTTGTTTCGAAATATTTCGGTACAGAAAACACATACGACCTTTTTAATGCGAAAATCCAACTCAACGCACCCAAAACCCTCCCCATAAGATATTCAAAATAAAAAAAGATCATCCCCTTACGAAATTGCCTATTTCCTGCCGAAATCTAAATAAAAATGCTAGATTTACATAAAAATACAATTTTCAAAAGCATATATAGGGTGGTAAAATTTTTTTTTTTTGAAAAAAGCCCCTTTTTTCGAAAAAAAAAACGGCAATATAGGTATATATTTTTTAAGTTCTAAAGGCTAAAGGCCGTCGAAATACACAATTTGGTAGTATGTATTTTTTTTGTATCACTCGTAGTTTTCGCTTTAAACAGCCGATTTCTCGAAAACTAGAAATATTGTGTTTGTTTTCTTAAAGAACCTTTATTGTCGACCTTGAGGTCCTCCACCTACACGCCGAATTTCAAAACGATCAAAAAAAATCCGATAGGTTCTACCGATAGGTTCCAGGTAGGTTCCGGTTCCTATAAAAATACGGTTTTTTCAGTTTGCCGAAATTCTTCTTTTTTCTACCAGAACCTACCCGTTAAAAAAGGAGTTTCGCGATTTTTCCCACTTCTCGATAAAAATTCGGGAAACTGGGAGGGTGGGGGTACCCAACCGGCCAACCCCGACTCCGCTGCTGAATTTGATCGCGGCAAAGTTTCGCCAGAAATCGCGAAAAAACATGCGATTTCCATATAGGCCCCCAAAACCCCCCTTAAAATCGAGCCCCGGCATCCCGGATTTAATTCCACGTGGGGGCTCGTGGTACATCTACCATGAAAATATAGACCCTGCAGATCATCTCCTTATACCGGAACCTACCGGTTAAAAAACCGCGCGGGCATCTATTCGTCGGATTATTGACTCCTAAATTGGTATGTTGTAAGGGGCGGCCAAACCCTGCTCGCCTCGGGCGGCCTAAAGCCAGGAGACGGGGCTGCAGGTGACTGATGATATTAAGGAAAATACTCTTATATTTGGCGATTTTAATTACCCGGAAATTGATAGGAACACTTTAACACTAACATCACAAAATCAAAAATCCTTGAATTTCCTAGGTGCATATAGAGAGATAAATTTTAAACAGCTAGTTACCTTCCCAACGAGGATAAGCAATGTTCAGAAATCACTACTGGACTTGTTACTAATTAGCGACAAAAAATTTGTCACATCAATTAAGTCAGAACCACCGTTGGGTATGAGTGATCATGTAGTTATTATGGCATCAGCTCAAATTAATATCAAGCTGGGAAAAACATATAAATTGGAAAAAAGGAACTTCTGGAAAGCAAACTATAATGCAATAAATGACCACTTATCAAATCAAGAATTTCCTACTCCTGTGAACAATTTAGATTTATGTGCACACTACGATGCTTTCTCTAAAGTAACTCTTGATACCATCAACCAACCATACCACTGCAGAAAAGGAAATTCTGTAAAAGCGTGGATAAAGAAATTAGGGAGAAAAGGTGCTTGTGAGACAAATATACTGCAAGTAAGAATGATGCTGACTACAGAAGTTACAGAACCCAAAATAACGGTCTGAAATCTTTAATGACTGAGGCTAGAAAAGCATATTACGGCTGGTGATAAGAGATTCTATGCGTATATCAAGAGGTCTTTATATTCAAATAATACTTCAATCAACCTAAAAGAAGTAGCCTCTGAAAGGATAATTACTGATCCCATAGAGATAGCCGAGAGGTTTGCTAATCAGCTCAAGAGTGTGTTCAGCCAAATTCCGGGCAATAACAATACAACCCTAACAATTCCTAGGGTGACTTCGGAGTTGCAAACACTGTTTTTTAAACCTGAAAAAGTTAACGAGACCATCCACTCTCTGAACACTGATTCAAGTTCTGGAAGTGATGAAGTGCCAGCAATATTCTTACAAAAATGCGTTGACTCATTGAAGGGACCTTTAGCCGATGTAATGAACCATTCAATGGACAATGGAGTTGTACCGAACACCTGGCAGCATGCGATAGTGACATCACTGTTCAAAAAAGGGAGCAGACATGATCCAGAAAATTACAGGCCAGTAAGTCTTACTAGTAATATCTGCAAAGTGATGGGGAGAAAATAATAACCAGAGAGATCACTGAGTTCTGTTTAAATAATAGATTATTTCCCTCATCACAACATGGTTTTTCACCAAAACGGTCAGTAGTGACGAACCTGCTCTCATCCCTAAATCAGTGGACAACTTGGCATGATAACGGTGAACCAACAGATGTCATATACTTGGATTATGCGAAAGCATTCGATAAAGTACCACATAGGAGCCTACTCCTAAAATTAGAACACCTGGGAGTTAAGGGGAATCTACTCAGTTGGATCAAGAACTTTCTAATCGATAGGCAGTTCTGCGTCAGAGTGAATGGTCAAGTATCAAAAAAATCATCCTGTTATCAGTGGGGTGCCACAGAGTTCTGTGCTGGGACCACTGTTGTTCATCATATACACTAGTGACTTGGCCAGTGATATAATCTCACCTGTAAAATACTTTGCAGATGATGCAAAATATTATTGCAATCCACTCGAGGGTCAAGAAGTCTTGCGGAGAGAGATATTGACACAATCAGCAACTGGTCGGATAATTGGTTGCCCCCTAAATCATAACAAATGTACAGTAGGTACTACACATAGGTCCAGGTAATCCAGAGAATGTATATTACATCAAAGGAGAAAGTCTTCAGACGGGTACAGTCCAAAAAGATCTTGGCCTTTTTATGACTTCGGATTTAAAATGGAAAACCCACATTCCTCAAATCACAAAAAAGGCCGATACTATGATTTATCTGATCAGAATTGCATTCAATGACCATTCAAAGGAAATGATCTCCAAACTACATAAAACTTATATAAGGCCTAAAATAGAATTTGCAATGCCAGTTTGGGACCCATACTTTGTCAAAGATATAGAAATGTTGGAAAAAGCACAAATAAAGGTAACTAGAATTCCTCCAGTTCCTGCAGTTATTTGGAGAGGCTTTCCATTCTGCAACTCCAGACACATAAAGATCGAAGACTTAGAGGTGATTTGGTAGAGGCATAAAAGTGGACTAGTGGGAATTACTATCTTGTGAAAATATTTTCAATGTTCATCGGAACAGGACACACCAAGAAATTGGAAAAAGAGAAATGCAAAAAGCTTCAAAGAAGAAACTATATAAGTAACCGAGTGGTGCACACTTGGAACAACCGGCAAGAGGACACACACTATCTCACTAACCAATTCAAAAATCGTGTAGATGAAGAATTAAAAAATACTGCAAACATTATAACCCGTTATACCATCTAACTCTTGGGATAGACTGTGATATAGGTTAAAAACTGTGATATAGGTCAATTGTATGTTAATTGATTGTGATGGTTATTGTTCTTTGTGTTATTCTGCTGTTATTGTTTCTCTATTAGTTAATGAATGTGACTCTACTAATTTTAGGTCAGTCTCATCGGTTTAGCCTCTTACTAATCATTGTTAATAATAATAATAATAATAAATTCAGGATAACAAAGGCAACATCACTGTAGATCGCATGGGAAAAACAAAAATCTGGAAAGAATATATAAACGAGTTGTTCGAAGGCACTAATAGATCCGAAAATCCGCCCACGTATCAGGTAGTTCAGGATTTCTTGTCGATTACAGTTGATGAGGTTACTTGAACTGTAAGGGTTGAAGAATGGGAAAGCATCAAGATCAGATAATATCCGGAATGAATTCCTAAAACTATTTAATGACGCAGATATCAGATGGCTTACAGATATATTTAATGAAATATACTCCACTGGAATCATACCTGACATGTGGCTCAAAAGTCATTTGTAACGCTACCAAAAAAATCAAGCGAAGACTTTCGTACGATTAGTCTCACAAACTTTTCTTGAAATTAATCCATCAAAGAACATATAGGATTTGCGAATAACAGATTAGTTCTATCCAGGTCGGGTTTAGAAATGCCCTGGGCACTAGGGAGGCACCTTTTCGTATTCACATCTTACTCCAAAGAGCTCGAGATGTTAATTATGATATTTTTGCATGTTTCATCGATTATCAGAAAGCATTCGATAAGGTTCAGCATAATAAGATGGGAAGCTCT
Organism: Pissodes strobi; assembly: GCA_016904865.1. Lineage (NCBI taxonomy): Eukaryota > Metazoa > Arthropoda > Insecta > Coleoptera > Curculionidae > Pissodes > Pissodes strobi. The sequence continues at coordinate 88,008 of MU183521.1, read as the reverse complement.
GAAATTAGCGGGATTAAAGAAACAAGACTTAAGAATTATAGCAAATCTTTATTGGAATCAGATCTCTTCAGTCAGAATAGAAAGTGAGGAATCCGATGAAGTTTTGATAAAGAGAGAAGTTCGACAGGGGTGTGTTCTTTCGCCATTGATTCATGGACGTTATCTGAAGCATCCTGCAAAATATAAGAAGCATTTCAACTCTGGCTCTACCGTCGCATTCTGAGAATTTCATGGGTGGATCATATTACCAATGAGGAGGTGCTTCATAGAATGAAAAAAGACAAAGAAATCGTGTATCAAGTAAAGAAACGTAAACTTGAATACCTTGGCCACATCATGAGAAATCCTAAAAGGTATAGGCATTTGCAGCTTATACTCCAAGGCAGAATGAGTGTAGGAAGACGAAGAAACTCATAGCCAAAGAGTCTCCCAGTGTGGTTTAATACATCTACTGTGGGCTTATTCCGTGCAGCCAACGGTATAGCCATTATGCTCGCCAACATCCGGTAACGCATAGGCATCAACAGAAGAAGAATAAGGAGAATAAGACTTTTAAAATAAAGTGTTGTCGATATGGGGGATTTGCATTTAAGATTATTTAAGTTAAACGTCGTAGGCA
>MU183521.1:0-62389 GCA_016904865.1 Pissodes strobi | reverse complement strand
GAGCCTGTCAATATTGAACTCAATGAAGATAATGTAACCTACGTCATAGATGGTGGATTTTTGCTACATCGTGTCGTATGGAACAAAAACGATACTTTCTCCGACACTCTGGATAGATATGTTACATATTTGCAAAGGCATTTTGGTTCTAATATAATTGTTATATTTGACGGATACTCAGACAACTATAGAAATATAAAAGCAATGGAGCAATTAAGACGAAGCACTGCACTGTCTACATCTTATGAAGTTCGCTTTGATGCAACAATGATTGTGCCAGTCACCCAAGAAAAGTTTTTATCAAACCGATTCAACAAAAAGAATTTTATTGAAATGCTTATTGAACAACTACAAGCTGCCAACATCGCTACAAAACAAGCCAAGGATGATGCAGATATTCTAATCATCGAAACAGCCATGGAAGCATCGGAAAAAGAAAGAACCGCCGTCATCATTGGAGAAGACATTGATTTGCTTGTTCTCTTAATAGGACGAACCCAGTCACATCACCGACAAATTTTCTTGAAGAAAATTGGCAAAGGGACTACATCAACACGAATTTATTCGTCTAAAACTTTCGGCAAATATCGTCTTTACAAAGAACATATTTTGTTTTTGCATGCCCTCACTGGATGCGACACTACATAGGCACTATTCAACAAAGGAAAACTTCAGGTTAGGACAATGTTTGAGAAACATCCCGATTTGACTCACTCGGCTCAAATATTTCAAGCAGAAAATTGCCCGCCAGATACAGTATTTCAGAACGGAAAGCGTTTTCTGTTAGCTATGTATGGTGCTCCAAAAGCTGAAGTGAACCTTGACAAATTTAGATACACCCAATTCATTAAGGCTACAAGACTTAATATACCTCTTTAATTGTCATCCCTTCCACCTACCAGTGAAGCAGCTCGACAGCATATTTACCGGGTCTACTGCCAAGTACAGATTTGGCTAGGGAAAAATCTACAACCCGAAGAATGGGGTTGGGATTTAAAAAACGACATATTACAGCCGAAAACAACACTACTGCCACCTGCTCCAGACGAACTATTAAATACAATATTCTGTAATTGTAAAAAGGGGTAGTGGTGCGCAGTGCGGGTGTAGAAAAGTCGGGCTGCCATGCTCCAAAGTTTGTGGTCAGTGTCACGGACAGGCCTGCCTGAACCCGTCGACAGAGTTACAAAACATCGAAGACTTCAATGACCTTGAGGCTGAAGAGGTTTTGCCAACAGACATAGAGCCAACAGATATGGAGGAAGCATCTGACGAAGATAATGTGTTAATAGAGGTGCTAGTGGAACCCCACGAAGACGAGGAGGGAGGTAAGGAAACATAAGGCGCGTAGCCCCAGGTTCAAAAAATGATAGATTAATGTTAAAAAAGTTTTCTTAATATCGAAAACATGGATTAGGCCTACTGGGGATACCGTGTCAAAAAATACGCGCCTTGCATTCTACTTCAAAAGTGGTGTGGAAGAGAATGTATTTTTTGTTATTAATTATTTATTATATATTTTTTTTATAAATGAACAAATTTTGAACGGCTTTAATAATGGGAATTTAATTTTCCTGTCTAACAGATTAATGAAAGTACTTTTATATTTATAGCTCTACAGTATTACCTATTACGAATGCGCGCTCCCGCTGGATCATGCTATATCTCGAAAACGGTTCGTCGTACGAAAAAAATTCATGTGAACAATTTTGTAGAGAATACTATTTTACGTAAGTTTTGTTATGGGTTCTTACGACGTCAGATGCACTGGAAGCGAGATTTTCGCGAAAAAATTATTTTTATGACCTTTGACCTTCGATATCTCAAGACGCACAAGGGTAGGCAAATGTGATTTTTTTGTGCTTCATTAGAACATTAAAACGAAGGTCTCTGCAAAAATTCAGCTTGTTCGGCCTCATTCCGCAGAGGAAGTTTTATTTCTCTCGAGTACAAGGCAAAATCACTGATAACGAGGAGATAGTGGAAGTTTTACCGGGCAGTTCTCAAAAGTCTATACATTGCAAAAAAACAACTCCTATATCAGTGCTACCGTCCACCATCAGAGCAGTAAATGACATTTTCACAGTACAGATGACAAGATTCAGAAGGCAATAAAATCGTTAAAAAATTATTTCAATTCGGGCCTAAACGACATCCCCTTAATTTTCATTAGAGAATCTAACCCAAACTCCTTAATTCCGATTATATCCCAAATATACACAGAAATTCTAACTTCTGGTAACATCTCTGAAAGATGGTCCATGCAAGGTTAACACAAAGAAGCCATGGGTAAACTAGAGACCCACTGAATCAAGGCAAAATCACTGATAACAAGGAGATAGTTACAAACAAGCCATGGGTAAACTCAGGAAAATAGACAAGAAAAGGAAGTTTTGGGACAGATATCGGGGAAACAAGACAGCAGAAAACTATAATTCTTACAGGCAACCGAACAACAAACTTAAAGCAAGAATTCGTGAAGCCAAAGTCATATATGAAAATATCATACTAGACAGGGAAGACAAACACTTCTACAACTACATAACACGAAGTCTAAACAGCAGTATAACCGAATTTGTCCTTAGAGACCCACTGAATCAAGACAAAATCACTGATAACGAGGAGATAGTGGAAGTTTTTACCGGGCATTGCTCAAAAGTCTATACATGAACTCCTATATTAGTACCACCGCCCACCACCAGAGCAGTAAATGAAATTTCCACAATACAGATTACAGATGACAAGAATCAGAAGGCAATAAAATCGTAAAAAAAATTATTCCAGTCCGGGCCCACACCGATCACCCTCATTCCGATCCTATCCCAAATATACACAGAAATTGTAACTTCTAGAAACATCTCTGAAAGATGAACCATGGCACATGTGATACCCATATACAAAAAGGGAAAACGGCTAGACCCCTTAAAGTACAAGCTTTACATCCCATTTGTACAAGAGTATGGAGAAACTAATATTACCTGAACTCACAGAATTTTTAATAAACAACCGGATCATCGCAACTAATCAGCATGGATTTCTTCTTAGATGTTCCACAATGATAAACCTATTAGAATGTATCAACAACTGGTCCAAGGAACTAAGCATAGTCTCTAAAAACCTGGATTTTACAACAGCCCGTATGAGTTACTTCGCTCTAATCGAGGCTCATTTGCGGTATGGGATAGTGTTTTGGGGTTGCGCCTGCCAGGGCCTGTTTCATTCAGTGTTTGTTTTGCAAAAAAGAGCTGTCAGAAGAATGTGTGGTGCAGATCCAAAGGAATCCTGCAAACCCCTATTTAAAAAACACAAGTTGTTGACTTTGCCATCTCTGTTCATCTTTGAGACATGTTGTTTGTTGTATAAAAGGTCTGCACATCTAGTACTCACAGCAAATATCACAAGGCAGAGAGGATGTTTACCAACACCTATATCACACACAACATTCATAAAAAAAACTCAATAATATATAATGCCAGGAAGATGTATAATCATATTCCAAGAACATTAAGGGAAGCTAATTCATTTACAGATTTTAAGTGGCAACTTAAATATATTCTCTTGAGTCATATTGTAAATGAGTTTCTGAAGGATAGGTTTTGATCTCCCAGCAGTCAGGTTTTTTTTTTCTTCCTACCCCTTTTCTCCCTCACACTTCAGCACTCAGTAATGCATTATGGGGAAGGATTGTCTCCCTTTAAGTAGATGTATGTATATGTTGTAAACTTGTATCTTATAGATGTAAGTTGATGTAAACTAGATATACTAATATATTGTATGTAGGTGGTATATGTCCTATAACTGTGTAACACTTTTAATGCTTGTTTTACTTTTTTAACGTTTAATTGAACACCACATTTTTATAGATGACTTGATTACATTTTATTATTCTCTTTTAATTAAGTAGGTCTTTGTTAATTTAGTTATAATTTAAGCTTTGTCAACAGAATTGTAAAATATTCTATGATAATAAAGCATTTTTGACTTTGACTTTTGACAATGGCCATCCTGTGGACATTATGTATGTGGATCAAGAGAGAGCCTTTGACAAGGTGCCCATAGAAGGCTAATTCACAAGATGGAACATTTTTGGAGAGGCTGCTTACCAGGCGATCCTTCCAAGTCAGAGTGAATGGTGTCTACACAAAGCCATTCTCTACATAAGTGACTTGAGCCAGCACATCAAAACAAATATTTCCCTTTTCGCGGATGACACCAAACTCTACTGTAACCCCACCTTGGACCTGGCACATTTCGTCGAGAATATAGCGAAAATGGAAACCTGGACTGAGACTTGGATGCTTAAGCTTAATGAAGAGAATACACCATCATACACGTAGGAGCAAAAAAACCACACAACAGATACACCTTGCATGGATTGCAAATCAAAAGGGTGCAAGAGCAAAAAGACCTTGGAGTATTATACGAGCAGACCTAAAATGGAAATCTCACATAAACCAGATTATTAAAAAAATGTAACCTAATACAAAGAGCATTCTCCAACAAAACGCCAGAGTTCATGAATAAGATTCACCCAAGCTTGAATATGTTCATGCAGTGTGGCATTAATAATGTCACGAGTAGCTTCGGGGGTACCGTGTTTCTTAACGAATAACTTCTCGGAGAAGAGCCGCATCGCGATTAGTACAATGACGGGGTCTCAATGCATCCTTTAATTGACCACTGGATGTTCTACTCGCGAGGACACGCCTTGTTTAGCGTGCCGGGGGGTAACTGAGGTAGACCGGGACCGCGTTACGTGGGGTAAGAAGAGATGATAAAGTAAGCACGTTTAGTTTATAACAATAACAATGTATTAACGATAAAACTTTAACAATAATTATTGGTCAGAAAAAATGAGATTCCATTATACCCGATTACTACGGTGCGCATGTTTTCTCGATTTGAGGTACTGTTTATAGGTCTTTGTTTACTGTCTTATAATTTATAGTTTTTCTTAAGAGTTGGGTTTTATTTAAGAGCACTAAGAGATTTCACTAAACTTTTTAACTGACTATTTAGACAATTGTCTTTCTCAACACTCTGACAAACTTCTTGTCAAGACTTTACTATGGAGGTTGTGAAGCCCCTGGTCCTAGCAGTCGTCAAATGACTAACCGGTACCAGGTTTGGAAGGAATGGACTAGAACCTAAAGCAGTCGTATGGCTAACTTTAGGAGCGGATAGAACCCAGAAGGCAGTCATCAAATGGCTAATCTTGGGAGCTGGAGGTGAGACTAAAGTCTGCCGAACTGAGGGTTCGGTAGCGTATTTATACTAAAAAAGTGATGATCATGGCATGCTTAAGGTTGAAAGTCACTCCCGTTGATTGCTCGCGTTGTTTATAGTTTGCCTTTAATGTTTACATAACAATCTCCAAGTTCAAGTTCAAACTTACGACAGGGTAATAGTTGTTTAGTAGCTTAGGCTTTTTAGTAGATTACAATAATACACTAAGGGCATAGAGGCCCTGGAGATTTACCAAGATCCCCACAGCTCTATCAAACACCCCTTACGAAGAACGCCTTGTAATGTTTGGGCTAACCACAACCAGAGAAAGAAGAGACAGGGAAGACTTGATCGAAACATTCAAAATCCTAAACTACTGCGAGAACCTCAATCTAAATTTCTTCACCTTAAATACTAATGAACTCAAGGACACTCAAAATAATTGAAAAAGGAGAAAAGCTCCTGCCCCTGCCTGATGCGAAAAAACTTCCTGTCAAACCGTGTTGCGTACTGGTGGAATGCCCTCAATGAAGAAACCATCCTATCGGATCATCTTCAAAAAACGGGCTGGAGAAAAGCCTAGAGACACTAAGTGACACTGTGGCACAAGACACTGCCAAGTAATCGACAAAGTGTGACAGTGATAAAAGTAAAAACCAAAGGCATAAGTGTACAGCAACAGTCCCGACCGCTTACTGTTGCTAGCGATGATAATAATAATAATTTCTTACCATGTTAGAGATGATAATAGAGAAATTGTTATTAAAAGTAAAGCATGGTAACTTCTTTCACTTTCAGCCATCTGTCCTCAGCTTTGGACAGCAATTGATGTTTCTATTAATATTGCTTTCACAGAAATCAAAACTAGTTATATTAAGATTTTCTTAACATAAATTTTTCTCTTAACCCTAAATATTGATGGTACCTGTAATTATAGACTTGCCCTGCGGATCCAAATCGAGGTCCACTTCCTTACCGTTCTGGAGAAATTCTGTAGGCGGTTGCGGCCCAATGTCGTGATTAAGATCAATAAAGTTATATTCTTTTAAAATAGGATCCAAGAATTCTTCAAATACTTTGTAAATATATAAATCTGGTGCCACGATTCCTAAAGGAAAGTCTTCCTCTAAGGCCTGCCTTACGCTTGGTTCTGTTGGCAACTTTTTAACGCTTGGCCATATCATATCGTATAAGTTATGGTCTAATTTGGTTAGTCTCAGCTTAACTGAGTCAAATATGTACCTGAAGTCCAGAAAAGAAATTAGATATACAGTGGAAACTAGAATGATCGCATTGTACTTTATTTTAAGCAAATGTCAATAAAAGCATTCTTTTAATCGGATTTGGTTGTTATTTGCACGAACATGGGCAAGATTCTCATTGTTAATATTTGCTCAATAATAAAAAATAAAATATGCGATTATTCCAATAAGTGCTATTCTGATTATTTGCAACGCTTGGTATGATATAACTTTATATTAATATACGAAGGGTATACAAAATCATAATAATATAGAGGGCTAATCAAACGCAAATATAGTCTAAACAAGCTCTACAAACTCAAACTTACCGTTTAATTTGCTTCGCCAAAATTGCTGAAGTCGTTTGATTATTATTATTTGCACCCGATGAAGCTGTATTAACAGAAGCAGCCGAAATGGCATTCGAATTTCTTCTTCCATGTAGCACAGTGTAACACCGATCTAACACTGAGATCATATCTTCATCGTCAAGATTTTTTCGTGCAGACCACAGATCATCGGGTACTATATATAGTTGAATAAAATTATTTACTATGATATATTCGGTTCATAAGTGTGGTAAACGCGGGAAGGGCTTGCGGAGTTTTGGTTACATGTAGCTCAGTAATAATTGTGAGTAAATAGCAACAAAATTGGTGCCCAGGTTTTTTTTTATGTCGTACTTATTATGGAAAATACAGGGTGTTTCTTAACTACGGTACGAAACTTCAGAGAGAGTTTCTATGAACATATGTCCGTAGGTGCTTCGTTTCTGAGATACAGGGCGTTGAAGTTTATAAAATATTATAAATAAAAATATTGAAAAATATCATAAATACCCTTAAACCGATTTGGTTGAAATTTGGTGCAGTTATTTGAAGTAATAAGGCGCTTATTTGTCCATAACTAGATTGAAATTATTAGGTTCAGTGGCGTCTCAGTGAGCACCACAGCCAATATTATTGAGAAAAAAAAGTAAGCTACTGACTTTTTTAATAGTGTTTTTGATTAAGCAACTAAAAATACAACTTTTTGGTCTCTTGTGTTTTCTTCATATCTAGCGTCGTTTTCGAGAAAAAAAAATCACTTTAACTCATTCTAAAAACTATCCATGGACAACATAAAATAAAAAGCAAAAATAAAAAATAAGCAGTTTCAACTTTAAAGTAAATGAGCAAAATGTCCACCTTCTGATAAAATAGACGACTGCAATCAATATGTCATTGATTGGTATTAAAAAATACCTGCAATTGCAATTATCCGATTCCTCAAGTCATTCACATCTAGTACAGTTTTATAAACAAGAGCCTTCAGATGACCCCATACATAGAAATCTAGAGGATTCATATCAGGACTGCGAGCAGGCCAATTTTGAGTTCCTGCACGTCCAATTCAGCGATTAGGGTAGGGTGATGTCGAGATGCTGCACTAAAATGAGCTGGAGCCCCGTCGTGTATAAACCACATGTTCACTCATATGTACGGCTACTTCTTCTAATAAAATGGGTAAATGATCTCGCAAATATTAATAGGCGACTTTAACGCAAAGCATACTGGCTATGGCGATACCCAAATAACGCAAAAGGGTACCATTCTACGAAGCCTGCTTGAAAATAATCCTGATATCCTATAACACAGAACACGAGATCCAATATTTTGCCATGAACGTTACGGACCGCCCCCATTCCTGGACGTGGCGATTACTCGAGGAACGGCTGGCGTCTCGGCGCCCAAAGTCATAAGTGACTTGAATTCGGATCATCTTCCAATCAAGATGAGCCTAACAGGTGTTAGGCGGCCGGTAGCCGATGAAATGTAAGATTCATACAAAAATCTTGATTGGAGGGTGTTTCGTAACAGGTTAAACGAAATAACAGTCATTCCTCGACAAATCGAGATAGTGCAGGAACTCGAGACTGAAGTGAACACACTAACTCATAACATCCAGCACGTCAGAGATGCCTTATGTCACGTAATCAAGAGGAAATCTTCTGTCGAGATCTTTCCTGACGAAATCCTAAACTTGATCAGCTTCCGGAACCGGATTTGACGCAAATGGTAGCGAAATCGCTTCGTAAAAGACGGGCAAAGAATCAACGCTCTGACGGAGCAAATCAAGAGGAATATATTCGCAATCACAGAGACGCGGTGTGGGCAAAGTTTGTGAATGAGCTCGGCGCGGAGGACGGCTCGTTGTGGAAATTGGCGAGACGGATCCGTGGTGCCCAGGCTCAGATGCCTGCAAGACGGCATAACGAAGTAGATATCCTGGACGATCTCGGAAAAGCCGAGACATTAGCGGATTTTCTCGCTGATGTACACGGCGATGCACCCGATCCGCGCCATTGCACGAGCTTATCACTGAGCACATCACGCTTTTTTAGGTAAGGCATTCTCCATACCTGCCTCTTTGATGAATAAGTAACTTGTGAGACCATCAGATATATGCAGTGCCATCGGCCGTCGGCCCAAGAATAAGGCTCCGGGACCTGATCAAATCCCATACCTCACCCTCAAGAACCATCCTAAAAAGGCCCTTATACAGTACATGCATATTGTGAACGCCGTAATTCGTCTGCAACACCTCTCTGCACCCTGAAAGGTTGCGCACGTAGTGCTGTTTCCAAAGCCCGGAACCCAAAACTGACTTCATAACACATTGAGCAAGCTCTACCGGGTGTGGCACAACGGATTGCTGCATAAGTTCTTTATAGAGCATCGCTTCCCACTTCATATTGGAGCATTGGTTGCGTCATACCTGGAGATTGAGTATGGTCCATATAATTAACAGAAAACACTAACATAAGCTTTAATAAAAAATCATACTACACAATTTTGACAAATAAATGGTTTGAACTACTTTCCAATATTATTATCAAATAGAAAGCATAACTCTTCCTTTCGTAATCCGCATTCAATAACGCAATCTGATGGCCCCCCTTAGCACCCCTGCATTATCTAACAATTCTCTAATCAATAGTTGAAATCAATTACCCCCACGAATCACTTAATTGCACGATTAATTATTAAAATTAAAAGATAAAAACAATAATTCCCCATTGCATCAATTCTAACTTCTATAATAGAATAAATTCCATGAAATTAGCGGTTTTGGCATTAGTAGCAACCTATTGCTGTAGACAATAGATGCCTTTGATAAAGCAACATAATAATGAATGGTTAAATTTTACAACTGCTGCCAATCCACGTCAGAAAGGTCAAATAAATGACACTACTAAATTATCGAAATCTACATTACATTTCGTCGGAAATTAAATGAAACGATTAATTGGGTCAATCGCGAGACCCAGTGAATAAACAAATAAAAAAAGCCCAAGGGCCTTGATCAATCTCTAACTAATACGACGTCACGCCGATCAATTAAGCTAATTAAATCGAGTCCAATATGAATGAAAACGGTGAATTTTAAAATTAATAAACTAGGCCATCAGAATATATACCCTATAAGCCTTAATTAATCTCTAATTAGTAGGACGTCACGCCGATCAATTAAGTTAAAGAATCGAGGCCGAAATGAATGAAAACGATTAATTAGATCAATCGCGAAACCCAGCGAATAAATACACATGACTAGGCCATCCGAATATAAAAGCCTATCAACCTTAATTAATCTCTAATTAAGATGACGTCACGCCGATCAATTAAGCTACTAAATCGAATCCGATATAAATAAAGAGTGAAATAATACACAAATGCAATTAATAAAGACACGAGAAACGCAAAACATCTGCAATTGATAAATAAAACTTACCTCCTAACAAGAGGGCAGAACGACGCTACACAAAACTTGAAACACCACAATGGCTTCCGACACTAGCAAATTCCGAAATCCTTGCCTGGCGAGTTATTTCCGCATCTACAGCACTAAAACTAACGAAAACAAATCGAAATGGCCGATACGGAAATTTCTACGTTGTTTGTCGATAAACTCCAACTAGGATGGCTGAGCTTAAACCAGATTGAAATAAATCGACAAGCCAACGGGAAAGCTTCACTAAAAGAGAAAGTGTCTTATGGAGCAAAACGAGGCGTCGCGTCGTCGCGCGCTTAACAAGGTGAAATCAGCGCACAGGAATTTACATCGCGACGATTGTCGACGCACCAATAAAACGGATCCCTCAAGATCACGCGAGAAAGATGTAAAATCGAATTAAATATCGGATTTAAATGTCGTACTGCGAGCGGAAACCGGAATAGTACCAGGGTCGTCCTAAAAATTCACTAACAACTGGTTATAGTTAGTGACCAAAACGGAATGTCACAAACTCTGACCTTTACTAATATGAAAATACTATCACTGTAAGCTGGTGTTCAATAATTTGTTATAAAAAGTAGATATAGTATGCCAAAACTGTGATAATAAGTCATAGAAGTTGAATGTTTATTTGATAGTAAACATATTGAAACCAGTGGTGTTACAGATTTTTAATCAGTTGCCTGCTAAGAGGCCCCTGAACTGATTAAGTCAAATCTAATTACTAGCTGGAAATAAAACGAGTAAAAAGTAAATACCAAGTTTGAAAGAAATGGACATGATTTCTCGATATTAATAAAAAATAATTTTGTTTTCCATGTTCATGATATGCAATTTAGTTAGGGCTAAATAAGCGCCTTATTACTTCAGATAACTGCACCAAATTTCAACCAAATCAATTTAAGGATATTTATGATATTTTATAAATACCGTTTTTTTTAAACTTCAACATGTATCTCAAAAACGAAGCAACTTCGGACATATATTCATAGGAACTTTTTTCTTGAAACGTCCTAACGAATCACCCTCTGAAGTTTCGTACCGTAGTTAGTAAACACCCTGTATAATACATTAAGACCTTGTTGATAGTCATATAATATTTAGGTACAGAAGTTAAAAAATCAACATTGATTGTTCAAGGAGCGACAGACTTATATCAACTGATTTGCGGCGTCACCCCTTTCTATCTAGGTCCATCTGCGTCTTAGACTTCTCGCCATCTGTGGCCAGCCTTCCCTCCTAATTTGATTATTCTCTACATCTACTGCTACAAAAGGGTTGTCGCAGGCTCTATAGAGAGTCAATGGAAGATACTTTCAACTCGTATGAATCTAAACATTGCTCCTAGTTCACTCCGGACTTTCAAAGTAACAACTAATCTAAATTTGGGATATTTGAGCAAAACACATTTTTTAAGTTGCTTCTGTTCATTAATCTCCATAATAACATGTCAAATAAGGTTTAGATTTGTTAAAATCGCCGTATCCCATAAAGCTCCCATGTATAGAGAACAATGAAAACAGCGTCTATGGATGTATGTGATTTATATTTTATCTTCTTTCAATATTACATGTATAAACAAAGGGTCAAAGCCATTTATGTATGGATTTCCCCGGAGGTTAAAAACAGTCAAGGCAGAAACAATAAATACTAAATAATTAAAAACAATAATTTTAATATACGTACCTCTCCACGGTCAGACATTTGTTCTACAATAATCTATCCAAATATTGTCACTTTAATAGTGTAATAATTATTATCAGAAACGATCTATTTAATATATGTACAGAATATATACAAACTTGGAAAGCGAAAATAAAGCTTGTACATACAAAATGTATGTAAATTGAAGAAACTAAGAGCCGGAAATTGAATAAGGTATATTTCAGCAAACTTCAAAATCTAGGAATACTTGAAACGATTTTCATTAATTAACAATGTAAAATTTACAATATTCCTAGATGCTTGCCATGTGTGTATACTTGTAATATAAAACGACTTCAAAACGCGTGACTATACCTATTATCGATCTTGAATTTCAAAAATGGACTTTAACTCATATACGATACATATTTCTTTGATATACAATCTTTATTTTATGCAACACGCAATCTAAGGTAATATGTCATCTAATTAATACACGAACAAGTGGGACACCTACCTTTGTCATTCAGAATTTCATCCGCCTGCTCTTCCGCCCCGAAATCCACTAAAATCTGCCTGTGGTTGAACTCCGACTGATTCTTGATGTAATATTCCGGGGTATGTCCAAACTGAAATTTGACAAACAAAATGTCTCATTAAACATGATGATTTTCCTATGATCATTGATGGTAGAAGAACTGTAGGAAAACTGCATGTTTCTTGTCAAAGTTGGACTAAAAATTCGAGTGGCCACTAATTTTTTTCCACACAGGGTTTGCAAATCCTCTTACCCCCAACTGAGGGTAAGAGGTAAAACAAAGTTATATCTAAAATGTTGCGAAAAAATCGAACTTCTAGGTGTGATAGACATAAGACGAATAGTTCTAGACAACGATTAAAATGTCCACATTAAAACAGACACAATCAAATGATGAAAAGCCTGAGGCTATGTATTAAAAATTCATCTGGCCCTTTTTACCTTGTCTTTTTTCCTATTGTCAGCTCCAAGATGTATCAACAAATTATAATAGTGACCATTGTCCCGTAGAACTGCGGCGTAATGCAATGGTGTCCGTCCGTTGTCATCTTCAACATGGACCGTCTCGGGAAATCTAAAATGTGTTCAATTTAAACAACATTAATTTTTTTGCATGAAAGTATAATAGTAAATAAAGCATTTTCCGCCCACAAAAATAAAGTAGAAATAAAAACATATAATAAATTTAATATTAAAGAAAAACAAATTTACAAATTTTCTATATGAGAACCATTTTTCCAAATATATTTCTTATAGTTTTCGTCTATTTCAATAATTGCCTCAAATATAAAACTGCTATTTTTAATTTTAGTTCACTTATATTGATCGATGATCTCACTTGATATAGACATTTTCGTTTTTAAACATATCTTTTAACTCCCTCAAAAGCACACGACCCTCGATTAAAAATTGTACCTTGAGGACATCCACATTCGCTTATCAAAAATGGAGTAAACACTATAAAATACGCGAGCTATTCAATTCTGATAATCTTAATTTGAATATGTAAAAACATAAGATGTCTAAGGGTAACATACTTATTTCCAGTACACAATTACAGCTGATCCGCCATTAGGTACTTCCGACCACAAACACGGTTTGTGAATTGCCATTTCTACAGAAGCAGCCACCATTGCCTCGCAAAGTCTGGCATTACAATTCTGCAAACTGGGACGATCTAAGGGAGTTCTACCTAGATTTTCCTTGGTTCGACGTCTGCTTTGGCACTGATGACCCGTCAGTCTGCTGCGAAGAGATTACGCAAGTAATTTCCTCAGGAATGGAAGCATAAGTCCCAAATTCCGTCAAGTTACTGTCAAAAGAAAAGCCCTGGTTCGACAGAAGATGCAGAAGAGCTGTAGGTAGGAAACAACAACCCTACAAGTACTGGCAGGAAAATCAGACCGCTGAAAATCGCAATTATTTTGTCCTTAAATAACTAGATACGCAAAAGGCATCAGGGCCGGACGAAATACCTGTCATCGTGTTTATCAATTTAATTTTTTGTCTTTCCCAAATGTTTCTCTTACGGTATATAAGTCAGTACCAGTCCAGTAAGTGAGTAAGTACTAGAAATTTACCCAGATAGTACTTCCGACATAATATATGCTCAACTTACCCGAATGCTCCACAGTAGAGAGATATTCTTGATGACGACACAAACATAAAGAATGGCACGAAATAGCCTAGACTTTAAAGCTTATCATCAATATATTGATATCAATCATGACATTTTTGAATCCAAGTCTTCTACTGATTACTTTCCAAACATAATTTGTATTTTAAACATTTTTACTTCGTTATATATTAATTATAAATTATTTTGTGCAACATACCTGCCGGCGAGATATCGGACAACACTTGTACGGCCAAAGACGATTGCGACGTGTAAAGGTGAAGCTCCGTTGGGCGAAATATTGTCACGAGCAACCGCAAATTTGCGACGATCCAGTGCCGCTTGAAGATCTCGTAGAATTCCATCACGAGCAGCCAAGTGAATGCGGTTAATTTTTGCCTGAAATAATAATAAAAAATAAATATATGTGTTAACTTGTTTTTGCTTGGTGACGAAAATAGCTAGATAGAAAAATATTCATCGCCTATTCGGTCCGGTATTCACGCTGGATAAGATCGGATAACTCTCATCTTGGAAGAAGGCGTCGTTACACAACTCTGGGCGTGTCTCAGGGTGCAATGCGTTCACCAACTCTGTTCCTCATCTATATTAATGACCTGCTGAACGAAACGAATAATCCTGTTTACAGTTTTACAGATGACAGTACCCAGTGTCTCCCAATTTAAGACTTACCACCGCAGACAGGAGCAGATTACCGCAATTAATCAATATCTGGAGAAAGTTCAAACTTGGGGCGATAGAACTTTAAGCCAGTTCAATGCAGCAAAGACCCATAAGTAACCACGTGTACCAAGAGGGCAATAAAAAAAACTGTATACACCAGCAGTTGCTCTTGGTCTACAAAGCGCAAATAAGACCGTGCTTAGAATATTACTCACACATCTGGGGTACCGCACCAAAGCACACCCTAAATTTGCTGGATTCCATTCAGAAGAGACCTGTGCGTCTCATCGACGATCCGGCGTTGACCCGGAGTGTGGATAGTCTGGAACACCGCAATACATGTGGTCGAGATGTCCCTGTTTTCTAGATACTTTCACGGCAGATATTTCCAGCATTTGGCCCGCCTCATCCCGGCTCTGGCAATGCGTGTCAGATAGTCACGACAGACGGCAAGAGCGCACCAGTTCGTCGTACAACCTAACTTAGAACATCGCTTTATAAGAACCCCTTTGTCTGGCGCACTGCATCACTGTGGAACTCACTCCCAGGACATCTGTTTCTCCCTAATTACAACCTCCAACTATTGACTGTTCAAAAACCGTGTCAGTCAACATCTTCCCACACACACTGCTCGTCGAGCGCCATAAGATCTCCTTTTAGTGTGTGTGTGTGTCACTGTCATAAAAAAACTATTTTAAATGTCTCTAATGGTTTCTTAAACATTATTTTTCAATAATATATATTTTATTTCCAGGTAGAAAAGATTTGCAGCAAATAATATCATAAAATAGCTATATTTAGAACAAAACTAATGATAATGGAGATATCACTTCAAATATCTCAAAAATCAAAAACCATTTGGCAACCCTGTCAATTCAGCATGAATGTCTCCCAAAAAGGCAAATATTTTCTAAACTGACAGACCTCTTAGGTATGGTGTTACTTAAAAAAGACCCTACATATTTACAACTTTGAATCTGACACCCTTAGAATTGAAAACTTAGGAAACTATGGATACTTATCCACGACGCTTGAATTTCACTATACTTTAAGTCAATATATTGTCTGTTGTAATTTTCATAAATCTTTAAAACTCACCATATATAAAGGGACATTATCTAAAAAAGTCTGCAACTCTTGGTTATCGCTTTTTTCTCCAACGAGCTTCCCTCCATCGCCGTTCAATACTAAAGCAGCAAGTTGTTCCATGTTACCAGATTCGATCATGGATCTTATGTCATCGTCACTGGTACCAGGACGGTTCTGGCCGTCATTATTAATTGGTTCGACTTCGTGCTCACCATTTACTACCCCTGCGAAAAAAATTACAAAAACCAGAAATTAAATAATTTATGCTCGTGAATGTCTCAGCAAACAAAGAGGCAATCAATAACTCCTACAACAGAAGTTGTTGATAGAGGTCAACAAAGGCATCACATCTGTAACTTATAGATGCAAAGTTTGCCTTTATGGGTGCTTTTTTTGTGCACAAAAGATTATAATCTGTATTATTGTCATACTGGGTTCATGTTAATTTCACATTTTATCACTTGAGTATAAGTATTATATTCATTAATAGATCATGCTTTAAAACCATTTAAAAAGTCGTATTTGTAACAACGGAGCTTTAATTTTTAATAATGCACAACGTGGTTCAGATATATTTCTTCCACCTGAGCAGAAGTTTCATGTAAGTAGTAGTGTCATAGTCATTAATATATCGGCAAGCATAACACCACCTAATAAAGAGGGAATCTGTCCGTAACTTTGTGGTTAAATTATTTTTGTGTTAATCCTTCGAAAACACCTAGATCTGACTCATATTTCTGATATGATTCGGTCAAATATATTGCCTCTATATTACGTCTCCAGAGTAGAAGTAATGTATTCAGGAAGCATAAAAGCTCCTAGCAAATGCATCGCACCTCTTCACTTGTTCATTATGTTATTTTCTGTAATATTGCAATACTCGCCGACTAAATATATTCGATCTTTCGAATGGAAGAAAGAACTGTATTCATTAATGTATCAGCAAGCTCTAAAGCGTCTCTAGGCAACAAAGACATCACAATGGTTAAATAACTGTTTATGCAGACTTTCACATAATATTTGATTATAATTTGCGCATTAGCAAACCTTATTTGTGTCCTGTATTGCTTGATTCAAGTTTATTAAAACTACATTCGGCAAGTTATATACAAGTATTGATCTAATAATGACTGATCTCAAGTATTAACCTTGTTGATACTTAAGTATATTTTTCTTGTTAACCAGTTTGCCTTCGATTCATTGCTTGCATCTCATATTTAATTTATTCCTCGTGGCGAAACGTTGATCTTGTGATATCTCAGAACGTCTAATAATTCGCTTTTCGCTACTAACAATTGAATTGAAACTGGTGGACGAAAACCACCCTAATAAGTAGATTCTTGTGATCCAGATAAATGTTTTGCACTTTTGTGTTAAATATGTTCTGGTATTCATATATTGAAGTGAATAGATAAAAAACCACAACAAGCTTGAAGTAGCGCCTCTTGACAATGAGCAACACAGACAAATTGTGTAAAGAATAAATAAGACCCAAATATCCATCAAAAACACAAATATATTGCTAAAAGTGACTAATAACTGACAACACTGTGGTTTAAAACAGCATACAATACTAACCTGGCCAACAACACATTTAACAAAGGAAAGCTTAAGAAACAAAATTTCACACCACAACATGAAGTTTACCTTCTATTACGCCTTCACCTTCTATTTCAGCTTCGCGGTGTTCATTAGTTGTGTCTTCTTCTTTGTCCATCTGATGGTCATCATGTTCTACTTGAACTTCTGTTGAATCAGTATGACTAACAGGGCGACTCTTGTTCGCACTTGGGGTGTGAACATTTCTACTACTTGGTCTGGTTCGAGGGCTCTCTGCGGATTTCTCCGGTTGATTATCAGCTGATAGCTTAGCTTCTGAGTCGTTTGACTCCGGTTCATTGTTATTCTCTTCATCCATTGCTTTTTCCGAATCATTTTTCTCAGCATCGTTTGGAACTTCTCCAGTAAGTTCCTCGGGCTTATCTTCCTTGTCAGGTTCATCCTCGATATGATTAGATTGGCCTTCTGGTTCATCCACTTCAGCTTCGTTTGTTGTTTCATCCTCCTGTTTAGCCTCATCTTCATTTGTTTCTTCTTCTACGTTATTTTCCTGAGTTTCTTCCTGTTTGTTTTCATCAAGCTCGGCTTCGTGAGTATCTCCATTTTCATTTGCTTCTGCTAAAATTAAAAATAAGCAGATGTTGCATAAAGGGATAATGATGTGCAGGAAAATGTTAAAAACCTATTCAAACTTTAGTGAAATTTACTTACTACTTCAAATGGATGTCTTTGTAACTACCTATCTACGTCTTACTTTTACACTGAAGTGGTCCAGATTAGTAAACTAGTCTCATGCGCAAACAATCAAGAAAAGTTACTTGGCAAAAATCTATGACATAACCATATTTTGAATATATATTCCTTCTACTCGCAAGTCAAGCCGGCTATCTCATAAGGACCGATAATTTTCAATATAATTGGGTATAAGATCTTTTAAAAGCGGGTATTTAAGTATTCATTCTCATTAGATCAACGGATGTTTTCCAGTCTACAAATTTCTATAGGTTCGCTCGCTTTGGAGGTTGAGCTCTTGAACCATCGAGCAGGCGAGAATTATGCCGAGTTGCAAACTAGGCTATAGAATACACGTGAATATAGTTACGGTTAGGTATAGATTGTTTGAAGCTTACAACTGCGCTCAGCGCTTCCCTTGATCTAACGACAATGACAATACGTCAGAACATATGTTTTAAATTAAATAAAAATATATTCATCTGCAAAAGTGTTAAATGCTACCGACCTCTGAAGGTAGCCACTGAAACATTATTATATGAATGTGACATGTCTTCATGGAAAGATCAGATCGAAATGACTGCAAAAGGAAACATGGGATAGGCTAGGCCCGCTTGAATTTCCCCTAATTATAATTTTACCTAGAATTCTGAAACTAACTAACCTTCAATACTTTTCTCTTGTTCCTCCGCCGTTTCATTTCGATCACTCGAAGTTTCATTCTCTTCGTTATGTTCTGTAGGAAGTTCGGGTTCTGATCGAGGCGTTTTACTATCTTCTTTCGGGCTTTCGGCTGGGGCATTATGTTCTTCCTCTTCTTTGGACCTTGAAGAATCGTGTTGGTCTTTTTCTTTAAATCCTGTAAGAAAAGAAAGTTTTTCATCCTGTTCACTTGTTAGTAAGACTATTATCATTGCCATATGAAGACACAGAACTGTCAACAACTTTGTACCATAAACGTTTTCGAGATTTCCCCCGGCCTTCTATATAAAAAACCATGAATTGAATGTCTAAAATTAAGACTGCATTAATTTGCTTACGTAAAATGTTATTAAACGCTGTTTAAATTTCAAGGAAAAGTGCGAATGCAGAAATCTTGAAGCGAAGGAATTCAACAGGATTTTACTCATACTTAAATTCAAATTCAAATATTTATTCAGGTATTTAATACATTGTATCTTTCCTACGTCACAACACTGAAAAAAAAAACAATATGTGCCAGCTCACAATCCTACATCAAACCTTATATTATACATCCAAAATATATAAAAATAGAATCAAGACTTATTATAAAAGCACAAATATTTAAAATGCTCTCATAGATCGACAGGAGATATATTGGCCTATGTCACTCATATATGGAGTAGGGCAATTGAAAACTACGGAGAGTCTCGAGCGATTGCGTTGCATATTTCAAAGGCATTCGACAGAGTTTGGCATGACGGACTGCTCAACAAACTGCCGTCCTTGGGACTGCCCGCCTCTATCTGCAGCTGGCTGGCCAGTTTCCTTAAGAACCGATCCCTACACGTTGCAGTCGATGGACACATCTCGGACACATTCACCATCAACGCGGGCGTGCCTCAGGGTGCAATACTTTCACCAACTCTGTTCCTCATCTATATTAATGACCTGCTGATCGAAACGAATAATCCTGTTTACAGATTACCACCGACTGAGACTCACCACCGCAGACAGGAGCAGATTACGGCAATAAATCATGACCTGGAGAAAGTTCAAACTTGGGGCGACCGAAATTTGGTCCAATTCAATGCAGCAAAGACCCAAGCAGCAACGTTTACTAAGAGGACCAACACAGCGAGCCCTGACATCATTATGGCAGGATCGATCATTCCTTCATCCTCGTCAATCGGGCTGCTGGGTGTTTCGGTCAACAGCAATTGTCATGGCATGACCATGTTGCTAACATCGCAAAATCAGCCTCCCAGAAGCTTGGTGGGCTATTTCGCAACAAAAAAACTCTATACACCGCAGCAGTTGCTCTTGCTGTACAAAGCGCAAATAAGACCGTGCTTAGAATATTGATCACATATCCAGGGTGCCGCACCAAAGCATACCCTAAAGCTGCTGGATTCCATTCAGAAGAGGGCTGTGCGTCTCGTCGGCGATCCGGAGTTGACCCGGAATCTGGATAATCTGGAACATCGCAGACATGTGGCAGAGATGTCTCTGTTTTACAGGTATTTTCACGGCAGATGTTCCCAGGATTTGACCCGCATAATCCCGCCCCTGGCAACTCCTGTCAGACAGTCCCGACAGACGGCAGAAGCGCACCAGTTCGTCGTACAACTAGAAACACCTAGAACATCGCTTTACCAGAACTCCTTTGTCTGGCGCACTGCATCACTGTGGAACTCACTTCCAGGACATCTGTTTCCCAACCTACAAATATTCAAGAACCGTGTCAATCAACATCTTCGCACACACACCGCTCGTCGAGCGCCATAGGATCTACCTTTAGTGTGTGTGCCACTGCCATAAAAAAAAAAGAATATTATTAATTAACCTCATTGGTTTGGGGACATTAGAAGCTCTTAAAGTCCGTAATAAAAAATCCAGGGCCGTATTTAAAAAAACAAAATTGATTATGGCAGCTCAAAGACGAAACGTCGGTTTGAAAATCTAATAACACCATCTTGTAGAATAGAAAAAGTAGCAATGAGAATATGAAATTTATTTTGTAAATCTATCCAAATAGAGTCATAAAAAAATAAAAATGAAATCGCGAATATTCGGTTTTTTCAAAATATCTTCGGAAGTATTCGGATTTTTTTAACTTTTAAGGTGGCATTTTAATCAGCATCAAATTGGGCAACTTTGCCTCAATTTAACCGACCTCGTATCTCTTCTAGTTTCCAAGATCCCAATGATGAGGCTCGAATTTGGGACACCCTGTACAGCTCTTCTTTCAATAAATATTCATAGATTTTAGACAAAACAGGAATTAATGATATAGGGCGGTAATTATTGGGGTCATTCTTATTTCCTTTTTTGTGGATACTTTTGAATTTTTAAAGCAAGCAGGAAAAACTTTATTTCTTATGCTTATGTTTATTAATTTAGTTAAGGGAATGATTGACACATCTTTCACAGATCTTAGTATTGCAATATTCATTTCATAGATATCCTTGCTGTGCTTGACCTTCATTGCATCTATTTAATCCCTGACCTGCACAAAACTAACCTCCCCAAAACTAAATCTCTGGTCCGTTACAAGGCTATTTAAGTAATCTCCTGGATTCCCTCCCCCCTCTGGAACCGCTGCCAGGATCTCTATTTCAATACTACTAAAAAATTCATTAAAATCGTCAGCTGAGAGACTCACTTCATTATTCATTCTTTCGCTTACACCTCTAAAAGAGTTTACCACCTCCCAGGAAGTTCTTACAGCAATTCTTGAACCTGAGTAAGCAGTTTTTTTGCTTCTTGAATTTTACTTTTGTACTTTTTCCTAAAAGTTTTAATTGTTTGGTTGAGTTCGGCTTAAATTGTTTTCATGAGTAGACACGCAAAGTCACTTTCGCTGCAAATACTGATCTGATCACTGGTGGTAATCATGGGTCATCCTCGCACGAACGCGATCTAGGGCTGGCCATTAATAATTATGCCTGTCTGTCTATTTATTAGCTATTTAGCCTTCTTCGGTCCATCTTTAGACATAGGCCTCCCCCAGTCTTTTCCACTTTTCCCTGTTTGTCGCCATGTTCATACATCTAGTTCCAGAGTGTCCAGGTCATCCGCCCATCTCATTTTGGGTCGTCCTCTACTTCTTTTATTTTCCCAGGGTCTCCAGTTTAAAATACATTTGTTCCAACGTTCGTCTTTTTTTCTGATATTGTGATAGGCGAATTTCCATTTTAATTTTGCTATCTCTTTTCTAACATCTCTTACTTTCGTTTTATTTCTTATCCACCCGTTTCTCTTTCTATCTATCAGTTTTACATGTAACATTTGTCTTTCCATTGATATTTGTGCTTTTGCTACTTTATCCATGTTTTTCTGTGTAAGTGTCCATGTTTGGGATCCATAGGTGAGGACAGAAAGTACACATTAATTATATACTTTGGTTTTAAGGTATTGTGGATATTTTTTATTTTTTAGGATGTAGCTCAATTTGCCGAATGTTGCCCAACCCAATCTAACTTGTCTCCTGATTTCAGCTGTTTGGTTTTCTTTGTTAAGTTTAATAATTTGTCCCAGACTTGTTCTATTTTCTCTTGCTCTATTCTGATTGTGATGTCTTCATCAGTTTTCGTCATGGTTTTAGTTTTGGCGTAGTTCATATTAAGACCAATACTTTTAGCTGCTGTGTCCATTTCTTCAAGCATTTCCGTCAGTTCTTCTTTCTTATCTGTTATCAACGCGATATCATCCGCATATCTTAGGTTGTTCAGGTGTTGTCCACATATTTTTATATCTTTTTCTTCCCAGTCTAGTTTTTTAAAAACATCCCCTAGGGCCTGGTTAAAAAGTTTAGGTGATATTGTGTCGCCCTGTCTGACACCTCTTCTTATGTGTATTGGTCTTATTCCCTCATGGATTTTAATTGTTGTTGCTTCGCTCTATACAGGGTGTCCCGAAATTAGTGTAAAATATTTTAACAGCGCATTCTACAGTGTGGCCCAAATTGGGTATACATGTATGGGTATCTTCTAAACTATATGAGATAGAAAAATGGTTAAATGGCGAAAGTTGTAGGCCATTCAATTCCCAAGTCAACGCCATTTTGATAACGATTTTCTCTCTTTTTGTTTTTGAGATATTTTGAAAAAATCAAAAAGTTGTATTTTCGAAAAAGCGCTGTACTTTTTTTATTTAAACATATTTTTAAAATCTGTAAAAAGATTGTTAGGACAACTTTTTACGCTCGATGCACCCATGTAATCAGTTTTTAGTTCTGACGTTTCGGTTCTGAGAAACCATCATCAACTTCGTTTTTTCTTATGGCGGTCATTTTGTTTTTTAGTACATTTAAAAAGAACATATTTTTTCCTTTCTTGTGATGTATAACACTTTATAAAAATATTTTATTTTTATGTCAAAAAACGACAAAGTTAATTTTTAACTGAGTTGGCCATGACGGCGGAGACCATTTGCCATAATAAATGATAGTGTTGCTATTGTGATTCGACGGCATTTAAGTCATTTTACTGAAAAGTGACATTATTTAGTCAAAACGCTATTTGGTAGTTTTTGTTTAAATTTTCATAAATTTTGATTTCTAAATATCGCCACGCGATATGCCAGTGAAGAAAAATATGACATATTAGAATGTTATATTAAATGTAATAGAAATACAAATCTTGCCACCGCCGACTATTTGGACCTGTATCCTGAGAGGCAACAGCCAAGACTATTCGCGAGGCTTGACCTGAACTTAAAAAATTATGGAAGCTTTGAAGTACCAACGCCAAAGAAATATCAGAAAGGCAATCAAGCTCGTGACGATGACATTAAGGATATTTTAATGCGAACCCGACGACGTCGACGAGAGTACGTGCGAGGGAAATACTTATACCAAGAACTACTATCCAAACAGTCCTTAAAGAAAACAAATATCGTCCTTATAAACCTACTATTGTTCAAGTTTTAAAGGAAACAGACCCAAGGCGATTATGATTTTCAAACTGGTTTGTAAACCAATGTCATGAAAACCCCAATTTCAGTATGAAGATTATTTGGACCAACGAAACGTTTTTCAGCAACTGCGGAGCATTCATTATTGTGAATATCCATTTTTGGGCCACTGATAATCCTCACCAAGTGGCAGAAAGTCTACACAGTCCGCAAAATATTTACAAAGTCAAATATTATAATTTGTTTTTAGATAATCAACTTATAGGACCATTCATTTACAATTAAATAATGTTATGTCAAACCGGGGTCCTGTAAATTGGCTAGCTGGGTCCCCGGATATTACACCCCTCGAAACTTTAATGCATTGAGATCACAAGCGTGCGGCAGATACCTGCATATTCTGTAAACTTTGTACTTTGTACCATCAAATACCGTGAACAACTGTGTATGCGTATGCATCGGCGGTGGCTGGGTCCTCGAGCGGGACGAGGTGGTGAGGTCTAGCCG
The DNA here is from genome assembly GCA_016904865.1 of Pissodes strobi. Classification (NCBI taxonomy): domain Eukaryota; kingdom Metazoa; phylum Arthropoda; class Insecta; order Coleoptera; family Curculionidae; genus Pissodes; species Pissodes strobi. Next base: position 38,181 of record MU183521.1, on the reverse strand, counting down.
GTTTCGCGTGGTTAGATTAGTTAGTTTGGGTATGTTAATAGTAGTAAGTTGTAAAGTAAGCAGTTATGAACAGAAACCGATACTTATATTTAGAACGATAGTTTGGAAATTAATAGCAAATATTGATTTGTACGGCAACCGCCCTCCGTAGCAACTGTTGCTAAAGCCAACTCAATATTGTTTCAATATTATTTTGTCCTTGGGTCACATGGCTTCCCAAGGCTTCTATAATTTCATAGGTCCATAACAGACTCGTCTTAAGGCTTGAGTCTTGAGTGTTGACTGTCAGGATTGAGTTCCAAATAACTGGCGGTGCTACACTTGTATTCCTATTGCATTTAATATAACATTCTTAACATATTGATATTTTTTTAATGATGTTTGGCAGGGCAGCTAATATTAAACTTACCTTTTAACAAATATTAATAAAAACAAAAATTACTAAAAATGAAAAGTTAAATTAGATGTTTGTCTGATCAATGTTTCGTATATTTTTCAGTAAAATAACTATGAAACACTAGCAATGTGTATAACCCAAACTAACCCAAACTAAAAATTAAATTTGTCGTTTTCTGACATAAAAATAAAATATTTTTATAAAGTGTTATACATCACAAGAAAGGGAAAAAAAAATTCTTTTTAAACGTGCTAAAAAACAAAATGGCCGCCATAAGAAAAAAAGAAGTTGATGCTGGTTTCTCATAACCAAAACGTCAGAACTAAAAACTGAATACATGGATGAATCGAGCATAAAAAGTTGTCCTAACAATGTTTTTACAGATTTTAAAAATATCTTTAAATAAAAAAAGTACAGCGCTTTTTCGAAAATACAACTTTTTGATTTTTTCAAAATATCTCAAAAACGAAAAAAGATCAAATCGTTATCAAAATGGCATTGAATTGGGAATTGAATGAACTAAAACTTTCCCCATTTAACCGATTTTCTATCTCTTATAGTTTCCAAGATACCCATACATGTATACCCAATTTGGGCCACACTGTATATATAAAATAGCCTCTAGTTTCTTTAATAAACATATGTCGAAAAATGCACCCTAACAGAGTTACAGCTTTTAACAGGTTTCCTCCTGAATATAGTTTTTAATCCATATTTCCGAAACGGTTACAGCTATGCCTTTGAAATTTTGGTATTAGGGTAATTTTAGCATGAGGATTATGTTTATCCAATTAGAAAATTCAAATTTTAGTCAGAGCCGTCACATTTGGGGTGGTAAAGGCCACTAAACTGTCATAACATTTTCGTAGGTTCACTTTTTAATTTTTTCCTTTTAAAATCTGAAAATCTGGGTTTTTCTACGTAAAAAAGGTGTTCTTGATTTGTATCGCTAAGATCTCTTGAGAAAATTTGCTTTGAAAATATTTTGTCCCGTTATTGCATGATTAGAAAATCCAAATGAATGTAGTATTTTTTCTAGTTGGCTATATTACATCCAATCAGATTTTATCATCATGCAAGGAACACAACATATGATTTTCAAAGCCAATTTTCTCTTAAACGGTGTATCTTAGCGATACAAATCAAGAGTAGCTTTTTTTACGTAGAAATCCCCAGATTTTCAGATTTTAAAAGAAAAACTTTAAAAGTGGATCGACAAAAATGTTATGAAAGGTTAATTGCGTTTACCACCCCAAATGTCACGCCTCTGATAAAAATTTGAATTCTCTAATTTAAGAAACATAATGACGTTGACTGATAATATTCTCAGCCAACGATAATACGCATGCTAAAATTACCCTAATACCAAAATTTCAAAGGCTTAGCTGTAACCGTTTCTGAAATATGGACTAAAAACCATCTTTAGGAGGAAACCTGTTAAGGGCTGTAACTCTGTTAGGGTGCATTTTTCGACATATGTTTACTAAATAAACTAGAGGCTATTTTATATGTAGAATGTGCGGTTAAAATCTTTTACACTTATTTCGGGACACCCTGTATATTGGTTATTAGGTCTGTGTATCTGTAGTCTATTCTGTTAGAGAGCTTTTCACGGCCCAGTGTTCAACACTATCAAAAGCCTTTTCGAAGTCGATAACGCCTGTTCCTTCGATTGGTATCCGTCGAATTTTGTTGTTGGTATTTTTTGTGAGGAGCTTATAAACTACATTAAGGAGTTTTATAGGTCGATAGTTTTTTAGGTCTGTTCTATCACCTTTCTTATGGAGGATGATGGTTATGAATTGATTCCAGTTGTTTGGGATCCTTTTAACATTTAGTATTTTATTTTGCCGTTTTTTATTTTATTTTGGAGTTGTTTTATGATTTCTTTCGGTGGTTCTCTTTTTGTTTGGCATAGTTCTGTATAAATCAGTTGTATCATATTTATGGATATCCTCTTAATATTGGTTTCTGCGCCGTTCATGTCTTTTATTTTATTTATGTTTATATTCCTGTTGTTTTCTATAACTCTCTCTATTTTTATTTCTTGGTTCTTTCTTTTGTTTTCTTTCATCATTTTCCTGATAGTCTTGTTGATTTCTACGTATTCTATCGATTTCCTCTTTCCTTCTTCGCTCATGTTCCGCCTTTCCTTCATCTGCTGTGATGCAATTTTCCTATTTTTTTCCTTTTGTGCGATTTCTTTTCCTACTTTAATCATGGTTTTTGTTAGGGTAACGTTTATTTCATCTATATTTCCATTATCGCTGTTTAGGTTTTGTGTTAGTTGTTCTTTTAGTCTCTCTTTACATCTAGTCTTATTTTGTGCAAGTTTGGTCATGTCCAGTTGCTCGTTGTTTCCATTAAGTTTTCTATTCATTTCAAAATTGCTATCAATACATATCTTTGTTCTGACCATCATATGATCGCTGCCTGTGGTGAATCTGTTCAGGAGTGTTACATCCTTGATGATATATTTTTCAGTACTTATTATGTAATCGATTTCATTTTTCGTTGTTCCATTAGGGCTGAGCCATGTCCACTTTCGTTGCGGTTTCTTTTTATAAAACGAGTTCATTGCATATAGGTGTTTCCCGCTAGATAATTCTTTAAGGTAGTGCCCCTATCATTCCTCTCGCCTTACCCAAAGTCCCTTATCCTAGTCTCTTCTTTGTTCAGTTTCCTACCTAATTTGGCATTGAAATCTCCAATTACTAGCGTAAGGCGAGTTTTGTGTTCTTCCATAGCCTTTGAGATATCTTCATAGAATATTTCGATATTCTCGTCACCGTATACTTGAATAATTTTAAGTGATGTTCTTCTCATTTTAAGTATGAGATAGGCAACACGATCTAAGACTCCCTTAATAGTTTGGACGAATCCTACTTCAAAGTTACTGTTATCTTCGTTGCCTTTATAGTATAGTAGGTTACCGGAGTTCAATTTCATTCGATTTTCTGTTTTGCTTCGAGTTTCTGACAAGCCTACGATGTCCCACTTTATTATTGTCAGCTCTTCCTCCAGTTCATTTATCTTTTCGTCAGTGTTCATTGATCTAATATTGTATGTTCCTATTGTTAGGTTGATCACTTTTTGTGATTTTGGTTGTGCCTGTGGGTATATGAACTTAAATTTACTTGAGAACTAGCAGTAAGATATTTTATTAATTCTCTCTTGTAAATCCATCATGACAACTAGTCAAATTCGCATCGCAAATCTGGTCCTCAGCTTGCTGCCAGAATTTCTAATTTCTGGTCATATCATCGACTGTTAAAGATAACTTCCTTCCTTCTTCTCCACGGCCCCTATGGAAAAACGCAGACTATCTCAAACCAAACTCGATGGCAAGAGAATTTCAGCTAATATATAATTTGAGAAAAACATTAGCAAGTAAAACATCAGAGATCTCGTTCCCCCATGCCTGAAATCATCCTTCCCCTCTAACTATTGAAAATGGGGCCAAGGCCGTTATAAAATTATAGGCAAACAAAAAAAAAGAAGCCTCAAGCCTTGACAGCATTTCGCATCTTGCTCTCAAAAATCTGTACTGAAGCATTATTGCAAGTCTAATATTCCCAGAGGACTGAAAAAATGTTGATTATATTGATCTACCAAGTTGCAAACTTTTACTAAGCGATTTGAAGATCATAATTAAGTAGCCCAAATGAGCACAAAAGCTTTAACCGAATTACAACAGTTGCCTAATAGAAATAGTCACTCGACACGCAACCCAAAGCGTCGAAGGAGGAGCTTCACGACTGAAAAGGGGGAGTTTTTGTTGCCTCAGGGAATTTTGAAAAATGGACATTAAACATGCAATCAAATATAATATATACATAACATACCATACGTTGACAAAAATGCTCTGACATGTAAAAACATTCTGAGTAAATTTGTACATACCATTTTCGATTTTTGCAGCAGCCTTCTTAATAAAGCCGTTTATCGGTAACGCAGCTGAAGAAAGCATGTTCCAATCGAAGCTGGTGGGCTCTTTAGTCCCTCTGGGACAGTCTGGTACCACGTGTAGTGCCTTCGAATCAAGCTCAGACGCCCGTGTTTTGTAATATGCGGCAGTTTTCTGTCTCTAAAAAAAGTAAACAGATAACGTTAATTTTAATTCTGATATCCACTTACAATTTACTATATAAGACAGATAGATAGAACGACTCAAAAACATTTGAACCAAAGCTTTCTGTCAGCGATTTAGAGATGAATACCGGCGGCCTATACCACCTGACGAAACCGCAAAAGTACGAGCTGTAGACTCCAATAATTTTGTGTAATGTAATGTAATGTAACAGTAATGCTTATTGTCAAAAAATTTCACAATTTGTAGACAAAACTAGAGCAAAAGTACAAAACATATAAAAACACAAATAGAAACATACAATGAAAAGAAAAAAGAAAAACCTGACTATACAATACCTTATACAATTGTGCAATTTGTACGTGGTCAAAATTTCCTGAAATACTATACATCAAAATATTTAACCATTTAGACATCAAATACTAAGTACCAAACATTAAACCAGTGTGTAAGACCAAAAGTGAAGTATTAATAAAAAAAAAGTCGTTTACTGCGTATACCTAAGTAAGTATGATCTGAAAGCTCTGAGAAATGTGGGAAAAGATGTTATTGACTTCATTTCAAATGGCAGATAATTGTACATTTTTTTTGCATTGTACAGTATAGACCTTTTAACTAACTCTGAGCATGGGGTTGGCAGATAAAGATCATGCTCCGTATTCCTAAGTGGATAGTTGTGAGATGAACTTTCTGGAGTAGCAGATACGTGCTTGCGGATTAAGCAAATGGATTCAAATGTGAATAAGGAAGAAAGTAAAAATTTTAAATATTTTAAAGAAATCCTGGCAGTGAATTTTACTGTTTAGTCTCAATGAGTATCGAACAGCTGGAAGTTTGAAAATACGCTCAAATTGAATCGCACAACATAGAATGGAAGGGCGCACCGCAGGTGCGACTCTAAAAGGGCATAATAGACTGTTCCAGCAGTTGACAAGTTAAGCTCCCTGAAAACCGTTCTTAGCGCAAAACAGGCAGAACTTTGACAAGACATCGATGTGCAAGTTCCACTTTAAATGGTTGTCCACAGTAAGCCCCAAGAATTACAGAGAATCAACGTCAAGATTGGTGTTATTAAGTACAAAATATTGCAACGTACTTTTATATGTAAACATTTTAGATTTAGAAACGTTGAGGCATATGAGATTAGAATCGCACCATGATTTAATGGTGATTAAGTCACTAAATACCATTCTGTGAAGCGCCGTAATATCCGGGTTGCTCCAAGTGAAACTAGTATCGTCCGCAAAGAGGCAGACTTTACCGCTAATGTTCAGACAAGCAATGTTGTTGATAAAACAGCAGAAACAAAATAGGGCCCAGTGCTGAACCCTGCTGGGGTACTCCACAATCTATTGGCTTGCAAGAAGACATCGACGCATCTACCTTCATAAGCTGACTTCTGTTGTTAAGATACGACTTAAACCATTCTAGACGCACCCCTTTGAATCCGTCAATTTGTTAATTAAGATTTTATGATTTACACAATCGAAAGCTTAAGATAAATCACAGAAAATTGTTGCTGTAGAGTGATGGTTGTACAGGTTGTAGTATACATAATTAAAGAGGGAAAACATAGCATCATTTGTGCATCTGTTACTTAAAAATTCAAACTGATGGGTACTAAGTATTTTATATTTAAAAAGAAAAGATAAAAAGCAGCCTTTTTTAAACCAATCTTTCAATGATCTTTGATTGTAATAATAGTAATAGGTTAAGGGTGTGTAGACACGCCCGGGATTAGAAAAGAAGAAAACTAGGTTAAGTTGAGGTTGTACCAGGAGTCAGTATGTAAAAATAAATCAGTATGAAAACTAATTAAAACAGTTGGTTATTGATCAATATTACATGGCGCAGTCGATAAAAAACCATAGCTCATAGAAATCTAATAGCTAGATTCCAAATCGTGCATTGGTACCAAAGGAAATAAGAGAAAGAAAAATCGAGGGAAGATTACCAGAACCTATGAAAATGGAGGGAAATCTGAACGAAAATGTCAACAAATTTTATCGAAACTTTGAAACTTACCTAATTGCGACTGAGAAAGAGTCAAACGCAGATGCATTGTTTTTGAACATTATTAGTCCCGAAGGAGTTGAAATATTCAACATATTAAACATTCCAGAGAAAGATAAGTTTGGGAGTGTTATAAATGAATTTATACGGTATTGTGCTCCAAGGAAGAATAAAACCTATGAACGTTTTGTATTTAATAGCCGTAATCAAGACATAGATGAACCATTTGGCAATAATTTTTTCGGTGAGTTAAAAAAAGTTAATTCAAAGTTGTGAATATGATACCCAAGAAGACAGTATTTTAATTGATAGGATAATACTAGGAATCAATGATCTTGGAGTACAGGAAAAACTGTTAAATATACCAAAATTGTCCCTTGATAGAGCTGTAGACATATGTAGGAATGCAGAAGTAACGAAAAAGCAGTTGCAGTCAGTAAGACACAAAGAGTGCACCGGAGTGAATGCTCTACTATTAAAAAAAGGAAGAGGAAAAATAGATGGAAAGTTGACAAGTTTTTTGTGTAAAAAGTGCAGTGAAAAACATGCGACAGGAAAATTTGAATATCGTCAAAGACAAAACTCGGGAAACAATGTTAAAAAAGTGAAAGAACTTCTGCAAAAGGAAGCAGACAGTAACGAGAGTTCAGAAAATGAAGGCTTATATGTAGATAGTGTAAACAAAGTTGGTGAAGTTAAAGATAAAAATAGGGTAGTGTGGCTTGTAAAAACTGAAAATACAGGATAAACATAAACTTTAAAATTGACACAGGGGCTGAGGTAAATATATTGCCAAGGAGAATTTTGCAAGGATGGCTTAAGGAAAATAAATGGTTGTCACAAATTGGAAAAATCAGATATAGTGTTAGAAGCATATGGTGGACAACATTAAAACCAGTAGGAAAAATTAATAGGCTAAAACACAAGATAGATAAGTTGGAAGAAAAAACATTATAAGTAGAGTAGATGAAGCAAGTGAATGGGTAAATAATTTAGTAATTATTGAAAAATCTGATACATCCTTGAGATTGTGTCTAGATCCACAGGAGTTGAATAAGTGTATTAAAAGGCAATATTTTGAAATCCCTACTTTAGAGGAAATAAGTTCTAAGTTTGCAGGAAAAAAAATATTTTTCAGTATTAAATTTTAAGGACGGGTTCTCTGAAATAAAACTAGATGAACCTTCTAGTAAACTAACAACATTTGCGACTCCGTTTGGTTGTTGCAGGTTCCGCAGATTGCCTTTGGTGTAAATCTAGCACCTGAATTTTTTCAAAAAATTAATTATAAAAATTTTGGTGATATTAAAAATGTCATAATATATTTTGACGACCTTCTTATAGCTTGTGATACATTGGAAGAGCATGATAAATCTCTCAAAAAAGTATTTGATCGTGCTAGAGAAAAAGGTGTGAAATTTAATAAACAGAAATTTCAGTTTAAGCAAAATGAAGTAAAGTACATGAGGCATAGTTTTAATCAGGTTGGTATGACCTTAAAGATCCTAGTAACAGGAAAGAGTTGCAGAAGATATTGGGGCTAGTAAACTATGTTAGAAAGTTCATTCCCAAGTTAGGTGAAATTTCTAATCCTCTTTGCCAGTTGCTTAAAAATATATAGTGCTCCAGTGGTTAGGAATAATACGTTTGTCACGTAGTTTGAGTTATTGGCCATAAAAGCAAATAAACTTTGAAATAATACATCTCTAGTAAACAGCCGGGTTTATGAAACTATGATTTTGTTAATAAGACAACAAAAACGTCACAAATAAGAAAACAGGATAAGATTAAAACATTGTTAGTACAACTTGTAAAACTATCTTTCTTTTGTTACATGTACCTATAACTAGCACACAGAGCAAGGAAAATCATACAAGAACTTACTACATGAAATGGAAATGGGTGGATCTAAGCCAGAACAAGTCCACTGACGAAATATGTATTAAATTATAATAAAATTAGGTGCAATACAGTATGTCTTCTCGAATTGAGGTCGGTTCTCTCTCTTTTAAAACAAATAAGTCAGGTTAAAACGTTGGGGACCAACGTTATCAGGGAGGGGGAATGTGTGAACTAATTAAAATCATTAATTAAATATCACCCTGTCGCAAGTTTGAACTTGAACTTGAAAAATGTTATATAAACATTCACTGTTAATTATAAACAATTTGAGCGGTGGACGGGAGCGACTTTAATCCTTAATGATGCAATCATCAGCATTTTGTAACATATAAATACGCCGGCAAACGCCGAGTAAATCAGACTTTCGGGTCTCTCAAACCGCTCAGTCTAGTTGCCGTACAGCACACAGGTGCGTACACTTCTAGCTGTTCTATCCCACAACCCCCATAACTGAGAATACTTATACACAGGTATAAGGTTGTCAGGTCCTTACCTAACCTGGGTGAACGTATGCATAGGTATACGGCATTCAGGGGCTACTAAAAAGTATAGAGAGAGTCGAATTTATGAAGCATCAGAACTTCTAGTGAAGGGATAATTTTTGGGGAGTTTCAAAAAGTAGTTAAAGTGCCTTAGCAATTTGTGATAAACTTAAAAATCTTACCTTATAAATATCAGAACAAATACCTAAATAAAAGACAACCCGCTCACATAAACTTTATTAATAAAATAGTGACGTCGCTTGCTAGACAAACTTTGAACTAAGCCACCCTCGAGAAGACATGCATTTCATATTAATTGGGTATAGTGTAAACTCTTAATTCATCTATAATCTTAAACACGCCTTTATTAGTATACAATCTAACCGTTGTTAAGTTTGTTTGTAAATAAACTTGTTATTGTTTTTATCGATGTGTCTCCTTTATTATCTCTTCTCAACTTGACGTAGTGCGTTCCTAAATCTGAGTTGCTCTCCTACACGCTAAGTAAGGCGTGTCGTCACCGATAAAAAACACAAATCGTGACAATATGCTTCAAGGAGCTTGACAGAGACAGAAAGACAATATGCAGTTATTGAAAGAGAAATGTTGGGTATTGTATATGCATGCCAAATATTTCATTACTTTATTTATGGTCGTTCCATAAAAATACTTACAGATCATAAGCCTAATGTGAGCATTTTAAATAAACAAATAGCCTCAATAAATTCTCCTAGTTTACAAAAGCTGAAATTAAAACATAAAGTATGACATACAAGTTGAATATGTACCAGGTAAGTATCAATATATTGCAGATTATTTGTTTAGAAATGTAAGTACGGAAAAAGCTGAAGTTGATAATGAGTATGCAAGAAATAGTGCATGCGGTGGAAAAGTATTTACGTATGAGTGAAAGTAGAAAACAGCAATTCAGAAAAGAAACAGTAAAAGATACAGTTTTAGCAAAGGTTAGGGAGTATTGTTTGCATGGTTGGGAAAAAGGAAAATATAAGGAGTGTTACGGTAATTTTAACAATTCCGTAACATCAGGTTTTTCCGAGTTTGCTTATATTTATTTTTAGTTTGAAATAATTACTTTTCATCTTCAACCTATTTTGAATTACTGTCTGAATCGACCTGGTAGCAACAGTGTGGAAAATTTCGCATTAAATAGTACGAAAATATTAATAAATGAATTTTTATGTTGCCCATCAAGTTCATTTAAAACTAATTTGGTCTTTTAAATATATCAGTCGATAATAATTATCTAGTTAATATAAAATGAACATTAATATTATGGATTGAATCTACGTAAATACAGCAGTCGAATATATTATTTAAAATTGATAAATAATTTCAAATATCCAGTTCAGATTTTATGGTTAAAGATCGGTCGCTTCGTACGTACGGTAGAAAAAATTGAAATATTTGTGACGACTGCGTGTCAGTGTAATTTTTTTCGAGATGTGATTCTGGTGGAAGGTAGGACTGGATTTTAGAATCTTGTCTTGTATCGGGTACCGGTGTGGGAGGTTGTGAGAAGGTATGGCTTGATTTATTTTACTTTTATTTGTTTTGCGATATCTGATCTTATTTCTAGTTTCCTATATCGTAAAGTCTGTGAGCGGAATGAAGCTACTAAGCTTGTGAATTTCTGATATTTGGCTACTATCGTTTTGCATACCACGTTGCCTTTTTCCGTGTGTATGTTTGTGCCTGGAGGGCACGTGAGATAGTTTTTTTGGGCTTTAGGCTCTTTGATAAGAGAGAGAAAAAAAGGGACTTGATCCTACAAAAGCAGGGGTTATTAAATTTCGGATTTAGTTCAGCAACCCAACTAAAGAATCGATCAAATTGGCCTATAGGGCTCATATCTAGGTTCTAGTTAGAGGTGTCAATTTTTAGAAATTAATAACTAAAACTGTCGTAGTATGTAGGATATTCAGTCTACTTTTCTCTAGTACCGTTATCAGTTGGATTCAGGCTTAGTTAGGTATTATTCAACTTATGTTGTTACCTTTGTTTTTGAATTAAACTGATTTTTGAGTTAGAAAATAGCTTTCAGGCAATAATTTAATTGAATGATTGTCATTACCTTTGTTTTAGAATTGAATTGATTTTTGAGTTTAAAGGTAGCTTTCAGGCAATGATTAAAATCTGATTACCTGTTTAACTTTAGTGATTTAATTTTTGTTCTTACCTGATTACTGTAATTGTTTTTCTATTGAAATATTGGTCATTACAATATTTCTCAGCTTAAGTAGCTATTCATTTTATTTATTACCTGTAATGTATTCACTGTTTGATTTAAAAACATAATTATTGTCTGCAGTCTAAACAATTCTGTGAAAATTGGCGGAGGCATATTTAATTATATTAAATTAAATTTCTCCTTCAGCGTGTTTTGTCATTTTTTCAGCATTGTTAATTGAGAAGAATTATTTCTAGTTCTCTCTTGTCAATTTCTGTATTAAAAATCTAAGCTAAGACAAGCGACGCTCTCCGCCATATTGAAACAGGGTTGTAACGTAACAACATTCTTGGTGAACTCTTTAACTGCCTTGTACTGGTTTTTTTTCATGCTATTGAGTCCACACGCACTCGGCCTACCAGGACAGTTTCCAGTGACGTCACAGGACAGATCCGAGGCACCACAGCAATTTCCAGGAACCCTCTCCAGGAAGCTCGGAGGAAGCATAAGGTGATTAAAGGGCAGTTATAAACAGGAAGGTTCAACAGAATTAACAGTTATTTTTGTTGGACGCAAATAGAATAAAAATTGTTTTTTTGAAATCTCTAATCTTTTATTTTGCGCTTTTTATCACTACAGCACTTGAAAAAAAAATAATTAATAAGCATGCTTCTTACCCATACACCCTGAGTATCTTTCAATTTATCTTTTCAGTAAATTAAAGTAATAATTTAAAGAAAAGTGCATTTATAGTTTATTGTAACAAATTGGCTTTTTATTTGAATTCTAGTAATTATAATAAGGCAATTGAAATTATATTTTAACAATTTAAAGTTTATCTTAACTAATTAACCTTTATTGTAACAAAATTAAATAATTGCATTATATCGTAAGCAATTGCCTTTTTCTCGTAACAGGAGAGCTTAGAGTGTTTTATAATTTGAGAGCTGATTTACATGTATGTGATGATCTTTTATTTTACAATGATAGAGTAGTTGTACCTGGGATTTTGCGGAAAGAGATGTTAAAAATATTGCATGAGGGTCATTTTGGTATTAGTCGAACGAGGAATAAAGCTCGTGGTGTATTGTTTTGGCCGGGTATGTGTATGGATTTGAGAATAAGTCATTGCAGGGTGTGTGAAAAGTTTAGGTATGCAAATATGAAAGAACCATTAATTCCTCATTATACTCCGGAATTACCATTTCAGAAATTGGGTTGTGACATAATGGAGTACAGTGGAAAATCATATTTGATAGTTGTAGATTAGTTGACTAAATGGCTGGAAATAATGCCTTTAAGGGGGAAAACAATATTGTGATGTTATGTACTTTTAAACAAATATTTGCAACTTGTTGCTGATAACATGCCATTTGGTTCATATGAGTGTAAAGTATTCGCGGATGAATTTTATTTTAAATTTCAAACAAGCAGTCCTAGATATCCCAGTTCCGATTGTTTAGCGGAAAGGTTTGTACAAACAGCTAAAAATATAATCCGTAAGTCTGATGATGTTTGGGTAGCTTTAATGGAATACCGTAATACTCCTATTACTAGATTAAAACGGTCACCAGCAGAACTGTTGTATGCAAGAAAGCTTAAAACGAAACAAGAACTTGTATAAGGAGTATTATGATAGGCAGGCTAAAGAAAGATCAGAATTTGAAAAGGGAGAAAATATTGTGTATAGAGATGATTGTGTATCATGATGATAAACATTAGGCCCCTAAGTCATATATAATTAATAATGGAGGTAATGTATTACGACGCAATAGTAATAATGTACGTAATTACGAGCGGTAATAAGATTATGACAAACAATCTAAAAAATAATTGTTTAGAAAATAATGATTATGTTATTAGTGCTGGTAGTAGTAAAAATGGTGGTATTTCTGTTGATGTGGAAGATCAGAATCAGCCGGGTGGTTCTGCAAGTGGTGGCCCTACTGTTAGTCCACATTCTTAGAATTTTAGTAGTGTAAGATCTGGTCGCAATATTAAGAAACCGGTTAAATTTCAGATTTTGTTGTTGTATGATGTTCATTAAATCTTTAGCCACATTTTTAAAGTAACTTTTTAGGTTCTCAGGTGAATTAGTTTTATTTCTTAAGTTATTCAAAATAGACCATGATTCTTTAGCAACTTTACCGGATTTAGCCAGCCTCTCATTATAATAAATGTCCTTGGCAGTTTTTATAGTCTTATGATAGACTTTTCTGTAATGTTTCACGTAATCATGGAAGAAGACGCTTTCCGAGTAATTTTTGGGTGAGATAATGAACGCATGTTCTTTGCAGATGTTCGTAAGCCTTTAGTTGACCAGGGTTTATGCTGTTTAATTTTGATAGGCCTAAGAGGAAAGGGTTTGAACGATAGAGTAGATAAAGTTTTCATAAATCTAGAAAATTCGGTATAGACATCATCAAAGAGGACAACCCAGTCAGCAACATTGGTGCTTGAAATTTAGAAAATCTGCCCGAAGCAATTTTGCATTTGGATTTTACCGCAGATTCTGTTAGTAATGCCTCATGATCAGAGAAACCAGAATTTAAGACATCAGAGTCAACGAATTCTGGATCAAAAGATGACACGATATAGTCTATAGTACTAGAACTAGTTTTAGTTATTCTAGTTGGTGAGTTAAGATGCCTGATTATACCAAAGTATCGAAAATGAACCGAAGAGATTCTTGAACAGTATACACACTGGAAAAGTCAAAATTAATTTGCTTTTTAAAAGCAGGGACTCAAGTAAGCTCAGTAATCTTTGACTGAATATATGCATGTCAGCGACAGGTGTTCTGTAAATACAAACAAGATAGAGGTGATAGAGGTCATAAGCATTATGATAGACGATGGAAAATTGAAACACTTTTTCAGACACTAAATTATCGAACTTAGATACTACCGAAAAGTCGTTGTTAGTAGTAGACATTATCATAGTACCTCCATCGGATAAATTACTTCTACTAAATCTAGTTGCTGCAGTATAATTTTTGACAAACGCAGGCTCATCAACATTTAACCAATGTTCAGTTATAGCAATGATTTTTGGAAAATTAAGCTCTTCTAATAAAAGAAATAGTTCATCTGTTTTGTGTCTTAAGGACTGAATATCAATAAGAAGAACACTGAGCATCCAATTTTTCAGAGGGTACTTGATCCTCTGTTCGCGCAAATCTACCTAAAATTTCCCCCTCTAAGCGGAGAGCCAGTAGAAAAATAATTGCAATGACTTTCCATAACGTTCTGAAGTCTCTCCGATGAAAAGGAAGACCTGAAGGCAGATAGATCCGCTTCAACCTCCGCTGAACCAACACCATAGGCGTTATCGTTACCCACTTCAGGGTTGTGGTCTCGGGCGTCGCACCTCTCACCTTCATTAAGACGTCTCAACCTAAAAAGGTTAGAGTTGATAATTGATAATTGTAGTTCGAGTCTGGCGGTGTGAAAAAAAATAATATCACCTCCATCTTCAGGTTATGCGTCTTTTTGCTGAGGCATGTGACTTATTTCCCAATTATCCCTACCAGCAGCGACTTGAGCTACTTCATGTAGAGGTTCCGGCAGTCTGTTGGATAACATCAACCCACCGAGTAACAAACTTCATCGAGGCTTTTGGTCTTCCATGTTTCCTGCACCCATGCACCAGATCTTAATTCATTACTCTACCAGCTACATATCTAAAGATTTCGAATGTCTGCGCTGGAGACACATAGTTGATAGTCTCGCCTGGATATTCAATTCTTGGAAAATAGCCGTATCAGTTCAAGATCACCATGCTTAGGGCGTAGACAAGGATAAGTTTTATTTGCTGCTCTCATTCTCCATCCTATTCTTATGTAGCCAACAATTTCATATTTTAAATCCAATTAATATTCAGGGCCGCAGTAGCCATAATTAGTTGGCGCACCATATTCAAACTCTTCAAAGAACGCTACATCCGCTAAGATCATGAACAGGTGTGAGGTGTTTAATATGAAGCCTGATTATTGACTGCTTTATCTTTTATTTGGAGGAATGCGCTTGCATTGACTGCTATTATTGTTGTGTCGTGACACCTGCCAGCCTCAGAATTAATACTTTTCTACCTCATTATACCCTTCTCTGTTTTGAATAATCCAGATATCCAGTTTTCAACTTTAAGTGCACTTTTGCCTCCAATCTATAGATTTCTTAGCTGGTAGATAACATGTTTTGAAACTGCCACATGGTGTAATGCTGGTAGTTGAAATCCCATAAAATTATGTATAATGTAACATCGATAGTAGAAAGCGGGGCAAATAACAGCATATTTTGATATCTGATAGTTCAGGTCTTCTATTGCTAGAAAACCGATCAAAAGCTTTTTCTGCGCCAAAGAAAACACTATATACAAGCATAATATTTCAACTTACATTATCAAGAGCAGACTCATCAGCCCCATTTTCAATTAAATAGTTAAACATTTTGTGATCATCCTTTAATAAGGCCGTATAATGCAAAGGCGTTCTTCCTTCATTGTCTACTGCACCGACACTACTTGGAACTTCGTCTATTATATACTTGGCGATTTCGTCTTTGCCCAATCCGACAGCCTAAAAAAGGGAAAATTCAGAAACAATTAATAAGAAGTAAATATACATTTGGAATGTTAGTCAGGAGGCTAACGCATTGGCATGCCGGTGTCAGCTCAACACTCTGACTAAGGCAATACTATAACATATAAAACGGTAAAGGCAAACTATTCAAAATGCCTAGATGAGACCTGAGTATTGCTAAACATGTACCGATTGGGAAATTTTAAATTAAAATAGAATGCCCCTCAAATTTTGTTAATCACATATAAAAATGGTACCTTGTGAAGTGGTGTTAATCCATTGGCATCCTTTGCAGTCAACACAGCTATGGGAACCGGAGGAGATATCCGATTTTTTAAGCTATCTAAATCGCCATTCTGGACATCGCAATGGACATCTTTAATCAGACCCTGAAAAAAATAGTTAAAAATATATTTCACCCAATAATCAATTATACAAAGAGTTAGAGAGGGAACTCAGCCAGCATCAAGGATGAATAAAAGCACCCTATCATTTCGGAATATGAGGCCCCATCGGAGGGCACCTCCGGCGAGAAATATTCGATCAGGGACCTCTCATTTATACTGCTCGAATTAAAATATGTAGATAAGGACACAAGTTAGTCGAAATAGGAGCAGCAAATAGGGGGCCACATTGAAGCCGCTTTTTTACCACTCTAGGGTAACCAAAATTAACCCAAACAAACCAATACTAACCCAAACTGGAAGAACGTCTAAGTCAAATGCCAAAATTCAAAGCCAATGGTAAAAAATATCACTCAATAAAGTGGAGTTTCGTCCGAAGTACGGTTCTTTAAAATGATTGTAGCCAATAGCATCCCGTCTTGCGCGTACGTCAGTAATCAGTAAAAACGTATGAAGTGATAGATAAACTATTAACAAATCGATTGATTTATTGCACCCTAGTTCAGATCGCCCATCTAAATTTTGCATGATAGTTGCTCTTGATATACGGTAGATACACATCGCATGCCTGTGATAGTTCTTACAATGAAATATGAATGCGATCCTTGACATTTCAACCCTTTTCTATCCACTATGCAATTCACCGGCTTTTTCTGGAAATTTGAGCCTTTAATAAGGGGTTTTTACGTGGATTCCATATAATTTAAGATTCAACATGATTGCCTATTTTAATTTTCGATTAATTGTAACAATAACTTTCAATATGATTAGAGCACTGGAAAATCATTCATATTAAGAGAGGCTGCATTTTTAAGTTGAAGTTCTGGTTTCTAATCATTTTTATTCATTTATAAACCTTAAGTTTTTTCAACCAACTAGACATAGTTCAAAGGTTAACATACGAAAAATGCGGTCGAAAAAGAAAATACAAGTTACGCAAAAATCGGAGTTAAAACATTAAACAGATAAACAAAAAACTTCTTTCCAAGTACCACAGCGATCGTTAATACTATTTATTCTATAATAAATAATTAATCCTTTAGCTGAACTTAGAGGTGACTAAATACTTAAGTTTTTAAAGGAAAAGTAAAGATATATAGTATAGTCTATGAAACAGAGATATACGGCTTATATTGATCCTAAATATTTTTGGTCTTATCAAAGAATATTCTACTATGTTCTTTGGTCTTATGTAAAAACCCAAAAAAGTATAATCAAGATATGCCAACGGAGGTTACTTATGAAAACATATCGTTAAAGGGAGCCAATAGTATCGCTGATGGGGTTGCTAGCTACTTCAGCTCAGTTTTTACTCCAAGGGAGAGCTTATATTTAAATGCATCTTCTCTAAAACAACTCTTTTGCAAGATGCCAATCACTGAGCAGGAAATTCAAATGGCTATTAGAAAGTTAAAGGAGAACAGGGCCTGATGGACTTCCGGGTTACATAATAAAGGGATGTGGTGAATTTTTACTAAAACCGCTAACACAATACATGTATTCAATATCAGTTTGAATATGTCAGTTTTCCCTTCATCTTGGAAAAGGAGTAAAGTAATTCCTGTGTTTAAGGGTGGGATTAGGCAAAATATTGAAAATTATAGACCAATCTCCATAATCAGTCAAAAGTTTTTGAAATTGTATTATTCAATAGGATATATAATGAGGTAAAGCATCATATTTCCATTCAACAACATGGCTTTCATCCAATGAAATCAACTTTAACAAACCTCATAACATTTGTGCAGTACATACATGAAGCTTTGAATAGGAAATCTCAAGTTGATGTTATCTATACAGATATGGAGAAGGATTTTGATAAAGTAAAGCATAGTATAATAATTGTTCAGTTCCCCAAGGTTCAAACTTAGGTCCTTTGCTATTCATAATCTCTATAAATGGTATATGTGATGTAGTTAGGCACATTGCTTTTTGCTGATGACTTAAAGCTGTTCTTGGAGGTTTCAACTGGTCATGACTGTGATTGTCTGCAGGAAGACCTTAATTGTGTGCATGAATGGTGTAAAACTAATGGATTCAGTATGAATGCTGGTGAATGTACATCTATGACTTTTTCACTAAATAATTATGCAGTACATTACTATAGAATTAATGACAATGATCTGCAAATAGCTAATGTACATAAGGATCTGGGAATTTTATTATACAGTTCCTTAAATTTTAATGAACATATATCACACATGATCAATAATGCACATAAAACAATGGGGTTTATCATCAGATCCACCAAGCAGTTTAATGTTGAATTGTGTCTTAAGCTCTTTGATAGTCTGGTTTTGCTTAAATTGGAGTATGGTGGTGTCATCTGGTCGCCACAATATGAAGTATGGATAAAGTGTATTGAAGGGTGCAACGTAAGTTTTTGAAGTATATGTTTTACAAGAAATTTGGCTTTTATCCACCCCAAGGGTACAACCATTTACAGTTATTGGGAATATTTAATAGACTGACCCTAGAGAATCGCAAAATTAAGGCATGCCTTATATTTTTGTTTAGACTTTTGAAGGATACAGTACTGAGATTTTAGCTCAACTGTCATCTTCAATAAATAAAATTAATACAAGAAATAAAAACACATTCTATCTCAAAGTTCCAAAAACAAACTTATACAAAAACTCACCACTCTATCGAATGTGTAGTTATTTTAATAAGTGTGCAGGTGACTTAGATCTGGATACCACTAACTTGAAAGGGATGAATGTTGAACAGAAACTGTTTCTGGCTCAGTCTCAGGATTAGAAACAAGTATAGCATTTAGTCACAGCATATGCTGTAATGTAGATAAATAATATTTAATTTAAATTCATTATGTTATTAGATATTAGGTCATACGAAATGTATCTGTAAATGGGTTGGGTTGTTGATACTGTGATTAATAAATAAACAAATAAATAAATTTGATTTGGCCATTAACCCCTTTGACAGAACCATCTTCTCCGCTGAATCCTGATTTCCATATCAGCGCGTGAAGTACCCAGAATTGTTGCTGTTTGGTGTGTCATTAATAGAAACATTTTAGTCCATATTTTTCATGCAACTTTAACCGGATATAGAATATTTCAGGGACGTTTACTCAGCCTTAATGCTTGGTGAGTACTTTTGAGATCGACCACGTTCAAGACAGAACAGCATTGAAACTCTCAGAAATAATGTTACAAAATGTTACCAATTTCATTACAAAAAGAGCTCAAATATGACTTGAAGGTGGTGGGCAAATGCATTACTTTTTGTATAAAATTTGCTTTAGTACGACAACTTAAGAAGTAGAATATATATGACGATATTTTTATGCGAGCAGCTGAATCTGAAGTAATAATATTAGCGTTGCTGATTCAGGAAATCCTATTTTTTATTGTCTTTAATGTGAATGAACTATTTATAAGCAGAGGCTTCTGAATAAATAAAAAGAAACCCAACAAAAACTAATCCTTTCTTCTTCCGTTTTAGAGCCATCAAATAGAGAGGTTTCTATTGAATCAAATGAGGTCACACTTTGGAAACATAAATCAAATAATGGCCAAATCAAAATGGGTTAATTTATGTTTATTGTATAGAAATATTGATTTGGCAAAAAACCTTAAATATTGACTTTGTCGAGCAATCAGTATGGTATTAGTAAATAATAAATCAAACTTGTATGCTTTTTTATGTATTTTAGATGCCATTAGTTATTAGCATTACGAAGTACTCTTTTGAAAAATGCTATTCAGCTAAATAGATGGGATAAAATCAAAATCTTGGGATAAAATGACAGTATATGGGGTACAATTGAAAATCTAGATGTTGAGTTACATCTTCAAAGCGGATATCCCGGCATGATTACAGAATAAATAACCAATGCGCGTTATCTGACTTAATTACTGTGCTGAGATATTGACAGATGCAAAAACCTCCCTAAAGAACATACGAATTGCACACAAAAATGTTAGTACAAATAGATACTATGGGGTGCTAAAAAATAGGAATATTAATTTGAAAAAATGTCAATGTCTAATATTATCTCATTCAGCATTAAGAATAAAGGTGACTTTGCATAAGATTACCGGTTTCGAAAATTCACTGTTTTCGGAGTTCTGGTAATTTAACATCTATTTTACATATATTTTGCAACGTAATTGTCAAACATTTAGCATTACTTATTTATTATACTTTCAGGTGCCAGTGCATAAAATAATTCACTGCGTAGGTAGTGCATTGACAAATAACATATTTTGCCATTATGGCAGACGTTATTCCACTTATTGTTTTACTTTCTTTATAATTTGAGTCAGAATGAAATACTAAACACGTTAACTTCAAAACAAAATTTTGGACCTGACAATTTTTTATCAGTTTAATTTAGAAACGCTTTATGGCGGTTACCATAGTAACGCTCTATTAGAAGTATAGCCAATATAAACTCCTCAAAAATAGAATGATTCAAATTAGAACTGTTTGTATAATATTTCGGTAATTATTAGCACAGAGTGCTCAAAGAGTATAAGAATAAACATTAATTGTAATTAATTAAAAAATTTAGTTTCCGAAGTATTGGCAATTTAATATTTATTTTGTAATATAATTGTCAAACATTTGTTGGAAATATAGCGTTACTTACTGATCATTTACTGTGTTGGTAGTGCAATGAGAAATAGCAACATAATTTGCCATTATGACAGAAGTAATTCCAATAATTGTTTTACTCTCTTTATAATAATGAAATTAAAACACATTAACTTGAAAATAAAAATTCGAAGCTTTCAATTTTTAATCAGTTTAATTTAAAAGCAATTTATAGTAGCTACCATGGCAACGTTCCCTAGCAAGTATAGTCAATATAAACTCCCCAAAAATAGAATTTTTCAAATTACGACTTTTGGTATAATATTTCGGTAATTATTAATACATAGTGCTCAAAGAATATAAGAATAAATGTTAATTTGAATTAATTCGAAAATTCATAGTTTTCAAAGTATTGGCAATTTATTTTGCATTCGTTTTGTAATTGTCAAACATTTGTTGGCAATATAGCGTTGCTTACTCTGCTTTCAGGTGTCAGTGCATCAAATAATTTACTGTGTAAGTAGTGCAATGAGAAATAGCAACATACTTTCACATTATGGCCGATTTTGATGTCCTTATAACACATAAACTTGAAAACAAACGTTCGGACATTCCAATTTTTGTTCAGTATAGTTTAAAAGTGATTTATAGTGGTTGTTATGGCAACGCTCTACTAAAAGTATAGTCAATATAAACTCCTCAAAAATGGAATAGTTCAAATTATGACTTTTCATCAGCCCCAGCATACATAACCTTAAATTTGTTACGTATGTAATGTTTCGAGTTTTTAATAAACAAACAAATAAGTAAATAATACATTACAGTTTGTAATTCAGATTCCAGGCCTATTCATAACACTTGTTCTACAAAACCAATGCTGTTTCAGGAAAATCAATTTTAATACTGAGGTTGTTATGGAAGATCTTAGATCATTCATAAGTTGCTAGTAATCTATATTTTCTTTCGGTAAATCTAGTTTAATAGACAATAATAGACAATAGACAATAGTTTATTTGGTGCTGGTACAAAATACCATTTTTTGCACAAGTCAATCGTAAAAAAACTTAGCTCGAATTATTAAATATTAAAATTATGACAAAATGTTAAAGCCTAATGATAATTATTACAAAAACCTAATGATAGTTATTACATAAAACAGAAGTTATTTGAACAATCAAAATTTACAGTTATTTAAAAAGACAAATCACAACATATTAAAATCAGAATTTAAATATTGCTCATATGAGTAAAAAGCATTTTTTATTAAGTATTGTTTTATTTTTTGTTTATACTGTGTAATTGGTAAATACTTGGTATTATCAGCCAACATATTAAAAAAAATTATAACCCAAACTAACAATATAATAGTCTTTGGCCCAGTGCGGGTATTGTGAGAGTGAATATCGTCATGAGTCCGATATAGATCCATATTTTGTCTTACATACATCAAGCATTGCAGAATATACACACAGGGCACATCCAGCAAACTCATACCCACGTACATCTCTTTACAATCATCCCTATATATCCTAAACCTGTCATTATTCTCACTGCCTTTCTTTGTATGCTAAATGTTCGGTGTATTTGAGCTGTGTGTCCCCACACTAGGATAGCATCAGAAAGGTGTGAGTGAAAGATTGCAAAATACGCTGTTCTCAACACATTCCTTGACACAAAACCTCTCAAACTCCTAAGCACACAGACTTTTATTCAGCCTTACCAAGACAGCAGCGACGTGATTTCGCCATTGTAGTTTGGAGTCGAGAACCACCATCAGACACCGTACTTCCTGATGCACTACATTTTCGGGAAACTCCCTTAAAGTAAAAAGCACACGAATTGTCTTATCTGCATTTAACAGCAGTGGATTGGAGCAAAACCAATCCTCAGCTCTATCCTGTGCCGCCATTGACTCCCTCAGTGATTCTTGGTGAAGATTGTTGTGTTATGAGCAAAGAGTGTATATTTTGCTACGGTCTCACTATATGGCAGATCATTTATATACATGAGGAATAAAATTGGACCAATAACAGATCCCTGCGGAACTCCAATATTTATTTCACCCTTTGCCGATGTCACACCAGCCCAGCTCACCACCTATTGTCGACCTTGAAGATATGAATCGATAAGTGTAATGCTGCTTGCACTGAAATTATAAAACTCCTGGTTTCTCGGAAGATTAACATGGCCGACACAGTCAAAAGCCTTGCCCAAATCACAAAACAAAACTGAACTATATTCCCTGTCTTGAAATGCCTCCATTATATCCGATACCAAGTGGATAATGCCCAGAACTGTGCTTTTATTTTTCCTGAAGCCAAATTGAAATCGGGAGAAAAGAGAACTTGACTCAAAAAATTGTATTATTTTAATGGCCATACATTTCTCAAAGATTTTAGATATAATAGGCAAAAGTGATATAGGCCTATAATTTTCTGGCAGGATTGGATTAACCACGGCTAGTTTCAATTTAGTTGGAAAAACATTTTGCTTAAAGCAAAGATTTATTAATTTTGTTAGTGGTATTATTAATTGGTTTTTTACACTTTTTATTATTTTAACATTAAACCCATAGAGATCACGACTCTGCGGGTCATTCTTGGACTGAGGGATAACCTGTACAATATTGTTGGCTATATTGGAAATGAAATTGTTAAACTCACCTGAGGTTATATTTCCATTTTTGGGACGTAGGTCTTTTTTACATCTA
Organism: Pissodes strobi; assembly: GCA_016904865.1. NCBI lineage: Eukaryota > Metazoa > Arthropoda > Insecta > Coleoptera > Curculionidae > Pissodes > Pissodes strobi. The sequence continues at coordinate 14,853 of MU183521.1, read as the reverse complement.
TTACTTTCCATAATGCTATTACTTGGTTAGTCGAAGACTGAATGTAATTATTATTTGCCCTTATTTTAGCTGTTCTGATGGCTTCTTTATACAGTTTTTTATAATTTTTAAATTCTTGAGTGATAAAATTATTTTTGTATTGATTACACTTAGATCCCCCAGAAAATTGAGATGATCTCTCATAATTCACAGATCATCAGTAAACCAGCTAATGATGTTAAAGGTGTCGGATCTAACAACACAGTTTTTTTCTGGAAAAGCAGCTAAATAAGCATTTTCAAGTAATCCCCAAAAATGATCAAATGTACTATCAACCTTACAGTTTTCACTTATAAAATTCCAGGAGCTATTTACTGCTATATTAAAAAATGTATCTAATCCTTGTTGAGTAATGGGCCTGCCACACCCTGTGTGACCTTTCAAACCCTTTCAAAGATTCCAAGATCATGCATTCAACTATCTGACACTTGTGATCAGATACATTCATATCAGTCAGTCCCACACTATACAGATCCATAGCCCGACTCATAAAGATATTATTTAAACAAGTGTCCTGTCGTGTAGGTATGGTTTGCCTAAGACCAAAACTAACCAAGAATTTACTATATCAGGTTGTTCTGTATTAAATTTGATATTAAAATCACCCAGAACTATGAGTCTCGCAGTAGGTTCAATCTCTGATAAGAGCCCTTCAACTGTCGTCAGAAAGGTGTCAAAACCAAAGTATCAAAACTACCCGAGGGTGAGCGGTAAAAAGCCAAAACATATAATTTTAAAGAATTCACATAAACTGAGCAATATTCAATACATTTGTCAATATTTATTGGGGAATCCTTCATTTCTGCAGATATCAGTAGACAGCCCTTATCAAATATTATCGTACCATCACCTGAATATTGGTCCCTGGTAGAATAAGCGGCCAACTTAAATTCCTTAAGATGAACATGGTCTATTTCCTCCCTTCTCAGCCAGTGCTCCGTGAACCACAGGATACTAATATTTTGTCTGCGACAAATGCTCCAACTACATCAAATTTATTCACATGGAGAACGCTTATCCTGTGAACTATGTCATCTTTTGTATTGTTCTTGTTGCCAATTATCATAGGCGCCGTATGTTCAGAAAATGGTTCACAATGATTCCCATAGGCCATAGGGATGAGCACAAGTATCTGTCCCTTTCACTGTGGATAACAGATAGCCTAAATGAGGGACGATACTTGTCCTTTCCTGTTTTAATTTTCTCACATCGACAGTCCCTTCCCAGGTCATTGTCTTTTAGAAAAGCAATTACTTGTTCTGCCTCAACATCTGGAGCAAAACCGGAGACGAACAGAAACCCCTGATAGGTGCCGGTCTCTTGGATTTATTTTTTATTATGTTTTCATCTTTGTTGTATGCATTTTATTGTTTTTTCTTCGTTGTTTTGTTGATGTTGCTTAAAGCCCCTCCATTTCTGTTGTGTTTCCCAAGGGGCATCTTCTTTCATGATAGCACAGTATGAAGTCAATTTTTCTTTTATTTGGACTACTTCAGTTTCTTGGTCATTTATGTTGCCGTCAGCAACGTTACTTTCTATTTTGTCATTTCCTGGGTCATTTGAACTATACATGTCAGAGATTACTATTTCGACGGTTTTATTACTTCTTCTCTACTTTTCTTTTGTCGAAGGCCTTCTTGGTTAATAATGGCATTTCTAAAGACTTGTTTTCCTTTTCTGAAGATGGCAACAATGGCTTGGGCGTCGAAATGTAGGGGATTGTTGGATTAACAGCAGAATGTTGTTTACCCTTTTTTGTTCAATTTTTGAAGAAAGGGTTCCATATTTTTCTTTGCAATGATTTGAATTTTCAGTTAGGAGTTGATTTTTGTCTTCGGCCTCCTTAAGTAGCCTCTTTTATGTTATCACCACAGTTTTAATATCAACTTCGCCACTAACATTGGCGTTTGAAGGCTATAAATCATAAAAAAACACCTTTCTATCTTGTCGAGCCTGCCTATGTGGACCTTATACAGCTCCCATATTCAAGCACATAATGCACCACTGCACCATAAACACTTTTTGTATAATTTCATGAGAATTTTTACAGAATATATCGCGGAGGGCCAGGACCATAAGAATTTTTCTAGGTGAAAAGTAGCCCGTTGGGAATGAATGGCTAAAGCGTAATCGCAGATACTCCTGTCGATACTCGATCATCAATCAACAATATTTATAAATTAATTTTGACATAAATGACCTCTACGGTTTTTAACTATTCAATAGAGGAGGAATTACTTTGTAAATTTTGAAATTATCAAAATGATCGTTTCCATAGAAAATGGTGACCATTTTTGAATTGTATTGGGCAGGTTCAAAAGTATGGGTATCAAATCAGAAAACATAATTTTTCCCGAAAAAAAAATCTACCTATAGTCGATAAAAATCGAAAAATTTTAATATGGACGAAAATGTGTTTACTAACTAACTTGATAGCGTGGATGCCGAAAAAATCATTAGTTTTTCTCCAGTTGATCTGAATTTCCGGGTTATCACCCAAAAAAATAAATTATAACATTGCAGAGCCTCCTAAAATCACGATTCAAAATTTTACTAAACAGGATATACGACTGCGGTGTCTTCCTTCTTCAGGCCTAATTAAGATTCAATTTTAGTATTGAAAATTCTATTGCGATCACTTTTATGGAAACTTAATAAGGATGTCGTGACCTCGACCAGCGCATACGGATAATATTGGATTTCGTGACCTCGACTTAATGAAATTTCGATACTGAATCGGCGCGGTTAACGCTCAGTAAATAAAATATCTTGTTTGTGATAAGACGTAACAGATACTTTGACGACGCTGACGGTGTGTTGTGGGTTTATCTAAATGTTCGAATAATATTGTTAATAAATAAGGTAAGTTAGTGTTATTTTATACTGTGTAAATCTAAATTTAGACCGTAAAGATTAAAGTGCATTATTTTTATTACTTATTATAGAAGCTCGATTAGAAGATATAGGGTGATTCTCAAAATATGTCGATTTTATGATATAGTATCTGTAAAAAATGTGAAATTTGACAGTTTCGCTATTTATGAACCGAATTAGATTACGGAAGATAAAAGGAAAATATTCTATGACGTACTTAGTACCTATCTGTCAAAAATGTCAAATTTGAGAGTTTCGGTATTCTTTAACCGATTTGAATAAACTTTCAAAAAGATACAGGGTGATTCTCAAAATATATCGATTTTAGAAAAATATTTTTAACAGAGTATCTGTCAAAAATGTCCAATTTGACAGTTTTGCTATTTATGAACTGATTTAAATGATATTTTATAATTAGGTCAGGGAAAATAAAAGAAAAATAAGTTTTGACATATGTAAGCTGTCAAAAATGTAAAATTTGACTGTTTCGTTATTTACGATCCGATTTGAACGAAATTATATAAATTAAAAAAAAAATAATTTTATGAAATTATTTAATTGTACTAGCTAAAATTTTTAAAAAATAATTTTTTAACATAGTGTCTGTTTAAAATGTAAAATTTGACAGTTTCGCTATTTTTGAACCGAATTAGATTATAGGGAAAATAAAAGGAACATATTTTTTTATAATTAGATTAGGGAAAGTAAAAGAAAAATAAGTTTTGACATATATAGTACCTGTCAAAAATGTTAAATTTGACTGTTTTGTTATTTATGAACCGATTTGAATGACATTCTTTAATTATACTAGGAAAAATTAAAAAAAAATAATTTTATGAAATTATTTAATTGTAACTAGGAAAAATAAAAAAAAAATTCGGTCATAGTATCATAGCATCTGTTAAAAATGTAAAATTTTACAGTTTCGCCATTTATCAGTTTTAAAATTCTTGTTTACTAGGTTTAAATTTTTTAACATAGTATCTGTTAACAATGTCAAATTTGACAGTTTCGCTATTTTTGAACCGAATTAGATTATAGGGAAAATAAAAGGAAAATATTTTTTTATAATTAGATTAGGGAAAGTAAAAGAATAGTAAGTTCAAAAATGTTAAATTTGACTGTTTCGTTATTTATGAACCGATTTGAATGACATACTATAATTGGACTAGGAAAAATTAAAAAAAAATTTCGGTCATAGTATCATAGTATCTGTTAAAAATGTCAAATTTTACAGTTTTGACATTTATCAGTTTTAAAATTCATGTTTACTAGGTTTAAATTTTTTAACATAGTATCTGTTAAAAATGTCAAATTTGACAGTTTCGCTATTTATGAACCGAATTAGATTAGGGAAAATAAAAGGACAATATTTTTTGACATAGTACCTACCTATCTGTCAATAATGTCAAATTTGACAATTTCGTTATTTATTAACCGATTTGAATAAACTTTCAGATTAGAATAGGGGAAATGAAAGACAAATATCTTTTGACAAAGTATGGAGTATGTATGTCACAAATGTGAAATTTAACAGTTTCGTTATTTATGAACCGATTTGAATGAAACCTTAGAATTAGATTAGGGAAAATAAAAGAAAAATAATTATTAACATAGTCTGTCAAAAATGTCAAATTTTACAGTTTCGCTATTTATCAATGTTTTAAAATTCTTGTTTACTAGGTTTAAATTTTTTAACATAGTATCTGTTACAAATGTCAAATTTGACAGTTTCGCTATTTATGAACCGAATTAGATTAGGGCTGTCAAAAATGTCAAATTTGACAATTTCGTTATTTATTAACCGATTTGAATAAACTTTCAGATTAAATTAGGGGAAATGAACGGCAAATATTTTTTGACAAAGTATGTATGTATGTCACAGATGTCAAATTTGACAGTTTCGTTATTTACGAACCGATTTGAATGAAAGCATAGAATTAGATTAGGGAAAACAAAAGAAAAATATTTTTTGTGATAGTATCTGTCAAAAATGTAAAATTTGACAGTTTTGCTATTTATGAACCGATTTGAATGAAATCTTAAAATTAGATTAGGGAAAATAAAAGAAAAATAATTACTGACATAGTCTGTCAAAAATGTCAAATTTTAAAGTTTCGATATTTATCAATGTTTTAAAATTCTTGTTTACTAGGTTTAAATATAATATTTATCTATAAACGAAATTTAGACTGTAAAGATTAAAATGCAATATTTTTATGACCTATTTGTTTACCCGATAAGACGCAACAAACTAAAAAACAATCAAAAATAGCCAATCAACAATAAGAACAAGCCGCAAAATATGGCTGTTTATTTTTACTGTATGGTATAATGTCATTTAATGTATTAAAAATGTTTTATGAAATGTCTTCTTTTCTAGAGTCAAACCATATAAAGGAGAAAAGGAGTCAAATGTTATTAATCCCATTGTAAATGATTGACAAACTAGAATATAGAATAAATTAAATCCTAAAATCCAATATGGAGGAGAAAATGATAACTGATATCAATCAAAAGGAAGAAACTTTGCTGGTATCACAAAAGGCAAAAGAAAAATCAAAAAACACCCGGATGACAAACGCAGAAAAATGTAAAAAACGTAAAAAACTACAGGCAGATGCTGTACCTACAACTGAATCTTCGTTCGTGAATGGTATTTTGCCACAAGAGAAAAAAGAAAAATAAAAAAATACAAAAATCAAAAGAGCTGTGTACATCAAACGCAGAGAGATGTAATTACAGACAACGCAAAAATATAAGTCGTACTAATTTATTAACAACTATTAATGATACTACTGAAGTTAATGATATAGTTATTGTTGAAAATACTCCAGCCAAGAATGCCTTAAATCTTCGACGTTATCGCCAGAAGAAAGCTCAACTACAGGCAAAAGCAAGTTCTAGTACTAATGCTTCAAACAGTGGTGCTGCTTTTCTCCTAAATATTTTATCCAATAATGCTAGTTCAGTTACTTACCCGAAATTAATAGAAAATAAGAACAAATCCCAAGAATCTTCTTCCAATATAATGTCAAACAACACGGACGAAATAGACGAGGTATTTGAGTCTCAAGAACATTCTTCCAATATAGAATTAAACAATATTGAAGAAAGAGAAGTGACATTTTTGAGTCATTCACAAAACAAACGTGGTAAGAGCTTTTGGCTTTAGTAATCAATCGCTTATTTATTTGCTTTTTTAATTTAAACTAACTTGTACACTTTTTTTATGTAACATTATCATTGGGTGCCACTTCGGGTGACATGATCTCAACCCCGCAAAATTGGTAAACATAAATTAATAGTAATTAATTTGTTATATTGTGACAGATGTAAATCATAAGTTTTTTAAATATAAAAATTATGTCAGGCATTTTCAATACATGCCTAAGGTGTGAGATCCACGAATTTTTCTTTAGTTATTTGCCCAAGTTAGATGATATTTGACTATTTTTGCCTTTTTACGGCAGTACATTACAATTACCTGGCTTGCTTCAAGCCAAATCTAACTCAAGCGCTACTTTTGGTTAGACATTTTTCGTTTGCCAATCCGAACTAACTAAAACCTATCCAAACTAGCCAAGAATTTTGAAAAATCGCACTTTTTTGAAAAATATTAACAAAAACCATCGACCCCCCCGACCTGGCCCCCATTTATACATACAAATCACAGGCTTGGTTTACATGCAGACATAAAAATAATATGACTTTTTGTAGACTTACCTAAGCAAGTATTTGACCAAATGCGACACAAAACTGGACTTTTAAAGAATCAAATATACAATTATGAAATGGACAAAGACTCGAAATTTCCAAAAATCCTCGGAAGAACTGAGGTTCGAAAGTATCTGATTCAAGTTATCTGCAACTATTAATTTTGGTTGCGAGCCTGCCAGTATTTAATTTGATAGCAGAATTAGATGTCTATTAATCTCAAAATGTAAGACGCACAAATAGTAGCTGTATTCTGTATGGCTGTGGTGGATTCATAGATAAAATGATGAAGAGGAAAAGCATCCTCCAGAATTAGAATTTCAGGGGCTTATCTCGGCCCTTTTTAAAATCTTAAAAAGTACAAACCAATTCACTGCAACGAAAAACAAAAACTTTCCTCAGAGCAGTGAGACTAATATTCTCAAACAATCATAAAGTCGCTATTTTTAATCAAACCAGGACGAAAATATTGAGCCCTAAGAAACATAGCTATCAAACAAATGCTCATCTAAGGGTATTAGGTGTAGACAAACTTATAACTTACCATTATATACGGTACCGCTTCCAAAAACTTTCTCATCTTCGGATTGTTGCTGTGCTCTACCAAGAGCTTTGATCCGTGACCCTCCCACACGACTTGTTGCAAATTGGCCATGTTCCTTTGATGTAGCCATATTCGGATATTTGATTTTTTAAAGTTTAGACCTGAAATGGTAAGGATAACGATAAACAAGACCCATATTTTTACAACCATTTTCCGTCGCCGCATAAAGTCCGTATTTTAAATGATTTAAAGCAGTCAAGAGGTTATCAAAAAAATTGTAAGCACTAGGCTTTATATCCATGGTATGCATGAAGCTCATATTTTATGCAACTGTTAAATTTGAGTCAGTTCAATAAAAATGTAAGTGCAGAAGGTTTTTTGCAATCTCACTACGAAACTATAGAAAATAATATAACTGCAAAACGGACCTGATGGCGAGCCGCCTTCCTTCATAATTCACCACTACTTTTATGACACATACACACATGAACGACGCTTCGACGGTTATTAATGATGAGTAGCACAAAAATTTCTTCGTGTCTATTTCCATACAAACAAATGGTCATGTGACTGTCATCACATGACCGTAACGTTAATTATTTAGTATTTTTATCGATTAGGGGGGTTCTTTCCACTTTAACCCCCTTTTGTTGACCGGATATTGATTGACACAGCCCACTTTTACTGCGTAGTAATTTCGAGAATTGGGGCGCTTCATCTATGGATTATTTTTTTTTTAATTTCAATTATTGCCGGAATTTACTAACAATTATATAAAGGTTTCAATATATATTGCTCAAATATTATTATTGGTTGCACGGGTTGGAAACGAAACGTGCCAGTGTTTTTTATTTAACGCTTTACTGCACTAGTGCATTTTGTATAAGTGAAAAAAGACCAACCCCATACAACTAGAGGATTCAGAAATAGTAATCAGCAGGGAAAGAAGGGTCTTTGATCAGTTGAACCAGTTAAAAACTGGGCTTGATGGTTACGGCATTCAGGCGGAATTAGCTGCAATAAACACAAACGATACTTAATGATGTGGACGTGCATAACAAATATCTCAAGTGAGAACAGCTGTATCACAACTGATAGCCTAAAGTGCAATCTAAACTAACGCCATTTGTAGAATACGCCAGGATAACGCCTGAAGGGGTGGCAGGAAATAAGTAACGAGCAGGCTGATCGCCTAACAAGAGCAGAAGCAAGATCAAACGCAGAAGCAGAAATAATCCTAACTGTAAGCACTACCAATTATAGTACTGGATAGAACTGTCGGGACTGCGATAATGAACCATCCAGTAACAGAGTTCAAAAGCTGATAAATCTTGGAAGAATCGCAGAAAACTGTTGGACCGATGGCACGGCTTGCGGCCATTGACCTTCAATGGACACGGCTCAAACATTTTGACTTACATGATCCAGAACGTGGATATATCCTCGGCTGATGGATTATATACAAAATCTCCAGCCTCATTGCAACGAACTTTCATTATTATCATTATCTGTCTTGCTCAATCCTAGATGTCTCATCGATTGGATATGGGCGTCTTATTTCCAGTTTGGAGATATTCGTTTAATTCAAATACTTTATTGGTGACAAAATAATGGTTCGCTTACACAATTCAATGAAATATTAATTAAAATAAACCATAAAGGGTTAAAACAACAAGTCCTACATCTAGCCAAAAACAAATAGATATTAAAGTCTAAGAATGGTTTATCAAGAAACTCACTATATGCATAGAAAGCATTTTTCATTAAAAAAACTCGTTACATGCCTCTTAAATTGAATCAATGGAAGCTGTATGACTGCGATTGGCAATTTGTTGAAAAATTTGGGTCCACAGTAATGAGGCCCGTCTTGATTTCTTTTAAGACAACAGAAGTTTGAGAGCAGGTTAGACTTGAACCGTGTATCATGCGAATGGACATCATAGTGACATTCATATAGATTTAGACTCCTCTTGATATGTAACAGATTTCTCAGTATGTAGATGGACGGCAGTGTCTGAACTCGAACATTCATAAAAAGCTTCTCTATAGCCTAATCCTTATGGCTTTTCTCTAAAGCCCGAAAATTCTCTCAGCATGACTGTCCCCATACAAGGACAGCATAGGCCATTCTACTATGAAAAACACTAAAGTAGGCAGATCTCAGAACCTTACGAGACGTGTGTCTCAACTATGTAGTCCGACAAGCCGCGTAGCATAAAAAGATTGTTCTTTAGACCTTCGTTAGTACCTCCCACACCAGTCCTGGATCAAGATACACTCCCAGAAACTTACACATATTAATATCTTTATCGATGCCACTTAGATCCCTAACTGCTCTCATTTAGGTGAAGCCAATTTACCGTGAACCAAAGCTTGGCCCTTTCCTGCAGTCTCTCAGAGTCAGCAACAGCATCTGTTACGGAATCAGCAGAGGTCGAGATGGTGGTGTCATCAGCAAAAAGTGTAAATTTGGCACTGGGCTCAATATTTGGTAAGTCATTGACAAAAATTAAGAATAAGAGAGGCCCAAGCACAGATCCGTGAGGGACACCAATATCAATTGCGCCAAAGTGTCACCACCAACCCGAACCACCTGAGTTCTTTCAGCTAAATGAGATGTTATTAGATCAATGCAGACAGTTTTTTTTATTAAAATATGATGAGAGACGCAGTCGAAGGCCTTGCTGAGATCACAGAATAATGAGGAACGGGCAGAACCCTCATTGAATGAGTCCAAAATATATGATGTGGGGTCACCTATTGCCAGGGTGGTAATCATACCCTTTCGAAAACCAAATTGACAGTCAGCGATATAATCATTGGAGATGAAGTAATCAGTGATCTGGATTGCAATACATTTTTCAAAGATATTCGAGGAAACTGGCAACAGTGACATCGGTCTCTGATTTTCAGGAAGATCCCTGTTACCCTTTTTAGAAATAGCAGTCACTAAAGCCTCTTTAAGGATGTTTGGAAATATTTCTTTGTTTATGCAAGCATTTATAAGTTTAGTTACTGGAACAATAATCTGATTTTGTACTGATTTTATCAATTTTACACTGAGACCAAAGATATCCTGGCTGCCCTTGTTTTTTTAAACTGTCAATGATGTCCCATACTTCATTGAAAGATACCTCTCTGAAGAGGAAATGATTCGTGGGGGGGGGGGGGGGGGGGCAACAGTAGGCCTTAAATCAGATGGGGCCAAATCAGCAGGTAGAACCAACTCCGCCAAATCATGGACTACATTTGTGAAAAAGTTATTATATGTATCAGGAGAAATAGTACAGTTTTGATCAAAATTTGGTCTCTTTTGATTGATTCTCTTCCACATACATTTAGAAGGATTGGTTGCGTCTCTAATAAGATGGTGATTTGTTTGAACACGAGCACTTCGGAGTGCCACCCTGTACTCCGCTTTAAATTTATTTAGAGCAAGTTTGAAGTCCTCGCATGGATACTGTCTATTCAGGTCACTCAAGAAATAGAGCTGCTCTCGCATATTTTTTAGGCCATTATTGAACCAGGAGATGTTGTTACCCTGATCAGAGCGGAACCGATAGTGCTTTTCTGGGAAGGACCCCAGATAAGGCTCATTCTGCAATGAAACAAACTGCTCAACCAGCCCGACAAAACTACAATCAACATTGCAAACTGCGTAAAAAAATACAGCTTCCCAGCCTGTGTAACAGATCGAAGTGCACCTTTACATTAGTTTTTTTACTTAAGATCTGTGATCACAGAGATGTAATTCCAAAGTAACAGAAACCGGAATAGCTAAAGTTTCGCTCATAAATATATTGTCAAGCAATGCATTGGCACGAGTTGGAGGAGTAAACATGCATGGTCTGTCTTATACCAAAAGAGTCAAACAATGTCATCGGCACATCTAGTTGGAGGACGTTTTCTGCTTGGTGTAGACCTCATCTCGTCAGGACTTTACCACATCCCATGAGAGAATAGATCAGAATTGATCACTTCCACATTACGTGCACTAAACAAGTGTGAAAATAATGTATGGTTAAAAAAAAATAGAAATGCTTTAAATATAGCAAAACACGTCGGATGGCCAGATTTGAACAAAACGATACTGTAAGAGTGTTTCGGATTGAAAATCGACTATAAATGTCATCATCATCATCATCATCCAGCCTGTTGAGTCCACTGCTGAACATAGGACTTCCCCAAACGTTTCCATTCTTCTCGGTCTTGAGAAGCTCGGGTCCAGTGTCCCGCTATCCTTTTGATGTCGTCGCTCCGCACGGGGTCTCCAATTCACAAGTCTGATGGTCCATCTATCATCTCTGAATCTCGCAACATGTCCTGCTCATTCCACTTAAGTGTGATAATTCGGCCGATTATGTCCTCGACTTTTGTTCTCCGGCGAGTTTCTGTATTTCTTACACGATCCTGCAGCCTGATACCTGGTATTGCTCTTTCCATTTTTCTTTGGGCGACTCTGAGTTTGGATACGATATTTTTAGTTATGGTAAGTGTTTCTACTCCACATGTGATGACCGGTAATACACACTGATTGTAGACCTTACCTTTTAGGCTTATTGGTTGGCCGCTATTAAAAACATCCTTCAACCTACCATACGCTGCCCAACCCAATCCAATTCTTCTAGCAAGTTTATGCGTTTGGTTATTTCTACTAATTTTTATTTCGTGGCCCAAATGTTTATACTCGCTAACTTCCTCTACAACATGGTTATCCAGTGTGATAGAGCCTCCAAGCACCAGGTTCGTCATAAAATTCGTTTTTTTGTTGGTTTATTTTTAGTCCAACCTTCTCCGTGGCCTGTTTTAGTTGTTGAATCATTAATGCAGCTTCCCTAAAATTGTCTGTGACTTACACAATATCGTCGGCAAATCGCAGTTTAGCGTTTTAAAAGCATATTCTAAAGTGGCGGTGAATAACTTTGGGGACATTGTCTAACTCCTCTTTCAATGGGTAATTTGTCGCTGTTTTATGGAGTCTAATAATAGCCTGCGAATCTCTGTAGATACTGTGGACCAGACGAGTATATTTATAGTCGATACGGCATTGACTAAGGGCTGCCATTATTGCAGTCATTTTAGTCATATCGAATGCTTTTTGGAAATCTACAAAAACAAGTCTATTATATTCTATCGTTTTTTCTATTAGTACTTTAAGCGCAAGTAAGTGATCGCTCGTTCCGTAGCCTGATCTAAACCCCGCTTGCTCTACAGGTTGATGAAGTCGGTAGTTTGTTTTCCAATCGTTTGTTTATTATTTTAGTAAATAGCTTGTACAGTCAAGTGGGAAAGCAAGCTTATGGGTCTGTAATTTTCTACATTTGCTGAATCCCCCTTTTTGAATAGTTCAAGTTCATTGGTACAGAACTATTAAAAAGGCAGATATTGAAAAGTTTCTTAATTTTCTTCAATAGGGCTCTCCCTCCAAGTTTTACTGCTTCGATCATTATCTGGCCTTCTCCCGGCGCTTTGTTATTTTTCATACTCCTGAGGGACATTTCTATTTCTTCCACGGTGATCTCAGGTAGTTCCTCCGATCCTTGATTCATGACCCCAGTGCATTTCCTTGGGTTCTTCTTCCAATTCTTGCCTGCTCTGATATAGTCTGGTATAATACTCCGCAACGATCCGAAGCAGTTCTTCTCTGTTGGTTGTTAGCTCTCCATTTTGGTCTTTTAGTTTTAAAATTTAATTTTTACTGGTATTCAGCTTTCTTTTTAGGACTTTCAGACTTTTGTTCTCCTCTATAGTCATCTTGATTTGGTCAGTATTATATTTTCTTATGACTTGTCTGATTCTTTTTGATATGTCCTTGTTCAATTGACGCAGTTCCGTTGTAGTGACATTTTCTTCTTGTAAATTTCTTCTGATGTTCATTAATGATCTTGTATGTACGGACAGTTTATTATCTTTCTTCTGTTTTGGACAGCATCTTTTTGTGGCTTCAAGGAGGGAGTATGTGATTTGTTGATTTAATTCTTCAATATTATTTGTGTTTTCGGATGTTTCCGCAAGAATGATTGTTATTGTATTTTGAAATTCTTCCAGGTTTGTAGGGTTTTGCCACTTGGTTGTTGCTTTAGTCTTAGTCATTTTATATCTTTCTTCTCCTAAGTTAATCTTTACACTAGCTCTAACCATTCGGTGATCACTTCCAACTGATACACGGTTTAATACTGTCACATCGTGTATTATTGATTTTTTGTCGGTGATTATGAATCGATCTCATTCTTAGTGTTTCCGTCCGGGATATGCCATGTCCACCTCCTGTTGGGCTTTTTATAGTAAAAGCTGTTCATTAAAAACAAATTCTTCCCCAGCAAACAAATTAGAAGTCTCTCTCCTCGATGGTTTCTTACACCACTACCAAAATTTCCCAGCGATATTTCGGCTTCGTCTGCTTTAGACCCATTTTGGCGTTGAAGCCTCCACACATAATGGTGAAATGGGTTCTTTTCTCATCCAAAGCAATTTCAAGGTCGCTATAGAACAAAAAAGCTTTCTCGTCAGAGCACGCTTGAATGATCTTGACGCTGTATTTAGAGTTCAATCTTAGCACTAGGTAGGCAACTCGTGTTGATATGCCTTTGAGGTTGACGATGTGTGCTTCTTGTTTATCAGGAATTCAACGCCGCCTTGTCTTCTTCACCCACATAGTAAAGAGCATGGCTGTCTTACTTCACAGTTCTTCTTCCAATTCGAATTGTTTGCATTCCGAGGATAGTGTTCTAACATTACATTATATGTTGCGATTTTCAGGTGTATAGTCTTAGTTTTGTTTGTGCGCTCTTTCGTCCATTTGCTCGAATTTTTCAAATTTTTGTCCCTCCCCCTTCCCCCCCAGAATCCTTGGGACAAGCTGGCAGTGCAGCGTGAGATTCTGACCTTTGCGTTCTACTAAATTTGACAATTCCATGTTTGGGGAGAAAATGGCATTAAAACGCCACGCTTACCCTGCGGGTTGGCGAGTTCAATTTTTCAGCCGCTCCTGACATGGAGGCAGACGCTGTTTGCAGCCGCCCATTCTGGGTCAGACACTGCAGGGGACCTTCTTAGCTTCACCTTCATCTCTTCTATAAATTTGGTCACATGTCTATTAAAGAGGACAATGGCTCGCAGGGAATAATTAACAAAAAAATACGTTTTGTTTGTATAAAATAGAGGAGAGCGCGATCGTGAGGGGTCAAAATGATTAGATATAAATATGTCATTTATTTTTATCTTTGCTTTCCCAAACCAGGCTATCTTACTTATCCTTATCTGACGTTTCTCTGCCATAAATAAGCTAAGTACGATCCAGGTGGCAACTTTGTCATACATTTCTATATTTATTAGTTAAATATACGATAAGTTGCGGGCAAAAAAAAACGAGCCAGGTGATTTGAATTATTAAACTTATTCCAAAATTAGGACACTTAAATTATATTCAATACTAATAAAAACATCTGATACCTGATAATTTAATGTAATAAATAATACACGTTCGCTCGCTCGTCCTCATTTCCAGTTAAACATTGTGAAATCAATCGACTTTAGTCGATACAATTATTTCAGGCCATTTATCCGATTTATATTCACAATTTCACGAGAAACCACGTAAGCTTATCGTTAATAATTAATAAAACAATAATGATTCAACTCTTCTTTTCGATTTACTTTTAAAATGTAAAATTGACTCA
>MU183520.1:118041-195359 GCA_016904865.1 Pissodes strobi | reverse complement strand
TGTAGCTGATTCTTGCACTTTTCATTAACGGTTTTTGAAAAAACATTATTTTATAAATGGTTCGAATGATCTATTAATTTTTATTGCTGAAAACTCCGATTTTCCTTAAAATTTGTATTTCATTATTTTGGTATGAGGTGGCAAAATATGTCAAATTTTTAAATATTTACATGTCGATTTTGATAAGCGGGCCTGGTCAACGCATCATTGGAGTATGTAACCAAGGTGACAAAAACACAAATATCATGTGAAGCGTCATTTTTAACGTTTTGATATTTGTTGTAAAATTTGTTGAAAAATATAAAGTTACCGTTAATTTTTTTAACGGCTTTTATGGATTTAATTCAATTAATCGAGGAAATAATCTAGCCGTATAATACCACTCAAATTATGAATTTAATCGATTAAACTACGTTCAATATTTCTCGCATGATTTTTCTTTTTGACAAATAGTTTCATGCAAAGTAATTTATAAATAAAACCTTCGACAGCTTCGCGGTCTCGGATTTTGATTAAATTATTTTCCATTCAACATTTTCAAGAAAAATCATGCTCAAAATGTTGAACGTAGTTTAATCGATTAAATTCATAGTTCTCGTGATATATTGCATGCTATTATAAGCTTCTATCACAGAAAATAAAGTTTTGTGGTAACTATATTTTGCTTTTCTTCTGTGCTTGCTTGCTTCTGAAAAACAACAAAGCGTAGAAATTGGCCATTAATATTTTAGGAAGTTAATTATTTATATTTTTGTTAGGAAATGCACAGTTAGCCGACTTACCAGAGGATATAATCAAACAAAAATATATATGCGAAAACCACTTTTTAGAGAGTGATTTTAGGGGTGCAAAAAATTTTTGTTTGAAAAAGGACGCAGTTCCTCAACCTTATAAAAGTGGCTTCCCACGGCCTGTCTTAGAACAGGCCAGACCCGCGCGGCGGACAAGCACAGGTGAGCACGGATCGGGTTTGGCCGCGCGTGAGGTCTTCCCATGGCCTGTATGAGCCTGTTCTTCAAGAGTTTGAAGATAGGGTTCCGTTTAAAAATGTCGCGTGAAACTCGGCATTTTACTTTTCGATAGGCTGATTGGTTGACATGACAGTAGGTTTAAAATAACCAAATATAGAATAGAATATACCTAGTATGTACTTATAGATACCTACATAATATGTAACATGAAAACATAACAATCATAACATTAAGAAACAACTAAAAGGCAGCTTCTTAGTACTCCTAATTCTAGATAACATATTACAATAGCAATCTACAGCTCACTACAAAACAAGATCACGAGTCGGCCCGAACGACTTTCGTTACTTTTTACCCTTGTCTATACGGTCTAGCGGAAAGGCTCTAAGCGGTTTCGTGGTCTATACGGTTCTGGGTTTCCGATTATGGCCTCCTGCGTTCGATTCTCGTCGGTGGTTTTTTAAAAAAATATATTATGGTTATATTTGTTTTTTTTTTTTCTAAATTTGGGTTAGTTTTGGTTCATTGAGCCCTGGAGCGAGCGAAGCGAGCAGAGGGCCATGCGTGAAGTTAAGATTGACTTCGAAACTCGTTCGGGCCGATTCGTGACCTTGTTTTGTAGTGAGCTGTAGATGCTAGTACATGTTACAAAGGAAATTTATTCCTATGTAATGTAAAAAATAACATTTTGTTGTGTTAGAACTAAAAAATATAATCCATTGCTTTTTTTTTAGATAGTATTTTTTGGCTTTTTGCCGAAGTTAGCATGGTATATTCTAAGCGCGTGCTTGTAAAATTCTCTACAGGCCTGGGTAAAATTAACTTTTATTTGTGACTTTTAATGTGCTCAACTGTAAGCCTGCTTCTAGAGTCTGTCCATGCATTTTCGCAAAGCGAAAAAATGCGTTCAGTGGCCGCGTTCAATGCTGGAATGGACATTGGACGCGATAAATTGAAATATCATTAGAATATTTTTTAAATTTGTGCTGGAACTAAAAATTAAATTTCATTTTTCGATGGGCGTTTTGTTTTGCGGCAAATTTGATTCTTGATTGAAAATCGGGACATTTGGCGTCCAGCTATAGGTCTTGGCAGAACGTATTAAAATGGAAAATGGCCCCAAAAATCAACCCTAATCACAGATAACAACAGACATCGACAGGTCGCGACAGATCAGGCCAGGCCGCGCCTTTGAAGTTTTCGACTTGCGGCGGATCGGACGCGCCATCACGGATCTTTCCGGGCGACCTCGGACGGCACCCTTCCCACGGCGTGGTGGCCCGAGCTGGCGCGGTCCGGCCTGTGATACCACGGGCCGTGGGAAGCCACCATAATGCGGACAATACAGAAGGCATGAAAGTACTCACTCCCCAAAAAACATACGGCAGACGATCTTCAGACATTTGCCCAAAACAACTATTTTCCCATCAAATCGCAGATACATCTTTTTTGTCAGAATTAACTAATTTACCCGAAAATCCAAAAATGACGCCACGGAAAGTTCAAATGAAAAACAAAATCACGCTCCAAATAAAAAAAATTAAAAACTACACTCTTAGAATTAAACGTTTAAAAACTAACATGCAAAAATTTAGGGCATCAATAAATATTTTACCTTTTCTGTCTATCCTAAATTCTGTGGCAAAAACTTTTGTATTAATGCAATTTCGTGGAAAAAGGCTACTTTGGTACAAAAATGAAAAGGAATTTGCCACTGCATTTTATTATAAATCGCCTGGTGGGTATGTTTTTTTGCGGCGTCTACCAGTCTACCCAGTCCCAAGACCATCCAGGGCTGGCTTAGGCAGAATTATTTTAAGCCGGGCATTGACGAAGGCGTTTTGAAGTTTCTAAAGGCAAAATGCGAAGCAATGCCCGAAAATAAACGAAAATGTATTGTGGCATTTGATGAGATGTCTATAAAAGAGTGGATCGAATATAACAAAAAATTAGATCTTATTGAGGGATTCGAAGATTTGGGACCCTTGGGAAGAAGTGCCAAGCATGCGACTCATGCATTGGTTTTTTCTGTTCCATTATCCTATTTTTTTACAAATAATTCCATAAAAAAAATAAAACTAAAATAATTACTTATTTTTAATATTAAAAGCCTTATTTCAATTGGTTTTCTTCCCAAGGCAATAGTGTGCGACCAAGATTCAAATAATAGAGGGGCTCTAAGTCTTTTAGGTGTGTCAAAGAACAAACCATTTTTTGAACTTGAAAAACACAAAATATAGGTTTACTTAAAAAACTAAACGTATTATAATACGTATACTGATACCACAGTGAACAGTAAACGGAATGCGAAGCTATAAAGCAGTGTCGGCTCGTGACTTTTAGGTAAGATAGTGCCAAAATTTAATTATCTCTCTGGCATGAAACAGCTGGCCTGCAAAGGCAAACCGCAGAAAATTTTGGGGGTGTCACGCCCAATTTTTGCTCAAAGATCGTCAAAAATCACGCCTTCCACGAGCGGATTTTACCAAGCATTATTGAAACATTTCCGGGGTGCCACCCCCAAATTATTACCCAAAAGACGTTAAAAAACGCACCTCGGGCTATCATTTTTTGATGGCTCATTCGCGATATTGTCAAAATAGATATAACTGTTAATTTAAAAAATGGAGGGCGTATACTTTTCTATTATAGGTATATCTACTATTTTTTGAGGTTCTAACCCAAGTTTTGTCACGAAACTAACACTAACCAAACTATACCAAATTTTGCGAAAAAATTACAAAAAAACACTTAACATACCCCCAGAAATTAATGCTGAAAGTACTTGCAGTTTCCATAAAGACTCCTACGATAGATCAATTTACAAAAATATTACAAAAATTATTATTTACAGTACCTATTTACACACGTGCACAAAATTGGTCTACCTAATATTAATATTAATATATTAATAATTTAAGTTCCAGAGTTTCCGATTTATGAAATCCATCTTTCTCTCTGTTTTGCTTGCAAATTATTCAATTTCTTTATTATAAAAATATTCAATGACAATTACAAAATGTTTTTCTGCAGACAGCATACCTAAAGCGTGAATATGTGGAAAAAGGGTTCACTAAAAGATTGCTTATTTGATTCATTTTAAACGTTAATTCAGGCCGATCTTTTTTACTTACCGAAACGCGGCCCGAGCCATTGAATCAGGTGGCCCCGATTCCCTATTTACGGCTAAAGTCGCCATCTCAGCATGCATATGCATCGTCGTGACCTCATTTGACCCTTACCACGGCAATTTGCTGGTGAAGACGCCGCCGCGCTCTTGGCTCGGATAGCCCGATTATCGGGAAATTATTACTTTTTCGATGACATATAATAAATCTATAGATCCTTATAGTCCATTGGGGATACGATGAATATTATTTATTCGATACATTTTAATTATACGGTTAAATAATACATATTAAAAAATAGAAAAAATATCTTTGGCAGTTAAACTAGAAATATTAAGAGTCGCTCCGTAGTGTCATGGCCCCTTGTGACAAGCCGCCACTGCCATAAAGCAATAAACCATCATCCAGTGTTGCCAACCATAAATCAGAAAAATCCGTAACAGAGTCCTCAAAATTTCCGTGTTTTCCGTGTCCCTGAAATGTAGCTTAAAAAAAGGCTACTGTAAACGTAAAATCAATTGTATATCGAAGAGTTAAGCTGTTGGAAGAAAGATGGCACTGAGTTGAAATGTCCAACTAGACAATAAATAGAATATAAATGCACCACTCCGGATTTTTCATGGTGGTAATTAAGATCAAATAATTCAATAGTTGCTTACCAGCTTACGTTGCTTAAAATGAGACGCAGAGAAAGTCTTCTTATTTAATCCATTTATTCGAAACAAGCCTAAAATAATTCTTCGTTTTACAAATAATCAACTTAAGATAACCCAAAGACAATCCCGAATCCGTCTTCACCATTTTTTAACATTGATTTGACTGGCTTTGGTTAAGAAAAATAACCTGTAGATAGTTTTTTCTAAATTTTAATGAGTTTGAAATGTATTTTTATACAATGCATTATTTTAATACTTTAGGCAACTGCCCCCTCCTACCGGCGCTCATGGTGAAATTACTTTCGCATTGAGCGTTTAACCCAAAGCCCAAAATTGTCAGTGGTCGTCAATATTTTGAAATTCCGATTTATCATCTTGCATCTTTGAAACTAAAGAGACCAGTTGATTGGCACATCTATTTTTAGGATTGAATAATATCTATATGAAATATCGATTAAATTTAAGCGAATTATATTAAAATGGGCATATGACACATAAATATAATAACGCCAAATCTTCTGTAAAAAATCCGTGTTTTCATTGCACGGAACCCAATAAAATCCGTGTCCGTGTTCTAGTTTCAAAAATCCGTGAAAACACGGAAGTTTCCGTGTCGTTGGCAACACTGCCATCATCCGTCCATCCCATACACAGCCGCTTAAACGTAACCAAAAACATTCCATATCCTATGATATAAAACTTATTGCAAAATTCGTCAACATCGCATTACTGGGTGTTTTAGGAGGTCTAGGCTTCTAGGCAACCAGAAATACTTAATATGCAAAATGAAGCAGCCGAAAGCAGTTTGAGGCTCCATCTATGAATGACCCGGCCAACAGGAAGCCGCTTCTCATAACGGGCTTCCTTTCGAGGCTCGTTTTAAATGCACGCGACCAGGCTTCTGTTGTGTAATTATATTTTCTGTGCCTAAGTTAATTGAAGATCGTAGTTTGGTCTGAATTATTGTTTCATGTCTATTTAGTATGAAAACATGTAACAGATAGAGGTCAAATAAAGTCAGTTATTTTACCTTTAATCTTACATCTATTATGCTAGTCCGTCAAGCTAAATTTAATACTACTTATTCGTTTAGATACCTGCGTTATTGTCGTATGACCCTAGGGTTTTATCGAGCTGCTCCAGGGAAAATTGAGAGTTTTGTAGTCGTATACGTGACTTGATGTTTCCGGGCTGTTTGATGGGACCGATCGGGCTTTATGAACATCGTTCGAGGAAAGCTTCAAAGTTATAGGCATTTATAGCAGTGCATTTCAAAACATTTAATAATTCTCTTACCTTCCCGAATAATGACCTTCTCGATGATAATATACATCAAAACGTTATCCTGGATATAGATATATTGATTTCGGAGTTTGTCGGTTATTTTCCTGGATTTGTTTCAATATTTATTAGGAAAAGTTAAAAATATTTATTTCTGATATAATGACCTTCAGACTTCAGATGAGACAGCTGACTTTACAATAATTGTTGGTTGCCTAGTGGTTGGATACTCTTGTCAGATATAAATGTTTATCTAGCGATCCTCTTGCGATTTAGATGTGTTTGCAGATCAAACCAACAAGAAACAACGTAATTTATTGATATTCTACCATCAGTTTAATGTTAAACCACTTAACTGAGCTTTCGCTTAATGTACGCAGGTAAGATGATTTAGCGGTTGCGTTGTGTTCCCTAAATTTGGCATCACCGCCCGAGTTGCTTCGTAGCTGGTTCGAACAGAGACGCAGGCTCTTGGCTAAACGTATGTTTAGGCTTATTATTGCGTCGCGTATTTATGCGTTTCGCGCTTTTGATGTTAGGAGTTTAAAATGGCCCAGGGCCGGAATGAAGTAGTTTCGGCTTCATTGGCCATTGCGGATGATGGTTTTATCTTCGGCTTTCTTTGTCCTGCCAGCAGTACATAATATCATACAGCCTTAAGTACCTTTTATTTCATATTGAAGGTGTTATCAAATTTGGTGGTAACCATCTTGTTGTATCGTAGTACAATATAAAGCTAGCCGATTGGTAGAAATTTTTCTGGCCCTTAAACATCGAACTTGGCGTTCGAGGTGGACGATCTTGACTTGACTTCGTTCGGTTTCATGGTAAACTCTCCAAAGAGAAGGTAGTGCGTAAGCCTGATAAAATAAAGACTTTCTAATTCACCCTTCCGGGGATAATATTATTTCGGGTTAGAGAAGTTGGCATAGTTACCAGCTTGGTGTATAAAAATAATAGACTGTGGAGTTGATGGATTATGTCTGAAGTCAAGATTTGTTTCTGGTAACTCACCACGTGCGAAGGATCCCGCAACAAAATACGCTGTTTTCTTCCTCAATGGGTGCCTGTAGGAGAGATCCTTGCTCTCATTCGTCATCACCACCAAAACCCCTACGTAATTAGGGTTTTTATTTGGAGCGAGTTAAGTATCTAACCCAGTTGCTTCCAGTCAGTACGGTTGATTGTTTTTTTGGTACCGACTGCAGCCACAGAGTTACGGGAGGCCTAGGTGGGCGCTACTTTAAATTGCCACTGAGAGTTTATGAGTCTCAAGGTACCTAGCAGCAGCCTACGTTCAGAAGACGAGAGGTAATATCGGCGGAGACCAGATAAGCTAAGTATGCAGGTTAACATAAAGTTATTGGCGTGTTATTAGTATTTTGAGCGTTGTATTAGATTACGTATTTTATTTCTTTCTGCGTGCTATTGATATAGATATTTTTGGAACTGTTGTGTAAGGATAGCTTACCAGTGCTATTTTAAATACGTATACCATGGTAGACCCGCGCAAGGTTTAATAGCAATAGATATGAAAGAAAACGTAGGCAAGAAAAACGTGTTTATTTGCTTTATAGATTTCTAAAAAGCTTTCGACCAAGTCAAGCATGGATTATTGTTTGAGTACATTATGCAGAAAGGTATAAACAACTACGATCTTATATTACTGAAATATCTCCATTAAAATCAGGCAGCTACCATTAAAGTGGATGAGATGTTTACAATGAAGATACCAATTGAGGAGATATTCAAAGAATCGATAATGGATAAAAAGGAGGGTGTAAATATTGAAGGAGAAATAATTACTAACATATGATACGCCGATGACACTGCTATATTGACTGAAAACCTGGAAGATCTACAGACACTGCTTAACTCAGTGCACGAGGCGAGCAAAACTAGGGGCCTCAAGATAAATGGTGGTAATATACAATGGATCATCGCAGGAAAAATAGATGTGGAGCAAGGTCAGCTTTTTCTAGATGGTAGACCTCTCGAAGGAGTTAGCCATTTCAAATACTTAGGTAGCTGGATCAACGAAAATGGAAGCTCTGACGAGGAAATACTTACACGCATTGCACTTATTCAACGAGCATTTACATCCTGGAAACCTGTACTATGCAACATAATTCTCTCCATGCACCTTCGGGAACGAGTCATCAAATGTTATGTCTGGTCCATATCATTTTAATGCAATAAAGCATGGACTTTGATGACATCAATGACAAATAAGCTTAAAGCATTTAAACTGTGGTGCTATCGCCGAATGTTGAAAATATCCTGGATTATCCGCACTTCTGACGAGGAAGTACTTCTTATGATAAATACCAACAAGGAACCCATAAACACAATAAAGGCGAGAAAAACTGAATATTTCGGGCATATCATCAGAGGTTGCAAGTACTCTCTGATCTGCCTTATTGTCCAAGGAAAAGTGGACTGAACGTACAAAACTGTCATGGCTGCGAAACATAAGGCAGTGAACAACTTTTCAGACCGTAACACCTGCACCTTTCAAAATGTTATCACTACGATGATCGCCAACGCCTGAAGACAGACAGGGCACCGTAACAAGAAGAAGAAGTAGAAGAAGGCATTATACTGATTACTCCTAAGTATTAGTATGATGTGGCGATAGATACCTTATGCATATTGCGTTTATCATTAATATTTTAAAATTTATTTTGGATCTTTCGTAATAATTTGTTATGCTATATTGTTACTTCCTATAAGCTCTATATTGGTGAGCATATATTAGGTTATTATTTGTTTCCAGTAGGCTCTATACATTTTTTCTTTATTTATTTCATTCAACGAGCGCCCCATAAACTTAAACCTGCACGAATGTACCGTCTTTTATTTGCTTTGAAATATCAAACAAGTGTAGTTGAAGTCTTTTGAATCGCCCTTAAGGATTCTCAAGACCGAGGATCGCCTAGTTTGGGTCTGCGGATTTAGTTATTTCAAACTAGTGGCATCCTGGTCAAAAATAAATAATTGACCCACTCGTATGCCGACGAGCATATTTTGCGCTGGCCGCATTCTTAAGGGTAGGTACCATCTTATTTATTTTATCTTACTAACTCATTTAAAAGGGTTGTACGCGCATCATAATCCTCCTCCCGTGCGTTTCCCGACAAATTTTCCTGGAGTTGATTATTATCTTTTCATGCTAACCGCATTAATGGCTCAGATTTTCAATTAGCAGCTAGTTCTATGACGACCATAGTTTGTAACCGCTTCCTGAAAGAGTTGTCGTTTTCGAAATCACAAGTTTATTGACTTTGCCTTTCTGTATATTAAATCGGGAAGAAGATTGCTAATAATAATAAAAAGTTAATATTTTGTTATAGCTGCAGGAATTCATAGTTTCCATCAAATGAGTGAATAACTCACATGAAAGGTGCAAAATATTTAAAAAATTTAACTTATTCAGAAAAAAGGTGGTAGGTAGTAAATTCTAACATGAGATGCTAATGCTCAACGTGTTCACAAAATTGTTCACACTCTTGTTTATTTAAAGGAAGCGTATACAACATAACCGAATTAAGTAAATTTCAATAGCGTTTCATTAACGAAGCCGCCTAAAATGTACAAATATTCCATTTCGAAGAAATCCAAGTTTAATTACCCTAATATAACATCGTCTAACCGGCAATAAATATTAAATCTAATTTCACACCCTCCGTATCCAGGTTCTGACAGCTGCGTGAATACAACATATGAAAATTTTATTACTTTGTGGCCGTATGGATAGTCAGTCGGTTGGAATTTTGAGTTTAGCTATTTTGACGTATGAATAATGAAAAAAGTTGGACGAGACATTATACGAGAGACCAGAATGATGGATAGAATATCGCGGCATAAACTTCAACGACGATTTGCAAATAAATCTGTTGTGTCTGGTTCTAGGTTTAATAAAATGGAAATTGCATGTAAAGCAAATCCATTGGCATTCACGAAAAAAATTTAAAAAATATCATGCTGGGCTCTATCGTGTTTCCCGTTTTCTCAATTTTAAGGTTACCGCTCACTCATTTATATGCTGGATAAGGGACAAAATAAGTGGGACAACCTTTTCTTAGGTAATTTTGAAATGAGAACTCTAGGATCCTGAAAATGCCCTTAAATTATAATTTTAATTTGGCAAAAGATTTAAAAATAAGCACAGAGTTTTATCCATAATACCGAAACAGAATATTTGCACTCGACGCGCGTTTCGCTAACCATGTTAGCATCATCAGGAGATGATTAAAACAGCGTTAGTGTTTTTATCAGTTTAAATCATCTCCTGATGATGCTAACATGGTTAGCGAAACGCGCGTCGAGTGCAAATATTCTGTTTCGGTATTGTGGATAAAACTCTGTTTTAGTGCATGTTGCCGAAGGTTCACAACCCCGACTCTGACTACATAAACACCATCTTGCCCCGCTCTTGGGCACCGAACATTAACAATAGACTAGAAGGTTCACTCTAAGCACCGCCACCAGCATTCCCCTCCTTGCCCCGTCGCGAAACCTGATGAAATCCTGGCCACGTTTCACTCCGTTTCGTCTGAAGCCTGGCGTCTTTCTTTTGTAAGCGCTACGTCAAAATGTCGACTGAGAGTGGACCTTCTAGTCTCTTGTAACGGAATATATGCTTATTCTGCTACACTAAAAATTTCAATTCAATTGAGAATGATTTTGTTATATAATATTTAGGTCACCAGTGACATCTATTCACAAATGGGTTTATTTCGTGTGGTTGGCAATTTTAGGAGGGCAGTACGCTATTTAATACCTACAATTCATGAATTTAATTTACTATATTTAATATTGGGTATTTCTATGGCTTGACGTTACGTGATTTATAGTGGTAATCACATGATATAAATTAGCCAATAATACATTGGCATAATTTGTCCAGCATCTTGAATTTTGGAGGCGAGATCGTTTATCTTGTGTTGAGACATTTGACGGGTAAGTGCTAATTCTTAATCTTGAAATATTTATATCATCTTGCAATATATCTAAACTAATTCTTTCATTTTTAAATACATAATTAATATTTGTTTATGATTCGTTTAGCCTTATTCGACTAAAGCAAGAATTTAGCATTGTTATATTCCACTTTTAAGTAGCTTACACCTTCAATAATTTTTAATTATTGTCGTGACCGCTTGGGTAATATTACCAATTTACTGGTGAATATTTGCGTCTCTCATTAATCAAACTCATGTAATTTGAAAGAGGCTTAGTCTAAATTTAAGGAGAACGTAATTATTGTATCGTTCAGTGGTCACGCACATTTTTTACGTATTTTAATTCAAATTGAACAGTATTATTTGGAAAGTTCTCAGAGTAAATTCTATATATTCCTGCAAAGGTAGTAAATTGAATTTTCAGTAGAATTTCTTCGAATTTTCCCTCATAATATTGCTGGTTTTAATATTTTTTCTTTTCAGGCTCATTTAATTAAATTTTCAATTTATTTGTTACATCAAATATATAATTATTGGCACTTACCCTGTCTAGGCTCAATCCTGATGTACCGACGCTATTTTGCATTTATGAGAGGTTCATCTCACATATGTAAATTTATCTGGTTTTTATCTTTTATCTAAATTTCTATCTCGATGCGAGATAGTTATTACTTTATCTTTATCTTTAATTGAATTGAAACGCAATTGTTAAATTTTTGTTTCTGTGCCAAGGGCCTAAGTAAAGTCATCGTACTTACTAATTTTGAGTCATATGACTCGTCGTCTATCTATTATTAAATTTAAAGTTACCTTTTATTTAAATTTACCGAGAGTCACTGAATTGGAACGTTATTCCATGATTTTCTTTTGAATTTTAAATTTAAGTCATTACTTTCATTTAAATTTCATATTTTAAAGTAAAGAAAAGGATATCTTGAGTAACAGTAGTTATTTATAATTTTTAGTCAACTTAACATTGTAATTCAAGTTTCTGATTATATCTGCTTTAACCAGTAAATTTTCAAATTTTTATAGTTCCTTGAATATTATTTAATTAGCAATATACGTTGGTCTAAGATTAGTTTATTTCTCCTTTCATGTTATTAATCCGCCCGACTGATCGAGGAAACACGTCGCTGTACCAAGCGAGTCAAGGGGAACCAATACTTCGTGAACCAATAAGTCCTCGATAAACCTAGCCAATCAGAAGATAAACATATTGTAAAGACCAACTGTATTTTTTTAATCTGTCACAATTAATTTTTTATATCTTTCACATTAGTTTTAATTTTCATTACTATGTCAATTTATTCATCAGACAAATTTAATTTCAAATAATTTCATCAATTATATTTGCAATTTAATTATATCGATAAAGTCTATTTCAAATGATCCCATCAATCATATTTGTAATTTAATTATATAGTTAATATATAACTTGTTTTAATTTACATCTTTAATTTATCGCAGGATAGAGGTCTGTGAGACATTGCGAATTATAAGGGCAAATTTCTGATATATTTATCTATATTTAAGTATTCATATTCAGTTCGCATTACCTCTAGGAACTCTGGCGCCCAAAAGAAATCACTGCTAGTAAAAGAACGACGACATACTCTCTAAAAAAATAAAAACGAGTCTCAAAACGAACATCATTTACCAAAAAAAAAATATTTGATCAACTAGTGTTTCATTACAAAATGGCGCATAACGCCATGTATAATTAATTAATATTTAGCTAGCTTTCGCTACACTCTTGTTAATGATCGGTGTCTTTGGTAAGACGAGGCCGATAGTAGGGCAAGCTGAGGTTGGCATTATTATTCAACATATAACGAAAAAAAAAATCTTTTTTAGGTGACATAAAGTGCAGATATAATAATACGCATCATCTTCTTTCTTCCAGTGTGCCCATCTGATCCTTTACCATGTAGATTATTCCAGTAAAGGCATGCCGCGTCATCTTCATTGCAAACTGCAGATTAATAGGAGGAAGCTGGATATCTTCTTAGTCATGGCCTTGAGATGAAAAGTCAATTTCAACTTTCTCAGTTGAATTAATTTTCTTCTTTTTGGGGGCGTTTTTAGCGGTCCACTTCGTTGGTGTTTCGATTACTTTTTAAATCTTTTATTAAATATTTCTTCAAGCTCATCTTTGTATGGAGTATACTCTTTTTCTCTGAGTCACCTGGGTCATTTGCTGTAGGAGAAGCTATCTTATGAGTGGATCCAAGAACACCCAGGCATACGAGATTCAACTCTTGCACTTGATTTAGCAGCATTTTCAATATCTGGCAAGCTTGGAACTTATTTACTTTGATTTGAAGAAACAGTAGCTTTTTCATTCTCTGGGTCAGAATTCACATAAATATCAGCTGGAGGAATAGATATGTCTATAGTTTCCGTGGTCACGAAGTCAGCATCAATGAAAATATTTGAATCGCAGGGTCCATTAATAAGTGCTGTAGACATAATAACATTTCCAAATAGTTTTGATATTTTAGTTCGTAGGCATGAAATGGAGCGAAAACCATAATTGAGCTACTATTTAGCATAATGGCCATCATCAAGTAGCAGCAAAACTAGAGATTCTTTGGTAACTCAAATAAAAAAAACACCTTTTTTAAACAAGCTGAAACGACATCTGTTTGCATCCAGCTGCTTTTGTGACATTTAGCCTATGCTCTTCGGCTAGGGGAACAGTCATTCATTAATTCGGAATTCATCCTCTTTCGTGGATATATAAACATGCATATGTGCATGCAACGTATGGTTCCTGCAGCATTGAAGCAAACTGGGACTGTAACTGTAGAACTCAAGGAGCCTATTGATTTAATTTATGGCAAGATAGAAACTCCAGTTTCATCACAATTCCAAACTTTATCTTGTCGTAAGCTTGTAGACTTTCAAATTTAAGGATTATTTGACTCGATTCAAATAACCAAACTATCACCCGTTTTAGTAAAACTTTCTATCTCCATTATTTCGTTGGAAATTGGGGCTTGTAAACCTTCTTTAAACCTACTTACTTTTTATTAGTCAGATTGATATATTCTTGCGAGCAGTTTCAAGGATAACATAAGAAGAAGCTTTAAATAGGCGACAATTTAATAATTTGGTAGGTTCGCCTTCCCGTTTTTATGGAAGGTGTAATTCTGTAACTTTATTCGAAAAGAAAAAACATACGATTTCATTACAACAATCTGACATATGAAATTTCTGGCTCTTGCGCCGTATTGAATTTATATAGATATGAACAATATGAGCTTTGTAATTTATTACAGTTCTTTTTATGAATGATTTGAATGATGGTTCCATCTGACGCCACGGAACAATAGATATTGTCATATATTATTATCTGGGCTTAAATAAGATAATATTAATTTCTATAAAAGGTCAGTTGCTTTAATTTTTGCGAAATAGAACAAAAAAACGTCTATATAAATAATGTAAAGTATTCAGGTTAAAAGTAAACATTAGAAAAGTAGACGCAAGGAGTTTGATCGGGGACATTGAACGTTATTTGGAAGAGTCAGCAAGAAAGTGCAAGTTCGCTAGTAATTAACCCGGATTGACATATTGGGCAAAATTAATAATGGCCGCAGTAGGAGGGAGGAGCAATAGTTGCAAAAATTGATGAATGTACAGGTTATCGGTGTTTTTGGGAAGCAAGAGGAACGAATGATTTCTAAGTATGAATGGTTAGTTAGAAAATAAAACATAGTTGAGAGTATGGTAAAAAGAGAAAGAGATAATTTTAAGGAATGTGAAAATGACAGTGAGCAATAGAAAAAAGCGTGCATGAATGATAGGAAGGAAAAGTGGAACGGGGAAAGAAGAAGGCAGCTAGAGAGGAGTGAGTGGAGAGGAAGGAACTCGAGTGTTGACAGCCGTTACGGGTAGTCGAGAGTTGGTGAAAGTCCAAGTCGAAAGTTGGCGAAAATCCAAGTCGAGAGTTGACGAAAGTCCAAGTTGGGATCCCGATGAAAAAATAGGTGGCGTAAGTCTAATTCGCGGTTCTAAGTGGGAGTGTAAATAGAGGGTCGATAATAAGTGGAAGTCCAAGTCGATTGAGATGTAGTGGAAATCAATCCAAAGCAGCCAAAGGCGTTCAGTAGGAGAGTCTCCGTTTCGAGCCGAAACCGGTTGAGGATTCGGGACTTGATGCGAGGAACATTCTAGGGTTAGTTTGGGTTAGTTTGGCTTTTAGGGGAAAAGAGAGATGTAGGTTAACATTACTGTATTATAAATTGTGTATTTATTAAGTTAACACCCCTAACGCATTATAATACCTCCGCAGCCGAGCGAGTAATTTTTTAGTATTTAGGTAGTAGTTCAATAAATTAGTGTTTTGGGAATAACGGCGTTTTAGTCGAAGGAAGTTAGACCTACCCCTTCAGGGTAAGATCCCCTCTATAGTTAACGCCCTCGCAGCTTTAGCGTGGCAATTAGGGGTTCGCGAGACCGAGACCGAGACCGAGACCTGGCAAGTCTCGGTCTTGGTCTCGAAGAAAAAATTTAGTCTCGGTCTCGGTCTCGGGTCTCGAAGCTCGAGACCGAGACCGAGACTACCTTGGTCTCGGTCTCGGTCTCGGTCTTGTCTCGGTTTGGTCTCGGTCTCGGTTTGAGCAAATAAAAAGTAATTAAACCATGGTTAAATGGAGGCGATTTGATGTTGATCAAAATGCCACCTTACAAGTTTAAAAATTCCTAACACTTCCGAAGATTTTTGAAAAAAAAACGAATATTCGCGATTTCATTTTTGTTTTTTTATGACTTTATTTGAATAGATATAGCAAAATAAATTTTTCATTCTCATTGTTACTTTTTCTTTTCTACAAGATGGTGTTATCAGATTTTCAAACCGACGTTTCGTCTTTGAGCTGCCATCATCAACTTTGTTTTTTTAAATACGGCCCTTGATTTTTTATTACGGACTTTAAGAGCTTCTAAGGTCCCAGAATCAATGATGTATCGCACTTATTCGAAAAATTGATATTAATGGCATTTTTCATTAGAACTCCTGTGTGACAGAAAACAGATTTTTGGTAAGATGTTACCAGGAAATCATTGCATTGATTTTTTCGAAGAGTATGCGATATAACAATGAGAATGTGATTTATTATTTGTTCCAAATCTAATCCCACACAACTAATTACGTCGGTAAATTGCTAAAAATTTGGCCAGAGCCTATGGTTTGAGGGTTGACACTTTAATAATAATTATATTATTTATTAACTACTTCTTACTTTAGTTTTTAAGCTTTCTTTATGCAAAGCATTAATGCGTAAAAAAAGGTTTTTGTTTTTAATCCTATTAAAATTCTATTTTCTGTCTCTCTCTTACACATGAGTTCTTATGGAAAATGTCACCAATATGAATTTTTCGAATAACTGCGATACATCATTTCTTTTGGGACCTTAGAAGCTTTAAAAATCCGTAATAAAAAATCCAGGATCGTATTTAAAAAAACAAAGTTGATGATGGCAGCTCAAAGACGAAACGTCGGCTTAAAAATCTGATAACACCATCTAGAAGAACAGAAAAAGGAGCAATGAAAATGTGAAATTTATTTTGCTATATCTATTCAAATAGAGTCATAAAAAAATAAAAATAAAATCGCGAACATTCGGTTTTTTCCAAAACTCTTCGGAAGTATTCGGAATTTTTAAACTTGTAAGATGACATTTTGATCAGCATCAAATTGCGCAACTTTGCTTCCATTTAACCAACCTCGCATCTCTTCTAGTTTCCGAGATTCCAATGATGAGGTTCGAATTTGGGACACCCTGTACACATAAAAACTAGGTACCGATTTATGTCAATTTTATTGTCAAAGTCAACGCTTTATCTTCTTATTTTTTACTTTTCTTATCAGTTGTAGCGTAGCCATACAAAGTGATGTCATTTTCAAACATTCTGTATTATATGGATACATTTATTTTGAAAATTTTTAAAATTTAACGGTATACAGGATGTGGCGAAATTAGTGGACGAAACATAAACCATGTATTTATCGGTCAAAAATAACTAAAATTTTTCTTATAAATATATATCGGGCAGGGAGCTAGAGCCTCTTAAAAATGGGCCCCTGAATATGGTTTTCTTTAATTATTTCCGAAACGGTGTAAAATAGAGTTTTAAAATTTTGGGATTCTACTAACTTTAATATTCTGAATTTAAAAATGGAATTAAAAATAAAAAATTTTAATCAGATGCGAACATTTTAGGGGGTGAATCTAAAAATTAACTTTTTGTATATTTTTTTTTCAAATTTTGAAAATTTGAATTTTTTTTCGCAAAAAATGCCTCTTAGTTTGCTTCGCTAGGACGCAGCGTTTTTGAGAAAATCGGATTTTAAAGTACACTGACTGTCAAAAACGAGTGTAAAATGAAGGTTATAAATAGTAGAAACACTTGTTCCAGAAAAAAGATATGACAGATTTTCAAAATTTGAAAAACTATAGCATTCAATTTACACCCGTTTTTGGCAGTCGGAATACATTTATATTCCGTTTTTCTCAAAACCTTGCGTCCTAATGATACGAAATAAGAGGCGCTTTTTTACCCAAAAAAGAAAAATAAAATGTTCAAAATTTGTAAAGAAAGTAACAAAATAGCCCACAAAAAAGTTGACGTTAATTTCTTATATTCACTCCCAAAATGTTAGACATTTTTCTTATTCCATTTCCGAATTCTAAATATTAAACTTAGTGTACTTAGGGGAATTCCAAAATTTTAAAACTCTATTTTACACAATTTTGGAAATAATTAGAAAAAAAACATCTTTAGGGGCCCACCTTTAAGAGGCCCGTAGGGCGTGTTTCCTGATATATGTTTATAGAAAAAATTTAATGTATTTTTTACCAATAACTACAGGGCATATGCTTCGTCCACTAATTTTGTGACACTCTGTATAGGTATACGGTATATACTGTATAAGTGGACATGGTCAAAGGTGGCCATCTTTTAATATACTAATCTGACACGGCTGTACCAGAAGCAGATATCCAGTTGTTTTAATGGATACGCGATGTTTTATTACCTTGTAGATATTACGAAAAATGTGAAAACTCATAGCTGTTTATTGCTTGGAAATGGCTCAAAATAAGTTATCTACATAATTACATATTATGTACATAGCAGTATAGTATAACCTTTCTTCTAGAACCATAAAAAAACAGCCCAATTTAATATAAACAAGCGTTATACCCGGATTTGCACGATTTTTCAATTTTTTGGTTGATTGGACCCCGTTGGCATAAATTGCCAATAACATATAAAAATTTGATTTTTTTCAGAAAAATAAGTTTTGAAAATTCAACACATAAAAATATTTTTCGAGACCGAGACCGAGACCGAGAGTCTCGGTACCTTGGTCTCGGTCTTGGTACCTTGGTCTCGGTCTTGGTCTCGGTCTCGATAGGTAAGTCTCGGTCTCGGTCTCGATTCTAATTTCCAGGTCTCGGTCTCGGTCTCGGTCACGTTTTCGAGACCGAGACCGAGACAAGACCGAGACCATAGTCTCGCGAACCCCTAGTGGCAATATCTATAACGCAATTCAGGTAGGCTGCGCGATATCCTATTAGCCCGATGTTTATTGTGCAAGTGTCAAACGCCTTTTGTGGAAATTGACGTTCATACTCTCAAAATGGAAGTAAGAAAGTGACGGCAGGAAGTAGGAAGTTGTTTTTTGTTCAGTAAATATTATAAATAGAAGAGACAGGTTACGATTTTGTACCAAGAAAGACCCCCTTTCTTTGTACAAAATCGTAACCTATGTGAGGCCCCTATGTGATAGAATAGCTAACTTATATGTAATACATATAGTGTGCGACCGGTTGATGGGATAAATTATCTCCAGGAGAAATATTCTGACCTGATTTTGTTTGTTTTCTTTTGGGAAATCTGAACAGGATAACCTTAAGGGGGATATAAGGCTTTTCACATGCCCACGTGGAAAACGGGCAATACTGCAAAGGATAACCACGTTTTCTTGTGACCCTTCACTGCTAAGAAGGGTTAGTTTGGGTTAGTTTGGGTGGCGTTGCTAAAAAGCAGCCAATTTAGAGGTTAACTGCTAAGTTGAGCCATAGTGGCACTGTTGAGAGGCAGTCAATTTAGCACTCTAATTCTGGACTTTAGGGAGTTGCGTGACCGACTAACCGTCTATACGTGAGCCTGCTCAACATCAGGAAATACCTGGTAGTAGAGCTAAGTTTAAGTTAAGTTAGTTTTAAGTACTTGCTTTCTTCTTTCCATTTTCTTCTTGCCGTACCTTCTTTCCTAGCATTAATATTAGCATACGAAGTAATAAATCACAATTACTTCTTAAACCTCTTCCAGCAAGACCAACAGGCAAATGCAAGTTAGTAAATAAACATTTGTGACTATATTATTATTTTTTTTTATTTTGAGACTCATTTGAATCGGCTTGTCTTGAGGTGTTCAAGGCGATCCCTTGTCTCCAATTTCTCTCAAGTAAATGAAATCTGGTGTCGCTCAATTTTTAATTAATTTTGTTACCTTGATTGAACTTAAGTGTACGTTTTCTTACTAAACCGAGAACACTTTAAAACAGTCACGTCTTTGACTTTCAGCAGTAGTCTACACAACTGGACCTACCCCTAAGCCGAGCTATTGTGCCTATAGTTGTTTCTTCTTAAAATGTGACAATATTCACATAAAACTTATCGATCGAGTCAGTTTTATAAAACCTTCAGTTCTATTCAACAATCAATATCATTCAGTTTATTTATTTAGATTCATTTAAGTCTTGTTTGAGATAACATTGTATTTATCTTGTTAAACACTAATAATAGCAGATGCGCTTTTTTTTAAATATAACTCTGGCGTAACACTGGCGCCCAACGTGGGGCCCGAACTTACGACCCTGAGATTAAAAGTCTCAGGCTCTACTCACTGAGCTAGCCGGTTAAATATAGCTCCGGCATATCAAAAAAATTCGTAATATAATATGGAACATCTAAAGAAATATAATTTCAATATTCAATGGTTAATGTACAAGATCAATATAGGTATACGAAAGTTAGATAAGTATTGTGGAATATTACACAGTTAACAAAATCAGCATATACATAAGACCATTCAATAAATATCATAGTTAATTATATAGTCTATACAGTTACTGAATTATTAATGTTAATATACAATTTACGACCTTCTATTCATAGTCCGAGCTCACACTTAACTCATGATTAATCATACCCTTTCCGAAGATTATGTATTGATCTTTTTACTTGAATTACCTTTTCCAGTTTAATAAATTTTCAACCTTTTATTATTTTATAAGGTTTGTTACTTAAATGACTGGACTAATATGAGAGAACGAATACGGCTCTTTTACAACACCGACCTTCCGAACACTTATTCACTAATTTATGTTAAACTCAAGAATGACTGTGAACACTGACAAATCTCTTTTAACCCTTGAATTGGATTATTACACTTTTTTACCTTCATTTTACCGTATTGTTTGCACCGGCAGAATTTAACTGCATTTTTACAGTAGAATTTCTAGTAGATCAGTTGTGCTCGCGGATCACTTCTCTCGAAGGACTTTTCTGTTCGAACTCTCTGTTTTCAGTTTGGTTTAGTGTATTTATAAAGTTTCTCCTGCTATTGCTGGAAGTGTTGATACCTTCCAAAAACCTAGGAGAATCTGGAGTGGTACTACGAAGGGGTGCTTCAAAAGAAGGAGTTATTTTATATACATGTGGCTCCGGATAGACCGCAGAAATCGTACGTACCATTAAAATTAGATTTGCATATATTCGGTAGGGTTTACATTCGCTAGATGCTAAACGGAGATAGAATCATATAACTTTTGCATTTTACGTGACTCTTGGAATTAACATTTCTCTGTTACAATTAATTTAAGGTAATTAGGCTGGTAAAAGCGTATTAATATATTTAAAATAGTATGATAAATGCGTATCATCACAGTTTGGTCTGTTAAACCCTATTTTTGGATGATTCCACAAAAATAGTTCAGTGGTTTGAGATCAGGAGATGTTGCTGGTCAATTTATCGAATTGGAGTTATTTGAATATAAAATGAGTAAAACCTGGACAAGATACAATTATTCAAGTATAACACGGATTTCTGTACGCTGACGGCTTGTGGGTTTTGCGTGTACCTACTTTTCCAAAGTTTGTCATTACTTGAGGTTTGTTAATAAAATAGATTATTTAATATTTCAACGTTTCGCCTCCCTTTTTATGACAAAAATTGCATGTTCCTTTTCCAATTTAGAAGAACGCAAGTTAAATTGTAAGATGATATAATATATTTTTTGAAATTTCCCAGCCGCTATAAATCGTAAGTATTCGTTATTAATGCAGCTTACAACCGACGACAATAAACGTTCCTTGTCAGAGACCAGGAGATTGTTCAGCTGAAATAAGGATTTTCAATTAACATGGAACAGAGAAGTCTCATCGGACTTGTAGATTTACTGTACTAGTGCCCTTAAATTAGACGTCAAGATCTTATGAATCCCACTTCTGATTTCTGTTTATTGTACCAACAACGGGAATGCATTTAATTAATATAAACTTAGGGTTTTACTGAAAATAATATTAGCGCAAGCACATGTGAGTCAAGAGGGCAAATCATACTAACAAACTTATCATCTTTCTCGTCTCACCAAACTTAAACTAGTTCCTCAGAACTGCTCGATATCCAAAGGCTATTACAACTACTCTGTTATATTATTCCAAACAAGTTCAAAGTCGTTAAAGTTTCACCTGTACTCACGCAAGTTCGTGTTCCGCGAGGGGTGCGAAGATGCATTTAAAATTCATGACTTGTTACCGGCACTTTCGTGTATTAAATTTGCATTTACCGGATAATGTCACATTAACAGCTTTGGCGGTGTGCGAATATACCTTTGTAGTAAAATAATTTGTGATATGATTGATTGTCTTAGTCAGGTCACACAACAGATGATTAAAATCTGATACCCTCGACTAAAGTGAAACTGTCTTTATTCTTATGCATCTCAAAACAATATTGGCTTTCGTTTCGAAATAAACCTGAGCGAAGAAAATATGTTAGTTAAAATTCTAAATTTGTTACGAGATCTACGAACAACGGATTAAGTCGCTTTACACCCAATCTTTTTCACTTTCCAACGACTTTTCTAGCCATTGATGCTGGAGGCAAAAAACAAGAAAAATTAACTTCGGTTGTAGTACGAGATAATTACATTCCTTAGTTGCCACGGTGGATTTAGTAAACTTTTGCCTTGTTGATTAAATTTAAATTTTCCTGGAATTAAAATGAATTAGTGTAAGTAACAGATTATTATAAAATGCAGTTCATAGTAACTTTATATACTTATTAAATGCTGATGTTTAATGATAAGTAATGCTAGTACAAGCTGTTTTACATGGGCGAGAAAATGTGATCAATAATCAAATTAAGAAACGTATATAGGAGCACAGAAGTGGATGCGTTTCGTGAACGGACTAGGCACGGAAGGCTATTGAAGTTCTCGAGATGGATTTGGGATGCCCCGGTCCAGTATCCGGTTATTTGTCACCGCGAACAAGAAAGTCAACGAGAAACACCAGACACCAAGCCATTGCACGTTCGAATCATGGAACAAGTCATTACCTCCTATAACTAGGCCAACTAGCTAATATTAAAATTAGCAGTGAAGTCATCCTAAGTGGCCTATACTTTTTGCCATAAGAAAAACATTAAGAAGAGCCAAGAGGAGCCCAGTAAAAGTATTAATTATTATTTTATTGCATCTACTTGCGTATTTAACGTTGATTGCCACGCAGGGCCACTGGAATGTCACTTTCCGTCCGCCATCTTCGATATATTCTGTATCCAGTGCTGCCAGATTGGGCGCTTTATCACAATTTGGACTGATTCTCACTGTAGTTTGCCACAATTTATTTTTCAAAGAAACTTAAAATATTTGTCTTGGATTACAATTAACAATATATTAGATACTTAATGTAAAAGTTTGCTTTGGTATATTATAGTATAGTTATATTAAATATAAATAAATATTTGAAATCCGAAAAGTAAATATATAAAAACCGGAAAGTGAAGCATAACGGAATCAAAACCTTTAAGAAAATAAACGTTGCTTAGCAATAACCTAATTATTTTGTATAAATATTTAGTTAGTTCCATTTAAAAACATAATTTCAAATGTCATTCAACAAATGCTGTAAAAATTCAAGTCCAACTAAATATACGTTACATACTGTAAATCCCAAATAATGTATGAAACTAACTCTAAATTTGGCAACACTGCCTTCTGTCAGTTAGCGTACTTTCGACGTTCGACCGGCTTCTTAATTATTGTTCTGTTCGATTTTGATTGTTTTTCTGTTAATTTCTTTATAATATGAGTACTTTAGTGTGTTTAAATTTATGTCGACAATGCTGTGCGGTGGAAACTAGCCGAAAAGACCTAAAGTTCATGTTTTTAGCTTTCCAAAATGTTTGGACTTGACCTGTTGCTTTCGTGTTAGCTAATTTTGGGGTAAGTGATATTTAGTTTAATTATGCCTCATAAAGGCGGTAATGCAATGATTGCTATATGCCCTCAGTGGTCAAAAAACTTCATGAACTAAAACGAGACAAACTATTAAAGCATGGGTCTTCCTTTAGTTTAAAGGCTCTTTTTCCATCATTTATAGAAAGGCAAAATGTTAAATTAGCTCTCAAAATATTTAATCCTTTTATTATAGATGCTTTGAAAGGTTTTCTTACTAATTTGTCACATTCACAAGACACAGCAGAGCATCTGAAATACCAGTTAATCACTTATTTAAGTGGATATTGCAGTCATATTGTTTTAAAAAATTGAGTTGTGAATTTTGCAAAAAAAATTAACTTTAAATGAACCTTGTGTTGTAGCAGATTCTTACAATTTCATTAGTTCCTTAAGTCGTGGGGCTCTTTGATATCCTCGTGAACAAGTAGTGGACGTAGTTTCAACAGCCTATATTATATTTAAAACTGATTAATGAGTTCGAAGACATATTTTTAGATATTTACAATAAAAAGTCTTTTCTTTGTGAGCTGTTGTTAAACTATCTAAACAGCCTTTTGACTCCTTTTGAAAATTGTAAAATCACCTAAAAAATTAATGTTTCAAAAGTTTTTCTTTGCAGCATTTCAAATAAGTATTGTTCTAAACATAATCAGAATCTTTTGGGTAAAAAGAAAAAAAGGAAACTGGAGACTATTAATAAATAAATATTAGACCTCAATAATATACCGAGTGATATACCAAATCTAACATAAAAAAATAATAATCTGAAACCTGTTTTATCATAAATATTTGAAGATTGCAAGGTTTTTTAGATGGAGAAACCCGAGGAGAAAACACACTACCAAATTTGACATTACTAACACCTTTATATCTATAGTGACATTTTCCCACTTATCTATTAAATAGATTGGTGGTATCTAGTCTCAGTTTATCAAAATAGGTAGATTCTATTTTGATAAACTGGATATTAAAAGGTTTTGCTTTGAAATTTCGTTTTCCTTTAACAAGAATCGAATGAGGCACGTCTAAAGGCTGTTCATGACTCGCAGTCGTGCTTTAACCGGAAGCTCTTAAATATTATTTATGTATGCAGGAAAAGGTTAATAAACTGCAATTCAATTTTTGATTTTGAAATGAGTAATACACATTATAGGTAATAATAGTCGTGCTTAAAGTAATATCACCTTGTAGGAGGTATTGTATTAGGCCAATTATGTTTCAAACTACATATAAAAAAGATAAATTTACAAAACACAAGTTTTTGTTATATTTTTTCGAGATTTTTGCATCTAAAATATCTACTTAACTGTGAAATTTTAAAAGAAATTGCACATTTCAACATACGCCTGTAAATAAGTTAAGACCACTTGTGATGACGTCACGCGTAAGCCGTCTGGCCTAGTTGTAGGAGGTATTGAACAAGTCCGCCTTTTCAGTGATCGTGCTTATCCAATTCCATCGTCTGTTTTGAGAAAGCCCTTACTAATACCAACAAAGCTCTTTGTCATCTGCCGAAGCTCCGGCACTTGACTCCAAAATCTATCTATCACTGCTTTATCTCCGGCAGGTATTGGGCGGAGATTCTTTTTTCTTCTATCCTGCAAGGTCCGCTGAAGTTAGGGAGGCAATTCAGGACACAAAGAACCGTATCTTCGGCACCTGATGGCATCACTTCGGGATTGCTGCTGGTTTTGCTTGATTGCGTACTAGCTACACTAGTCTTTGTCATAAACAACTCCTGTCTTAAAACCATTTTTACTCCTGTTTAAAAGAGGCGATCGTTCTATTCGTTCATAAGAGAGGTGACTTATATCAACCATTTTGACGACCTTCTGCAAGATTCCTGAGAATGTGTATCCTTATTGCATCAGATTGCCTGGGGAACTCATGATGCTATTCTAACCTTGTGTGTTGTGTGTATATATATCCATAAATGCAGGGGAGGTAACGGCGTCAGTTTTCTGTAATCTATCCAAAATCATTAGATTGTGTGGGTCATGAGATACTGGTGTCTAAGCTCCATAAATACGATTTCATGGGTGCGGTTTTGGAACAGTCTGAGCTTCATTTGTCTTAATGTACTTAGAGGGTGTTGGTTACTGGAATTTCGCCGGGCGCTGGGGCCCTTAAATGTAGGGCTGAGACCAATTTTATTTTTGCCAGACGTTAACGGTCTGGGTTCCATCAAGCTGCAAGGCCGGCTTTTTTAGTTTGCTGATAATACCACCATGTTGTGATGCCATGCAGGTTCAGATTATATTAGAGCGCTTATTGTTCAAGATCTTCAAATTGAGAGAGAACGATGTGCTTTAATCAGTATTGTTTGAGGTTTAATTGCGATATCGGGGGTCTGATGTTCGATGAGCGTACTCCCTTGCAGGATAGAAAGAATTGCAAGTTCTTGGGTATCTCTATCGCTATATAGTCGCCTAAGGTCTCAAGATCATATCCTGAATCTCACGTCAAATCTTTCTTCGGGCTGTTTTCAGTCCGGGTTGCAAGACGTGAGCTTGGAGGGATGGTTGCGCGTTCTGTTTGCTTCGCCCTGAATGAGCCTCACATATAGCGTAGCATGCCCTTTTGGGTTCTGAGTAGCAGGAGTTTGTTGGGCGTTAGAAGAAAGCAGTTAGGAATCTTTGTTTGGATGGGTTGAGAGACTCTTGCAAGCCATTCTTTATTTCGGAACAAATTCTTGCTCTTTTTCTCTTTTTATTTTGGAAACAGCTGTACAGATTGACAAGAGCGATAGACCTTCGTCTAACACTGATGACTCGTCAGGTGGATGATTTTCATCTGCCAATTCCCACTGCCTCCCTTACTAGAAACTTGCTAATATACCTTGGTTGTAGGATCTACAATCATGTTTCTCTCTGCATCAGGAATGTTGTGGACCTTAAGCTTTTTATACGCAAATTGAAAAAGCTGCTTTTGGCCAGGGTGTATTACAGCATTGAGGAGTATTTTAACGAACTGTTGATGTATTTTGTATGAATGATTAGTGGCTTGTGTCTCCTGTATAAAATAGTTTGTAGCTTTTTAAAAAAATTACTAGTTGGGATGTTGTCACTGACATTTGTATAAAAATATGAGTTTTTTTAGTTTTGAACTAAGAATACATTTGTAAGCCCCCATGTTCAAAGCATCATCATTATATTTAACCAAATTATCCTTTAAGGACTGAATTTGATTATTTCGAGGATATCAACCGTGGAGTTTAAAATCTGAATGATAGTTTATATCTGCCCTTCATCCTTAATCTATTAGTATGCATCGCCGGATTTTCAAGACATTTTTCAAAACATTCCTTAATTTCCTGTAGTTGGATCATTCTATACAATTTTCCGCTTACTTAGTTTAACATTTCAATTAATATTAACTTAAAGAATGAAACGTAATATTATGATAATTCATTCAGATGAAATGAAATTCATCCATTATTACTCCCGATTAAAAGTCAGCTGTGAGCGAATTAAATTTTCTACTTTCAGAGAAGTTGTCACTCAACGGTATTTAAGCAGACCTTCTCAAAGGATTGCTCACGTAATTTGTTCTAAAGTTAATTTAAAATTGAGTGACAAAATATTTTAGTCGCTTGGGTAGGTGTAGGTATAGATAAATACACCTTTAAATTGTTGAAGGAAATATTTTGAATATTAGATGGATATAATAACATAGCATCCTGTATAAAGCAAAATGCTTTATTTTTTATCCTTTTAGCTCGCAGTGGTGCTATTTGGAAAAAACCTATTGTCACCAGGCGCCTCCACCATATGTTACCTAGGCTTTGAGCCTCTGCTTTATGTTACGTCTTATTCCACGACTCTTGTGTTACCTGTAAGTATCTTACTTCTTGGCTGCTGCGTGTGTTCTGGATGTGTAGGCGTGAGAAATTGCTGGCGGTATAGGCGGACTTGGTTTGCTGACGGACGAGGTACGTACATGCTGTGCATGATAGCAGCAGAGCAGACACGGTTAAATGATAAACGATTATGTGCATTGCCGCAATTTACACTCGTCATCCGCTGACTTTTACCTGCATACATATAGATAGTATCTCGATTCGCGATTTTACTGTATCAGTATCAGTATCAGTATAGAAGGGGTGGCTCTTAGCGGGCCTTGCACTTAGGCCACCAATTGGACACGTCGTGCTGCCAGCCCGCATTAGAGAACCTCCAGGAAGCGATTTTACAGATGCTTGGATTATATTTGCGTTCCGTTGACATTATTGTTCTACTCTAAATCTATCATTATTCGTATTAGAATTGTTAATTGCTCACAATTAAATATTATGATAACAGCTAAGTTATCAACATTATAAATTATAAATATTGCATTACTATGAAGTTATACTTAGTTACTTATTTTATTTAACAGTAAAGTGTGCCACTATTTATAGATGAAAGCCTATTTTATATACATTCGTGACGATATGCAACGAGAAAAACAAAGTATGTTCACGTTTGTTAATTCCGAAAAACGCAAATAGTAATAATGCCACGTGCGGATTGAAAATTAATGATAATTCTAAAACGTGTTCTATAAAGCGCGCGTGTTTTATAGCACTTCCACAATAATCTTTTGCCCATTTTACCATCAAATATTGTACACGCGTGATTTCACATTACTTTTCTCGACCCATATAAATGCAATGGCGCAAAATATTGTCTCGAATAGTTTAGGTGGTTATCGCGTTTCTAAAAGAATAACTTCTCAGAAAAGTAGAGGTGAGTAACTCGAGAGTGAGATAACTCGAAGA
The DNA here is from genome assembly GCA_016904865.1 of Pissodes strobi. NCBI lineage: Eukaryota > Metazoa > Arthropoda > Insecta > Coleoptera > Curculionidae > Pissodes > Pissodes strobi. The sequence goes on along the minus strand of MU183520.1, from coordinate 167,056 downwards.
GTCAACTCGCTTAAGTAGTCATTGAGTTGCTCGACTCGTCTTTATTTGCATGACTCTCGACTCTTTCGTATATTCTTGTTTAAACGCTTGGATCGACCGACGCGACGGGTCAGGTAGAGATGGGCCGGGAGTCGACTCGGTGTTTTGGCTCTCTCGACTTGTTTTCATTTGCATGACTCTCGACTCTTTCGTCTTAGAACGTTTGGACCGACCGACCGGGCGACCGACAAGGTAGAGACGTAAGATAGGCTGGGAGGCGACTCGGTGTTTTGGCTCCCTCGACTCGACGGGTCAGGTAGAGATAGGGCGGTAGTCGACTCGGTGTTTTTGCTCCCAAAAATTATTTGGGTCATGGGATCATCAGATTTGAATAATTAAAATGAGCCCATCTGCCCACCATTAGATTAGTTTTTCAAATTTTATTGATTAGGAAAAATAGATACATGAAAGTTAGTTTTTGATATTGATATGAAGTATAGATATGAATATAAATAAAACATGAACATGTCCATTTTAAGAAGATTCGTGTAGTCTTGATTGATATTCTTGTGCCTGTTTAATTGCGTAATCGCTTAAGTAGATAAATAACCCTTTTCATACTTGATGGGAATGCTGGATTATATTAATCAATTGAGGCGAATATATGTCATAAAAATATAAATTAAAACAGAACAGTTGTAATCAAACAGAAGAAATCAAATCAAATCGAATAGAAAATAACCAAATGACCGAATAACTATTACTAGACAAAAAAATGAGAATTAATATTCTTTTATTCCAAATTCAAGTGAAAGAGCGCGCTTTCGCTGTACAACTCATGCGTAAATCCATTTTCTTAGCTTGACGAAAGACGTTTAAATTCTGAAACCGTTCGACTCTTTTTGAGTCAACTCTCCGAGTTAACTCTATACGAAGAGTCAAAGTTAATGAGTTAACTCACTGGATTGAGTCACATTGCCCAACCCTACAGAAAAGAGCCGCGTCGCGATTAGGAAGAGATGATAAAGTAAGCACGTTTGGTTTATAACAATAACAATGTATTAACGATAAAACTTTAACAACGTTTATTGGTCAGAAAAGCGAGATTCTATTATACCCATTTACTAAGGTGTGCATGTTTTCTCGAACTGAGGTATGGTTTATAGGTCTTTGTTTACTGTTTTGTAATTACAGTTTTTCTTAAGAGTTGGGTTTTATTTAAGAGCACTAAAATATGTCACTAAACTTTTTAACTGACTATTTAGACACTTGTCTTTCTCAGAACTCTGAGAAACTTCTTGATTTGACTTTACTATGGTGGTTGTGAAACCCTTAGTCCTAGCAGTCGTCAAATTACTAACCGGTACCAGGATTGGTAAGGAATAATGGAGTAGAGCCTAGAGCGGCTGTATAGCTAACTTTAGGAGCGGATAGAACCCGGAGGCAGCTGTATAGCTAACCTGGGAGCTGATTGTGGTGAGAATAAAGTCTGAAGAACTGAAGGTTCAGTAGCGTATTTCTAAAATAAAAACTGCTGACCATTGCTTGCTTAAGGTTGAAAGTCGTTCCCGTTGATTGCTCGCGTTGTTTGTAGTTTGCCTTTAATGTTTATATAACAATCTCCAAGTTCAAGTTCAAACTTAGGACATGGTGATATTTCTTTAGTAGCTTATGCAATTTAGTAGATTACGTGTATTTGTTTCTTGGTTGAAAGAGTAATTGTCTGAATGTGACTTGTTGTCCGAATGGTGGTCTACTTCTGCCATGTTGCTGAAATAATGCCGGTCTATAGGTGTTTTATGGCTGATAGAATTGTGGTCTTTGCGGTCTTCGCTGTATATCTGCGCTTTATCTATGGTTCTGGCAATTTCTTTCATTTCCTCCCATGTTCCCGGGGGATAATTTGGCGCATTAGTTAGCCAGTAGTAGTGATATTTGTTTTCCTCTGTTAACTCTTCATTGAATATGTGTGTAAACTCTTCTCTATCCAGATTTGTTTTAGAGTCGTGGTACAGTACACGAAGTTCGTACATGTAGTTTACGATAGTCTCGTTTGGGTTTTATTTCCACTATTCTAACCTCTTTTTTAACGTATTCTCATAGCTTTTATCTTCAAACTCTTTTTTGAAGTCTTCGCACAGCTCGTTCCAGTCTTTGTTAGGGTTGTTTGAAGTTTATTCATAGAACCAAAGATTTGCTGCGCCGTCTAAGAATGTGTCAAGGTATGCTATTTTTAAATCCTCGTCCCAACCGTTTGCTATCGCTGTCCTATCGTATCCTCTCAGGAACTCGCTAGCTCTATTTTGACACGGATTAAATGTAGGGGGGTTTATAAATTGCGGTAAGCTTGCTTTCTTTGCAGTCGCAAACACCACAATTGCAGATGCATCTGCAATTGTGGTGTTTGCCATCTTTCTTTCTATATTCCCTAAAATCGGTTGTGGTGATGTAAACCGGCTTTCGTTTTCTGAACTTTCTTCACTCTCATTACTTTCCTCTTTCCTCAATGTGCAGTCCTCCTCTTGGCTGATTTTTGTGCTACTTGAAATTCCTACTGTAGAGGGCCTTAATCTATTAGAATCTATCTGGATTTTTTGCGATTGTTTCTAAATTTGGTAAAAGTGATGTTGGCGGGGTCCTCTGCAGACTCAGCCTTGTTGGCTGGAATGTTGATATTTCTTCTACTGGTGTATTATCACTGGGTATTCTGTTTCGTAATGGATATGGGTTTTAGGTCATCTGTTATATTGCCTTATTGAGACATATTGTTTTCTGAGATAGCTATTTATTCCTTCCTATTCCATATACTTATATATATTTATCTTTTCTAGATATAGACGTATATCCTTACACCTTCGCGAAAATTAGCAGGTTTTAAAAACGTAACTAACTACTTTTTCCTTTGTTCCAGGTATGAGCCTAGACCCCTAGGTGGCGCCTCTGTCTTCCGCGATGTAGATGGCTGTACTTGAGTTCACTAACTTGCAGTTTTTTGCATTTGCCGCTAGATGGCGACTTATATTCTACAATGGACGAAGTCTTGTAGCAATTCTGCGTCTAGACGTAGCTTGAACGCGCGTAATTTAAATTTGCCTTCTATTGTAAATACATTTTTTCGAATTATGTTAGTTTTATTGACCAATAATAAAATTTAACCGCGCGAAATACTGAATTTTTTTAATTATATTTTAATTGTTTTTTTCTCTCTTTGTAACTTAACCCCTTCACCACGTGACATGAATAGTCTAGGCGGTTGTCGCGTTTTTAAAAGAATATTAATTAACGATAAAACTTTAACAACGATTATTGGCCAGAAAAGCGAGATTCTGTTATACCCATTTACTAAGGTGCGCATGTTTTCTCGAACTGGTTTATAGGTCTTTGTTTTCTGTTTTGTAATTATAGTTTTTCTTAAGATTTGGGTTTTATTTAAGAGCACTAAAATATATCACTAAACTTTTTAACTGACAGTTAGAAACTTCTTGATTTGACTTTACTACGGTGGTTGTGAAACCCTTAGTCCTAGCAGTCGTCAAATGACTAACCGGTACCAGGTTTGGTAAGGAATAATGGAGTAGAACCTAGAGCGGCTGTATAGCTAACTTTAGTAGCGGATAGAACCCGAGGCAGCTGTATAGCTAACCTGGGAGCTGGTTGTGGTGAGAACAAAGTCTGAAGAACTGAAGGTTCAGTAACGTATTTCTATAATAAAAACTGCTGACCATTGCTTGCTTAAGGTTGAAGTCGTTCCCGTTGATTGCTCGCGTTGTTTATAGTTTGCCTTTAATGTTTATATAACTATCTCCAAGTTCAAGTTCAAACTTAGGACATGGTGATATTTCTTTAGTAGCTTATGCAGTTTAGTAGATTACAATATGGAACCTTCTAAGCAAGGTGATGGCGCAACGAAAATTTGGACCTCAATTTTCGAGATTCAAAAACGTGGTAAAACTCTCAGACCAGTAAATTTTTATTTCGTCTGTTTTACCTCTTTTTGTCTACGTAGCTTCAACCGCCTAGCAGAGAGGAGGGCAACCAACGAAATTCCAATAGGGGAGGTGGATCATGCGATACTTATTTTCGATTACCCCGTACAGCACTTTATGGCCCTAAAAATGTTTACTTATACATCAAGTCTAATCTTATGAGATTAGCATTTAAGCAATGTTGTACAAAGGCTAATATGCCTGGGAATAACAGGGGTAATGTCAACGTGCCCTACCGTAGCCTTAGAGATACTGCTGAACATGCCTCCTTTTGAACTCAGTATGAAGAGGGAGGCGAATATCAATGCTGACAGGCTATTGCAAGTAGGCAAATTCCAGCCTGGAGATTTGACTGGCTACCTGCGCACCTTTAAAGAAATAAAACTGGAAAATGCCAGCAAACCAAGTGACCAAATGACGGTCATGTTGGACCTAGATCTCCCATTCTCAGTGGTTATTGATGACCGCCAATCGTGGGCCAGTAAAAAACTACCTCAGGCCAATAAGGCATCGCTGTGGTCCAAAGATGGTTCAAACCCAGCGAAAGAAGCAGTATTGGGCATTTCAGGTCCAAAGTGTAAGTTTTCCAAACCGCTAGCCATTTATATTATTATAACTATCTTTCAATCGGAAGTGCTTGCCCTAAATATATGTGCAGAATTGTGATATTTCTGACTGACAAACAGAGGAATAAGTTTGTTTGTTAAAGATTTAATGTGATTTTTAATAAAATACTTCATTACTAATATTTGTTTACTATTTAATAAAAATATAAATTTTTTACCGAGTTATTTTTTAATTAAAATTGGTGCAAGGTACAATTACTAAATTATAGTACATCTCCTTTAAGATTCTATGAAGTGTGTGATTTATCCATTCCAAACCATTTAACATATTATATAATTTAAATTCTTTTTTTAGTAATACTTTTTCTACCAAATTTACATATAGATGTTTAACTTTCTGCAATTCTTCTCCTTCTATTCCTAGGTTAAACCGAATATTTGACAGTGTTTGTGCTTAGACTCAGTATGATCTTATTTCGCTCTATTTGTCCTTCTAATGGGTGCAAGCCTTCACTCCAGCTTAGAAAGAACTGGGAGTGAATACTCTGAAATCAAAAGAAAAATTTTAATATTGAGAATTTAAAATTAGATATTGAATGAAATAAATAAATAAAGTATGTGAATGTATAGGCCAAAACAAGCTGTCGCCGAGCGTATAAACTAGGTCCTAGCTCAAATGCCGGAGAGTAGGGTGCGGGTTGATTTATTTAAGGCGCCACGAGCTTTTAGACAGCACAAGCGAGAATTACCCCAAAGTTGAAATATGGAATTCGTTTTAGCTTAAGCTTCGCGACAAAATAAATGAATACCAAAAATTCGTTAATTATTCCTATCAGGAAAATCGATCAATAAAACAATAAAAATTAAGTTAGAAAATTAGAATAAATATATATTCCGGCTATTTATCAGTAATAATAACGGAAAAATAATTACCCAGAAATTAATCAAAAATCAAGGTCGGTATAAAGTCGATGAGAACAAATACTAAAAAATTACTCAAGTAAATGATGAACAGATACTCGAATATTAATCAAAGGTAAGTCAAGAACGATTCAATTTTTGAGCGCAAAATAATAAAAGAAACAGATACCTACTGTAATGGGCCTTTCCTTCAGTCACAATTAAAAAAAAATCAATAAAGTAAAACAGGTAAATAAACAAACAAAGGATTGGTTTCATTACCTAATAATAAAATATCACAGCTGGTCAGGAGGGAGAAAAAAATTAAGTTGAGGAAAATTTCAGTAGTCAATTCCTATGGTTAAACTGTATTCTTAAAGGTAGGCTTTACTCAGTGAAATAATTCACACGCTTACTATAAACAAATTCCGAAATATTTAATTGAAATTGATGACGATCGATTAAAGCATTAATAAAAAGACTGTCAGTAAAATATGTCGAAAGCCAGCGATATTGCAAATAACTTCACGTTATAGGTATATCCAATTAGCTCGAGTAATCACCTAATTATAGAGTAATACACGTACCTCGAATCATGATCCGTTACATATGCCGTATAACTAATTAACTAGGGTTATTCGGTTGAGTTAAATTATGTTGATGACTGCCGAAAAAGACGACACATAAAAAACTAGTTAGACCTGGCGGTATTATAGCCACCGATTAATTACAGACCTTAACATATGGCAATTTACTCCACGGTCAAGTTACCAGTAGGACAAAAATGATTAAGAATCTGTTCGAGTAATGAAAATATCAAGGGCCGCAATAAAAAAAAATAAAATAAATAACGCAAAGTCCACTAGGAAACTAGTAGTGGTCTGATCTTCGGTTATTCAACGTAAGCCAGAAATCGTGAAAATTGAGAACAATAATAAACTAGTTCGACCTATACCGTTATTGCGTCAGTCAATTAACAGTTCAAAAAAAATTCGATCCAAAATCTGATTTACTCTAGATCAGCGGATCTATCTGAATTTTAGAATTTGATTAAATAAAAGCCCGCATTTTAGGCTTGGCAAAATTGCCCAAAAAGTCAAAGTTCGTTTGAGAGAAAATTTGAGAATGTGATTAAATAAAATTAATTATTTTAGGCTTGACAAGATTGCCCAAACATTCAAAGTTCATTTAAAAGGAAATGTAAGAATTTAATTAAATAAAATCAAGTAATTTAAGCTCGACAAGATTGCCCAACAATTCAAAGTTCGTTCAAAAGAAAATTTGAATGGCTAAATGTTGCCTTAATTAAGGAGAAAGAGGTTAAAAAGTTATTCTTTGTTCGAAAACACCAAAACAAAGCCAAAAAAAGGTACTAGTTAGAGATCGTAGTTAATTACACAAATTTGCCGCAACATAGATGAAAAAGAAATAAAATGGAAATTGCTCACTTGGCCGATGAGTAACTACTCAGGCAGCTTTCAAAAAGAACTGCTCACGGTAGGAAGTAGATTTCCTTGACAGGCGAAGGACTGCAAGGCTCTATACCGGTGGTACGCTAGACAGGCGTAGCCAAGGAACACTCTGTCGCTAACATGCTCGTAGATAACCAAGAACAACTTAGCAATAGCAATAGACCTCACAGTAGAAGTAAACCCAACGGTAGTAACAACCCCAACGGTAGTAGTAACCCCAACGGCAGTCGTTGACCCAACGGTAGTAGTAACCTCAACGGTAGTCCCCTGTGAAAAAACACATATTCAAGGTTACACACGTAACTCTAAATGGACGAGCATTATAACTCGGTGATCAAAATCAACCATCAAGGCAAAAGAGAAATCAGAATTTAAAAAAAAAACAAAAATTTACCTTTGTAGAGGGGAGCCGCTAGACGGCTTTCAGATGGGCAAGTGGGCTTCTGTAAGAGATTAAAAATGGAATTAAAATCCCATCACAAAATGATGGCGTTCACAGAGAGACAAAAAAAATGCACAACTCAACTCACCTTGCAAAGCAGCACTCAAATCACACAAAGGGCAGTTTCAGACACCAACACTTATGAAAAGATGAGGCACAACTAAAGACTGAAACTGTTAAAATGCTAAATTCAATTTGTTGAAAATCGCATCGTTTCGTAGCGCGGATTTATTAAAATTTCTCGATCGAGAGAGAACGACGAAGCCAGGTCAGCCGGGATATCTACGAGCATCTTCCCGGTATTACCCACGAATGGGTTCGGAACTATGTGAAGGGTGACACATTCTAGGGTGATTTACGCATCGATATACGCCAGACAAAATGGCCTGTGACAATCTGCATTTCAGGGAAATTGGATCAAGCAACGATCACGAAAAAAACTGAAAGAAACCGCAAGGTATCGATTGAACTTACTACGCTCTTACTACTGCGTTGTTTAAAATTCATAAAGCGTATTCAAATCTACTTTCCTATTCCGTACTATGTACTGAAAACGAATATTCCATTAAAACTTACTAAATATCGAACCAGACTTAAAATCCTAGATGTCAAACATGCATTTTCATGTTTTAATTTATCTCTAAGGAAACTTCTTAAAGTATAGGTAATTCAAGGCTCGCGTGGCTCTAATTGAATTAAGTCACTTTTAGTAATATAAACGTTATTACTCTCACTTGCTAAATACAGCTGTCCTAACTTTAAGCTAATTTGTTCCCAATTCCAAGCTAAATGGCCCAGAGAACATTATGCAGATTATGCAGTCGACACTCCCTTAATTAAGAGACGTGAAACTTTTTTAGTTCAAGAAGGCCAAACATGCCCCAATTAAATGTACGCGTCTTTAATGAGCTTTTCTAAATGGATTTCCGATAAAAATAACTTTAAAGTCACGAAGGACATCTATCTATAGCCTAATAACTGTTAGAAACGAGACGCCCGAAAGCTTTTAAGATCTTTAAATCTCTGCAGATTAATGTATCTGGATAAAGGCATCTTTCATCTCTTAGATTAATAAATATCATTATGAAAAGAATAATCGACTGACTTTTTATGTCATTAATCTCCGCAACCCATTGACCTAGTTCTTGTAAACGTCGAAATAATACTTTTAGAAAATGAAGCTGACCTGAATTTCAATGGTTTTTTATTACTATCGTAATAAATTTCAATTTAAAAATGCCTGTTTTGTCTTGAAATCATTATTAATATCTTTTCTTATCCAAAAAAAAATACTTATGGAAATATTATTGTCCATTGGCGATAAGTTACCAACTATTTGCTGTGTTTGAGGTTCCAGGCATTTAGCAGAATGGGTTAGCCTTGGTTGTCCACAGCGTTAGAGGGCGAAGGCTTTTAACTCAACGTTTAATCATTCTTAAACTTCTCTTCTATCTTACTTTCACAAACATTAAATGGATTTTTTTTCATCATTTCCATATTTCCATTCGAACTATTGGGGCAGCAGGTAGCATTAATGACATTCAAGGAATATTCAGTATATTATGTATACAATTGATTTATTTAAGCAATTAAATTATTCTGTACCTGCCGAAGGAGGAGTTAGAGCTACATTAGTCAAATAAACAACATTTTTGTTCTTTGCTGAGGTATGTTAAAAATGTAGATAAATATGGAAAATCTGATTTTAATGATGGAGTTTTAAAATGGAAATGGCACATTAAATAATGGCTGTTAATAAATATATGAAACCTAGTTTTTTCTATGTTGTATTTCATCGTAGCTTTTCATGATACGCATGTGTTGATATATCTGAAAAAAATCTTCCCAGTTTTAGCCAAAATATGATATGTATGACTTATCATGTGACATATCAGATTAAAACAATTGAAATTTAGGATGGTGATAATTCGATTGGCATTCTTGCAATTATTATTCTATAGTGATATAAGTAGGTATTCCGTCACCTTGGCAAGATACTGCGCGTGCAGCCAAAGTCAGGGAGTGTGCGCGTGCCTAAATAAGCACCGCCTTTGATACATGTCATATGTCAATTTTCGACAAAGTGGGTTATGTCATTTTTAGAGTGTGGCACCTGTCAACGCATAATTTTGACATAATGACATCTGTCATTTTTTATTTTATATTCTCGTACGCTCCTCCTTTTTTGGTTTGACATTTGTCAGTTTTGACGCTACTCCATTTCTTATGTTTTGTAATCTGTCATCCGGCAATTTTCGACTACTTAACCTATATCATTAAAGGCTTCCTCTAACCTAAAGCTTCAAGGATTTAGCCAACATTTCGGCCAATGCAAGAAATGTTCATACATTTAGATAGGCATTTGGCTAATACTAGTCATCTACAGGAAATTAGACAAGGCTAATGCTGATCATTTTCAAGGAACTAGACTTGGTTTTAGCTAATGTAACACATCTTTACAGTTTTAGACCAAATTTCGGCTAGTACTGATCATATTCAAGGATTCAGCTCTGATTTCGCCTAAAGTCAGTTATCTTCAAGGATTTACACCTGTTTCAGCTAATGTTCAAGATCTTGACCATGTTTTGATTCATGCTGATTATCTTCAGTATTTAAACAGGATTCTTCTAATGTGAGTTATCTTCATGATTTAGAGAAGGTTTTGACTTCAAGGATTTAGCCAAGATTTCGGCCAATGCAAGAAATGTTGATAGATTTAGATAGGGATAGGGATTTGGCTAATACTAGTCATCTTCCGGAAATTAGACAAGGTTTTGGCTAATGCTGATCATTTTCAAGGAACTAGACTTAATTTTAGCTAATGTAACACATCTTTACAGATTTAGACCAAATTTCGGCTAGTACTGATCATATTCAAGGATTTAGCCCTAGTTTCGTCTAAAGCCAGACATCTTCAAGGATTTACACCTAGTTTCAGCTAATGCTAGTCATGTTCAAGATCTAGACCATGTTTTGATTCATGCTGATTATCATCAGGATTTAAACAGGATTTCTTCTAATGTGAGTTATCTTCATGATTTAGAGAAGGCTTTGACGTCAAGGATTTAGCCTAGATTTCGGCCAATGCAAGAAATGTTCATAGATTTAGATAGGGATTTGGCTAATACTTCAGGAAATTAGACAAGGTTTTGGCTAATGCTGATAATTTTCAAGCTGCTAGGCTTAATTTTAGCTAATATAAAACATCTTTAGATATTTAGACAAAATTTCGGCTAGTACTAATCATACTCAAGGATTTAGCCCTGGTTTCGTCTAAAGCCAGATATCTTTAAGGATTTACACCTGATTTCAGTTAATGCTAATCATGTTCAAGATCTAGACCATGTTTTGATACACACTGATTATCTTCGAGATTTAAACAGAATTTCTTCTATGTGAGTTATCTTCATGATTTAGAGACTACAAGGACATAGCCAAGATTTCGGCCAATGCTGTCTTCAGGATTTAGATTTAGATAGAGATTTGGCTAATACTTGTAAGACAAGGTTTTGGCTAATGCTGATCATTTGCAAGGAACTAGGCTTGATTTTAGCTAATGTAACACATCTTTACAAATTTAGACCAAATTTCGGGTAGTAATGATCTAGATTTAGCCCTGGTTTTGTCTAGAGCGAGACATCTTCAAGGATTTATACCTAATTTAAGCTAATGCTAGTTATATCTGGATCTAAACCATGTTTTGTTTCATGCTGATAATCTTCAAGATTTAAGCAGAACTTCGTCTAATTTGAGCTATCTTCGGGATTTAGAGAAGGTTTTGGCTAGTGCTGATCATGCTCAGGAATTTAGACCAAATTTTAGCTTAATTTCATCGTCTTCAGAGATTTAAAAAGTCTGCAAGGTCTAAGACTTCAAGAATTTCAAAAAAGGTTTCGACTTAGATTAAGACCTGGTTTCGGTTAATGCTGATACAAGAATTTAGACAAGGCTTCTATCGATGCTAATAATCTTCAGGATCTGAACCAAGTTTTGGCCAATGCTGATCCTCTCAGAAATATGGACGAGCATTCGAATACTACTCATCATTTTTAGGAATTTAGACAAGGTTTCGGCTTATGCTGAAAAACGTTAGAAATTTAGAGTAGGTTTCAACTAATATAAGACATCTGGATTTAGACTAAGCTTTGATTTATGCTGATTATCTTTAGGACTTAAACAAATTTCAACTAATGTGAATCTCCTTCAAGATTTAGAGCAGATTTTGATCAATGCTGATCATATTTAGGAATTTAAACCATGCTTCTATCAATGCTGATCATCTTCAGGATTTAAACTAAGTCTCGGCCAGTGCCGATCCTGTCAGAAATATAGACAAGGCTTCGAATACTGCTGATCATTTTTAGGAATTTAGACAAGGTTTCGGCTATGCTGATCAACGTCAAAAATTTAGACTAGGTTTCAACTAATGTGAGACATCTTAAGAATTTAGACCATGTTTTGATTCAAGCTGATTATCTTTAGGATATAAATAAGATGTCCACTAATGTGTTGTCTTCAGGATTAAGAGCAGGTTTTGGTCAATGCTGATCATGTTCAGGAATTTGGACCAAATTTCCACTTATTCCCGTCATATTCAAAGATTTAAAAGTTTTGATAAGGTCTAGGATTTCCAAAGTTTAAAAAAGGTTTCGGCTTATGCTGGTCATCTTCAAAGATTAAGACCTGGTTCGGCTAATGCTGATCATCTTCGAGAATTTTCACAAGGTTTCTATCGGTGCTGGTCGTCTTTAGAACTTGGACCAAGTTGCTGCTAATGCTGACACTCTCAGAATTATAATCAAGGCTTCTATTGCTGATTATTTTTAGGAATTTAGACAAGGTTTTGGCTTATGCTGATCAACGTCAGAAATTTAGACTAGGTTTCAACTAACTTAAGACATCTTAAGGATTTAGACCATGTTTTAATTCATGCCGGTTATCTTTAGGATTTAAGCAAGATTTCGATTAATGTGAGATCATCAGAATTTTAGACCAAATTTTAGCTTATTCTCATGATTTTCAGAGCTTCAGAGCTTCAGAGCTAAAAAAAAATTGAAGTCGAGAACTGCAAGGATTTAAAAAAGGTTTCGGCTTAAATTAAGACATTGTTTCGGCTAATGCTGACGATCATCTTCAGGAATTTAGGCAAGGCTTCTATGAATGCTGCATCTTCAGGATTTGAACCAAGTTTCGGCCAATGCTGATCTCAGAAATATAGACAAGGCTTCGAATACTGCTGATCATTTGTAGGAATTTAGACAAGGTTTCGGATTATACTGATTAACGTCAGAAATTTGGACTATGTTTCAACCAATATGAGACATCTTAAGGATTTAGACCATGTTTTGATTCATGCTGATTATTTTTAGGATTTAGATAAGATTTCGACTATTGTGAGCTGTCTTCAGGGTCAAGAGCATGTTTTGATCAATGCTGATCATGTCCAGGAATTTAGACCAAATTTTAGCCTATTCTCATCATATCAGAGATTTAAGATCTTTGACAACGTCTAGGATTTCAAGGATTTAAGAAAGGTTACGGCTAATTCTAATCGGGAATTTAGATAAGGCTCCTATCAATGCTGTATATCTTCAGGATTTTGACCAAGTTTCAGCCAATGTCGATCCTCTTCAGAAATATAGACAGGGGTGGAAAACTGCTGATCATTTTCAGGAATTTAGACAAGAGTTCGGGTTATGGTGATCAACGTCAGGAATTTAGACTAGGTTTGAACTAATGTAAAGTATCTTCAGGATTAGCCCTATTTTCTACTAATGCAAATAATCTTTACAAGGTTTCTATCAATGCTGATCATCTTTGATGCTTTTATCTGTTATATATTAAATATTATAGTTGAGAGGCATTTATGTCAATCTAAATATAGACGTGGGATATTTGTAATTTATTTAGTACTACTTATAGACCCGAAGATTACTATGACCATAATAACATCTTGATATTCCTGTTCAAAAATATACTGAGCAACGTTATGATCCTATACATAAACGGTTTGTTTAAGTTGAGACTTGCCTTGAACCATGTTGTGACAGCACGTCATTGAATAGCATGACCTACCGCAGGGCAAAACTAGTAGAAAGTGAATAACTATGTAAATCCATGTTGTTTTGTTTCATGCATCAACTAAGTTTATTTCAACCTTGCTGCTGAGTTGCTATAGAGGTTGTGCAGTATATTAATGTTTTGTTTGCTTTTGTAACACCTTCATGTTTCGTATATTATATGCTGCGCTAGTAGGTCATTTGCGGTGCAGTGTTTAAGACACTCAATTAAACACACAACTCCAATGACGTAATTTACTTTGTGCACTCAAAATAATTAATATGCACCTCTAAAGTTTGGAGCCACTATTACAAGTTGCACAGATCAGTGACTGAAAAGATCTCGAAGAAAGTTCTTGAAATATTCGACTTTTAAATTTAAGCGAGGCTTTTGCTCAAAGAGAAATTGCATAGTTATGAAGTCATATTTAAAGGATTTAAGTCTCTCTTGTTAGAATCTAGATGAATCACTTCTTGTGTAAAATTACTTATTAAGATTAAATACACTTGTGTCAGTTGTACCGTCAAGATTTTCCTGGATTTCCCTAAAAATTGTATCACAGTTTTTCACAAAATATGTATTCAAAATACAATAGTTACAGGATTAAGTAGTACCCATTTAATATTAAAACATATTTATTGTATATATGTTTTATAAAACATGTTCATGTCCGGTACAGTTCCTACATTTTTTAAATCAAATAACAAGTACGTTTTAACAGCTGAATGCTAGCGCTGGTACGAAATCCCGAAAATCAAATTCAACCAACGATTCAGAAGATGAACATACATGAAAGACGTAGTAATCGACAATGGATTGTTTTAGAAAACAACAATAAAGATTTTTCAATCTTACATACCAAGACCAGAACGTTTGAGATATACCAAATTGGATCATCTTAGCCATATATCCTGGCCTCCATACATGAATTTACAGCTATTCAAATCGCAACGTATAAGGGCTAAAAGATTTTCAAGATTTACATAGGCAATTATAGACATACTCTCTTCCCTGCAGTACATATGTACGTGGGGCCCTAACCCGCAACCTTATTTCCTACTCAAACCTGAGCTTCGCAGAGGACATGGTCGTGGACTTGTGGGTTGCCTACCTACAGTAGTAAAAGTACGATAAATTTGTCAGTTCTGGGAAATATAATTTTTAAAGTAGATCTCTCAAGTAGTTAGAGTATAGTGTAAACTTTGAGTGGTCTTAAGACAAAATGAGCCATAAATAAAACACAACACAACTCTTAAGAAAACTATATTATAAAACAGTGACCAAATACCTATAAACATCTTGACAACAATCCTGGGATCCTCCCCTTTAAACTGGGCACTACTAGAGTTAAAATTCCATCCCACACCTTTTTGCATTATATTCATTTAATTCCGCTTCATAACCAGGTTAATTCGATAGTTAATCAATATCAAAAACTAGAAGAAACAATAAATAGCTCATCTACTACACACCAGCTTTCGCTATATGAAGCATATAAGCATTTAAAATACGAAGTAAGCGTAGTAGTTCCCCGCGAATAGATCAAAAAGAGGCCTAATCAATCCCTTAGGCTCATTAATCAAATATATAAGTGTCAACCTTGATCAAGAAGATGTAAACGAAATTTATAACAATATTCTAGAACTAGAAAACAACCAAAATAAAATAATTACAAAAGCAAATAAACAAATGTCTTTGACATCCAGCTTAATGGAAGACATAAATAATACCATGTCGATAGTTTCTAGCAATCAAAAAAATCGAAAATAAAATCAATCAAATTACTGAAGATCTTAAACAAACCCAGTCTAGCTATGTTCATTATTTAGAAACTCACGAAATAATGGATGAAATTAAATTTAGACTCCTTGCTGAATTTTGTAAATGATATTGAAAATGCTATTAGCTTTGCTGCATTAAAAACTCTCCATCGAGTACCAAAATGAAGAGTGCATTGACCTCCAGCCAAACTACTTCTGCAAGAACAATCACCTTCTACCTATACATGCATAAAAATCCTGATTGCATCATGTCACTAATGTCCATTAGCACTAATTTGGACAAATGCCAACAGATACCAGTCCACGTTGTAAGGACAATTATGGAAGAAATCGATTCCGCCCACTACCTAGAAATTTTTCCCGAAATGAAGAAAATTCAGACCAATTATGAAGCCTCGTTAAAAGGAACGTTTTTGATTGTGGTTCCTCCAAAATGTTCCAGAAAACTTCAAAGTACACCTACAAGAAAGAAAAAGAAATTTTTCATGGCCACCCTGTAACCTTAGAAGAAATTAAAGCCATTAACTTTCCTGTCCTTCAAGTGGAAGCAGTCAGACTTGAAAAAAAAACTCCGTTAGATAAGCTTCATGAACTTCAACTTCAAGCATCCCAAGAAGAGCCGTTGGAGTTTTTCAAACTTCATACCTCCTACAGCCAATGGATATTTTGGATTGTAATAATTTTAGTGCTTGTTATTACTGGGTACTTCCTCGTCGAGAAAAGAAGAGAAGTCATAGAAATTATAAGAAGACCGCAGCGTAGGCCTGTCGACGAAACTCAATTCGTTCTACCCACGAGTTCTTTCTAGGGATGGAGGAGTTATGTACGTATCTCATTGCTTCCCGTGTGAACCGAGCTAACTCAACACCTAAGCAGTTTACTCAGAATTGATGTTTGATGGAAAAACTGTGTGGAAGTTTAGAATTCAGATTCGGCATTGACAGTTAACGATAAACACGCTTTTATTCAGGTTTTAGATATTGTATTTTTCAATTTAAATAAAATTAATAATTTTTTAAAAAGTAGTTCTTTATAACCAACAACCTAAAGAGTGTAAACCCATTAAGTTTCTAACCAATAGACTTTTTCATTATTTTCTCATTAAATCTTTTAACCAAAAGACGTTATTATTATTTTTAACTAAAATGCTTTCTTTACCATCTCTTCTTTCCTGACAGATCGATACCGAATCTGAGCTACATAACCCGCACGCCTATCAGAGCGTGGCATTTCGGCATACAAGGCGTAACACTAGACCTACAAATATTCTATACGCTACAGTACTGAATTTCGCAACAAAGCTCAGATTGTCAATATAAAGCAGCTAAAATATATATATGAAAATTATAGAGATTATGTACTTTAATACAAATTATTATTTTTATGTAATTATTGATCATCAGGTAGCCTCTCTTGTCCACTGCAGCACATAGGCCTCCCTCAACGAATTCCATCTGGAACGGTCTTGCACTTCATTTATCCAGTTCTTTGATACTCGCTTAAGATCGTCGGTCCACCGGGTTGGAGGACGTCCTCTGTTTCTATAAGCATCTTGCCTAGGTCGCCATTCAATAATTTTCTTCGTCCATCTGTCATCTCCCTGTCTTGCCACGAGGCCCGCTCAACTCCATTTGAGATTTGTAATTTTTTCCACTACATCTGTGACATTAGTTACTTGTCGAATTACATTGTACGTTACCCTGTCTATTTTTATTCAACAATTCGAAGTCTCTCAGTTGATTTTTTGGTGAGAGTAAGGGCTTCTGCGCCATAAGTCATGACAGGGAGTACACGTTGATTAAACACTTTTCTTTTAAGGCAGGTTGGAATGTCTGATTTAAATACGTAACGCAGTTTTCCCTATGCGGCCCACGCTAAGGTAATTCGTCGGGTAACCTTACATGTTTGGTTGTCGCGACCAATTTTTATCTCATGTCCTAGGTACTTGTAGGATGTTACTTGTTCGATTAGCTTTCCATCTACTTCAATGTATTGGTAAGTTACCGGTTTAGTTTGGGTTAGTGTCATAAATTGGGTTTTGGATGTGTTGATCTTTAATCCAGCCTGGGGAGATGTAGTTGTTAATTTCGCAAGCATTTCCTTACCGATAATTAAAATAATATCATCTGCGAAACGTAGGTGATTCAGCATCTCTTCGGTGATATTTATTCCCATGTTGTTCAAGTCTATTCTTTTAAATGCATATTCCAAAAGTGTTGTAAACAATTTTGGAGACATTGTGTCTCCCTGTCTTACTCTACGCTCGATTTTAAAGTTTTCTATCTCTTCATGTAACTTGACACTTGCCGTTGCATTTTGATATATGTGGCTAATGAGAGCTGTATAGCTATGATCCACCCGACAATCTGCCAGTGCCTTCATCATTTCGTAGTGCTTGATTGTGTCGAAGGCTTTGTGGTAATCCACAAAGACAAGAACGAGGGGTTTATTATACTCGACGCATTTCTCTACTAAAGACTTTACCACTTGTAGGTGATCATTTGTACCGAATTTTGTTCTGCTGGTGGTGTTGTCGCATTTATTAGGAATAGATTGAAAAGTCTAGTGATAGCTTTTAGTAATTCCTCACCTCCTCTTTTGACAGCCTCTATTACTATGTCATCATCTCCTGGAGCTTTATTATTTTTCATCTCCAATAAGGATATTCTAACTTCTTCTGCTGTCATTTCGGGCGTGTCTTCTGAGCCTACATTTAGCACTTTCCTAATAGATGGCCTTTCTTCAATCTCGTTTTCATGATATAGAGTCCTGTAGAACTTTTCAACAATCTGTATTATTTCTTTCTTATTTGTCACAATTTCACCATCAATATTTTCAAGCTTATATACTGTTGCTTCGTCCTGGCTTCAATTCTCGTCTCAGTATCTTCATACTTCTGTCTTCTTCTATGATTTTCGTTGTTTTTTCTGCGTTCGATGTCGAAATATTTTTATTCAGTTGGCGTAGTTCTGTATTATTTTCAGTATATTTATTCTTCAGTTCCCTTCTTTTCTTCATCTTCTCTTTACTGTTGGTGCTAAGTTTTCTAGGATTCTTCTCACCAATTACGCAGTGTTGTTTGTTTGCAGTATTAGTTGCCTTCATGATGGTATTGGTAAGTTCTTCTGTCTCTTGATTTTCAAATACACCTAGATGGTTGTCGATGGTTTTTTCGTAGTCTTCTTCATTATCTACTTCAGTCCACTTTCTGTTACTTCTTTCTTTAGTTATTAGTTTTCTTCTCTCCTTTTTTAGTCTAAGAACAACATTTCCTCTTACCATTCTATGATCACTTCCGATAGAAAATTTGTTTAGTACGGTGACATCAGTGACTATTTTTTCTTATCTGTAATTATGAAGTCTCTTTCGTACTTGGTGTTACCATTGGGCTGCACCAGGTCCATTTTCTATTAGGACTCTTTTCGAAAAAGGTGTTCATAGCTAGGAGTATTGATAATGCGTACTAAACTATTTCAATGGTTTCTGGTGGTACTGCATGGCAAGAAGTATATAAATCAATTAATAATAAATGTATTAAGGGTAAAGAAATCGAAAAATAACATAGATTTATCTACCAAGTGCTGGAATTTAAGAATAATTTTGTTCCAAGTAAATTTAAGTCCAAGATGAACAGTATTTTTTGTCAATTTTCGTAGTCTTTGGAATTTATCTGGATTTTTTTTCCAGTTTCCAGAATTTTGTTATTTATAATTTGGCAAGCGGTTTACCCCTCGGGCTTAATCTAGATTCCACTTTTTGTCGCATGTATTGGAGAGTTCTTTTCTGTAAATAAAATTCGTTAAATGAACCCAAGTAAGCTCGTCCGAACTAAAAAATACATCAAAAAATGCTTCCATTAATGTCAAATTGGTTGAAGATTGATAAAGTCGAATCTAAAACAAATCTACCAAAGCTCTTAATTACAATACTGGGCCAAGTATCTAAAGTAATAACCAGGTAAAACTGGTCTGTCATTAAATTAGTCGAGATGATAAAATACTTTCTAAACTGAACTTGTTAATCAAAATCATATACAGCATAACCTTAAATTCTTTATTACACACAGTGACCAAGGTCATACGCCATGCCAGTATACTTCAAACGAAAAGACATGCGCATTATAATTATTAATTAAAGTGTAAATTCATTAACTTTTTGACAATAGACACGTTATTGTTTTATCGAAGTGCATTCTTTATCATCTCAGTTTCACACCCTCCATTAACTTTCTTTGAAATTCCTTAAAAAGCTTTAAAATCGCTTACAGTACATGAGTATTTAACTCACTTTTTCGGATTTCAGCTTTTCTGGAGAGCATTCATATTAATACGATGTTATGATCTGTCTTAACGCGAATTCTTCTTAAACATTCTTGATAAAATTAATTTAAATTTTAAGCGATTTTAATCGCCTCAGTTGACAAAGCGCCTAAACCTTAACGTACATTTCAATTAATAAAACAATAGCTAAGTGAAAACTTAACTAAACGAATATTTTTGCTTAAAGATAATGATGAATGATAAATTAATCCGGAATTTCTTCGCACTTTTAAGGTAAAATTACTTGCTTAATTGCTTGCTTCGTTGTTGATATTTATAATTTAATTAACAAATTTCATTGTCGTGTTAATTAAATCCATCAGGTTGCATTAAATAATCCTGGGTTGACAAGAGTCTCGGTGCACTCTTGAATATTAAAATCGATATTACTTTGTAGTGAGGATGACGGCTGGGAGTGGGAGTATACTATGCGAATTAATTTAGCAAATTAATTTATAAACCCGGATGTTAATAGTAATTTGGGTAATTGGCAGAAAAATACGGAAATAAAAAAGTGATGATATCCATGTGTTACAAGATACAAGAAAATGCACTAGTGTATAACAAGGGCGTGAATACAGGCGAGCGGTAGAGATAAAAATAAAAAGATTCAAACATTATGAAGTGGAAAAAAATAATAAATATGACAACAAATCTAAAATGTTATCTTTAATTAACTATTGTCATTAGTAAATTATTTTTTTTATCAATTTATTTATTTAGTAATTATGGCACCTCTATGCCCGAATATCGGTGTAGAGAAGTATTTTTTCTACAGAGTCAAAATAATCGTCTAATATAATTTGTGATTTGCCACGGGACAAAAATTATTACGAATGGTTATTTTTAAATTTAAATATTTTGCTAAGAAATGTGTCATGCTTTTTATTATCTTCTAATTTTATTCATATATTTTCAACTTAAATTTTACAATTAAAGATGTGTAGGCCAGAACGAGCTGTCTTCGAAGCAAGCAAATTAGGCCCTAGCTCAGAGTAAAAGCGCCACTAATTTGTAAACGGCACAAGTCGGAAAATCCCCAAGTCGTATGTAATTTGAAACTCGTTTTGTCCTAGGCTTCGCAACAAAAGTAATGTATCAAAGATAAAAACCAAAATTAAATCAGCTCAAAAGAAAGGAAACAAGGATCAAGATAATTCAATTATTGTCAATTTAGAGAGAAAACAACGAATTAAAAACTATAATGTTTACTTATTGCGGTGTGCAAAATAAATTACTGTTTATGCAACGTCAAAGTCAAATAGGCGATATATTATGACCAATAATCACCGGTTAAATATAAAAAAAAGTCAAGTGAATGAAAATGAACTTTAAACAATAAGTTACTAAAGTACCCAAACCATGATCATGTTTTGTTTACATTTCATCTCGGGCATCACGAGGTACTGCTTAGGTCCAGAAGGCTAGGAAGGAAGGAAATACCCGAGTACAACCACCACCGAGTAGCGACATTACGGGTTTCAATTTTCATGGCGCCTGCGCGAAATAGATTGTTTAGCTGTCATATGACGAAGCAAAGGATGTTTCATTTATAGTCAGGCGGTTGGTGTATTTGTTGCGATCATGGGTCAAGTTTCGTTTAGCGGAAATCCGTTAGGAAAAGAATAAATTTATTTTTTGGTATTAGAGTATCTCTCTCACCGCAGGACAAACCATAAAATTGTCATTTTCAAAAAAAAAATAAAAGTTTAAAAGAGCGAAAATGTATTTGAAAAAAATCTTGGCTAAGAGAGAGACTATCCCAGACTAAGCAAAAATAATCGAAACTAAATTTAATTAACCGAACAAGCGCAATGAGACAAGCGCGCTACGCGCTTGACCAACCCTACCTAATGCAGAACCCAAATTAGCTTAAACTAATATTTTCCATATAAGGAATTTCCGCGAAAAAAATTGTACATGTTTAAAGAGCAAATTAATAGCCGAATAGAATTATTAACTAATTTTCATCTCCATAACAGATTTCCGATATTCAAAACTACAAAAAAATTAAAATTAGCCATTAATTAGACATTTTCGGAATAACACCATTTTAATAAATGAGGAGCTGACATGTAAAAACCGATACATCCACTTTTTGTGTTTTTCGAGTTGGTCATGGATTTCCACTAATTTTGACATGCTCTATCGATTTTTAAACAGAGAGATGACGAAATGCCACTAAATTCGCATGAAAAATAGAAAAAAATCATTCCATTCATGCAAAACCCGATACATCCAATTTTCTTTCTTCAAGTTTTAATATTACTTTTACTTATATTTATTCTTTCAATTACACTTTTAAAAGAAATTTGATGTTAATACGTTTCTTAAAATTTTAGGTTAGTTTTATTATCAAAATAATTTATTAAAAATATTATATAGGTTTCAATTAAATATTTTTTAATAACTTTTGAGCAAAGTTGTAATTTTTTTGAGAAAATTATATTTTTGAAAAGTTGTTGTAATGTACATTCACAACGTCATTTTATAAAAAAAAACAAAAAAAACCGCGTTGTAGGTACCATAGCAAGTGACAAGAAACACTTAATGTTCCGCAATTAAAACTGTGTAAATAGGTACCTTAAAAATGGCACCCAGTCGTCATCTCAAGAACTAGAACTAGGTATCAATTTTATGTCAAAATGTAGTTTTTAGTCCTACCAGCTGTATTCCGCATGCGTTGCAATGCTGTGCAAAGAAGGACATAATAATATACTTTGTATTTTAAGTGCTTTTAGATACACAATATTTTTTCTTGTTAGGTCTGGTATGTATACA
The DNA here is from genome assembly GCA_016904865.1 of Pissodes strobi. Taxonomy (NCBI): domain Eukaryota; kingdom Metazoa; phylum Arthropoda; class Insecta; order Coleoptera; family Curculionidae; genus Pissodes; species Pissodes strobi. The sequence continues at coordinate 144,770 of MU183520.1, read as the reverse complement.
AATAAGTCTGATGGCTGTTCGACGCATGAGCAGGAGACTAATAGATACATAGACAGTCATTCATTTTAATATTTATATATATAATATATATATAATATTTATTTTTGGTTTGGATTGGTCGTCCAATCAATTTTCAGTTATATTAGTTTCACTTAGTCTCAAATTATTTAACTTATTTGAACCGGTTCCGATACGTTGTAATCAATTTTAATAGGTTTGGTTAGTTTGGGTTAGTCGTCTATTAAACTTTCGGTTAGTTTCACTTAGTCCCAACTTATTTTACATATTTGAGCCGGTTCCGATACCTTATAATCAATTTTAATAGAATTGGTTAGTTTGGGTTAGTCGTCCAATCAACCTCTCGGTAAGTTTCACTTATCCTCAACTTATTTTAATCATTTGAGTCGGTTTCAATACGTGTGCCACACTCTTTATATTATAACACAAATTGAATCATACCCGATGATACGAATTTTTTTCGTAACGCAGGACGAATATTTGAAAACCATGTCGTGACGCGGCCTTGAAAAATCACTCTCATGAAACCAAAGAAGTATTCACTTCAAAAATTATTTGTATTGCAATACTATTTCTGTTAATTTGTTTCACCAAATTTCATTTTTCTAGACTATAAATTAAAAATGTTTCTTTTGTGTGTGATAAAATGAAGCAAACAAAATATTTTCTTTTAATAAAGTTTTTCAATGATATTCATATTAATTCAGCAAATATCCTTATTTCATTAAGTCCACTTCAAATTATCGACAGTGCAAACAAGTTCTTCAAAATTTAACCGGTGAAATAGGTTGTTTATCTGTCAAACGCGTCAAATGAGACAGAAAGAAAATTTGACCCCCAAACATCAAAGGTTCCGACGGTTTTTGTCGCTACTCGGTGGTGGATGTACTCGGGAAATACTCTTCACGTGAGAAAAAAAAAAACCTGTAAAACATCAATATCGTCAAGGCTTTTGCCTAAAAACCAGGACAAGGTACATTTACAGAAAAGGAAATTGCATTTAAGAAAGTTCTAATTAACTCCGTAAAACCAATTAAATAGAGAATAGAGGTCCCTAATAGCAAATAAACCAATAAAGTCCAGTTACCCCAAGGCATCGGTATAAAATGGTTTGAAATTCAGATGCACTAGACCCATGCGAGGTATTGGTTTCCTAAAAATGAAAGAATCGTGGGACAATTCAATCAAGTTCAAAGTTATCAACGCTCGTTAATATTTCCAATACAATACAGTTCAAGCTCTTGAAACCCATTTAATACCAAATATTTATGTGTGACTTCCTTCTACCTTTCCGGAGGACAATAGAATAAAAGGATATTGTCAAAACAAAGCGTCAGATCACTGCAACGAGATGTGGATGTAAACTGCTGGAATTTATCCGAAATTAATTGGAGAAGCATTAATAATTAATTAATTAATTAATTAATGCTATGATCAATACATGACAATAAGCTTTATTTTGAAAATTAATCTTTTCGATATATTTTAATTTATTCTTAACAGAATGGTGAAAGAAAATCAAACAAAAATGTAAACAACAGAATGAAAGTGAAATTTAACTTCAATTAGTGATGAAGTATATAGTCACTTCATGACAATTACAAATTAAATTAGATTTATTGCGTTTGAATCGTACTTTATTAGTTAAGTTTATATAGTTTTGAATATTTTTAACTAGTTATTGCATTATAAAGAATTAAGTGCTTGTTAACAAAAAAAACTTTATTTAGTTTTGACTGATTTTGATTAGTTTAGCAGATCTGGCTAGTCTTGGTTAGTTAGTTTTCATAAATATCCGTCCGAAGACATACAATTTCAAACTTCTTATCATTCTGTTTAATTATTTATGTATTTTTGAGGGTACTACCAGCGAATAATAACTACGATAAGAAGATTCACTCTCCGCGGCGGCACGTCAACGGTATGTCTCCTTCCCCGCGCGAAAACTAGCATGATACTGGCATGTGACCTTTGGACCCGGCGCACACTGGTCAAATTTCTAGGAAAGCTGGCCATAATAACGTTTACCAGAAATAAGACATACAAGTTATTAAGTATTACACGCTTAATATATCGTGTTTTAGAGAAATAATTGTTGAATTTTTTGCTCATCATCTATATTTATATATAGGGAGTATCAATTAGCACTAACGATAAAAATCATGTATAAAAATCATTTGTATGTTCATAAATCGTTTTAGAAAATGATTTTGAAAATTAAGGGCTCCTTCGTTGTAAAGAAAATGGTTTTAAATTTTGAATTCGATGATCCAAATTTTGTTTTTGCAAAGGTTAATTCAGGAGTCACACGAGCAAAATGAATGTTAAGCGGACGACAGAAACGCGTTGATGAGGGCCTGAAATTTTGCCATACATGTATTTCAGAGTTATCATTTTCTTTCTTAAATTAATCTAATAGGAACGAAACTAGTAAAAAATATAGAAGCATCAGTGCAGCTGATGTTCAAAAACACTTGCTTATATGCTGACTATCCCAAGGTAATATTAAAGCCATATTTACAAATTAAAACTAAATTATAAATTTTTATCTGCTGATTCAGCCAAAGTATTTATTACCTCTTTTTATAATAACATCAGTCTGGCATCAGCAATAATGATTCTGCCGAAATTTAAGCTTCAGTTTCACTTACTACAATATTATGGGATTAGGGGTGGGCGACAATAATCGATTATTCGATTCACTTTTAAGAAATTACCGATTAATCGACTTATCGATTAATATTTCAGAAAATATGGATGATCGATTATATCGATTAATCGGTTATTCAGTGGTTTGCTAAAATATTAAGCATTTAATCGATTATTCAATTTCTTGCCCACCCGGTACCGATGACTTTACAACAGATATAGCTTTTAAAATTCCAATAATTTAATAATGCGTTGAGTTAAGGGTAATTTAAATGACATTTGAAAATACCTTACGTACAATATATGAAGCAAAAAAAAAACAGAGAAACGTAAATGCTCAAACAAGACAGCAGCAGGGAAAGCTGCGCACGTTACAAATTTAGCCAATAAGGGATCCTCATTTGCATTTTAAGATCCTTTACACAAATAGTACACTATGTAAAAATCGACGTCTCCTATTGGTTGATCCATCTCGTATTACAATATGTCTTCGTGATGCAATCAATTTCTGCCAAGAGCTCTCCGGAGTGTCGTGGTGTAGAGGTTTAGACAGCTGGGTCTCACCTAGAGGGCCTGGGTTCGATCCCCGTTCCTTTTTTTATTTTTTTTTAAGTTTATGTTTCTAAACAGTTTTTTTCTTGATTTTGGGTACGTCTTGGATTAGTTTGGGTATGTCTTGGGTTAGTTTGGGTTAGCACCTGGTTAGTTTCCTTTCTTCGAGTCCCCGTAGCGAGCGAAGCGAGCGGAGGGCCATGCGAATTGAACAAAAGGAGAGGCCGATTTTTTATAGGGCACTATTTGTGTAAAGGATCTTATAACGCTCCTCATTTCGACGCGCCATTTTCTGATAATCTGGCTTCAGTACTTCAGTTGTTGCACAATTAGGTATAACACCAACACATATCCTCAACGGAGTGTTAGCACGTTAGCTGTGTAGTATATCAGTCTTTATCTTTTTATTATGTATTTGGGCAAAACTATTTGATAAGAAGGATCACTTTCCGCGGCGGCATGTCAACGATATCGGCAGGCCATGATACAAATAAAACAATCATGTTGGCAGGCGACCTTTGACGCGGCGGCCATAGACCAGCTCATCCTTTTGTCAGATTAATTTTCACGCCTAAATTATATAGTCGAGTCAATATTCGATATAAGATAATATCGCTATTTTTTAGTTGTATTGTATTACAAAATAGGAATGAAATATAGAGTAAAAATATTGTGCGAAACCTTTAACCAATTTTAAAAACACCCAAAAGGCCAAAATTTAATTAAATATTAAAAGATGGGGAAAAATCGAGCAACATTTTCTTCTTGATGTCTTTTGTCTGAATATTAGTATTCGGAAATATAGTGAAATCATTAGCACAAAATCAAAATATTTTAAATATTAGTTATTACATACCTTGAGTATTGTTATCAATAATAACTAATTAAAAACGTTAACAGATTTTTGAAACAGCCTGTTGAATACAAACTTTATTAAAAAATTTATTTGGTGATAATAATAAAAAAAACATAACGTAAGTTTGACATGGAGCTGCAAACAATTCAGAAGATATCAATTGTGTTTTTCCAAAGCCAAATAGAGTGTTAGAGTGCTATAAATAATTTCGTCATAAATTTGATTAAATATACCGCAAACGAAAATATCGTTTATGGCCAGCTTTTATTTAAATTCAACCTGTGTGCGGCGAAATTCGCCGAACGTTACCAGGCAACGAAGAAATTAAACGACGATCCCTTTGTAGTGCTCTCTTGTCATTAAGTGGACCTTCTTGTCGTAGTTAATATTCGCTGGTACTACTTATGTTGGCATCACCAATCCCATGTTGAAACCATATATTCATTTTTATAAAACCATAAATCGGGGTCGAATGGAACTGAAGACTTTCTGTGGACATAGTGAAAATTCATCCTTATATTATTATATCGACGGTTGAAAGGAGAAATGACTAATACGCGACTTTGGCCGAAATTGAGTTATTTATATCATCAGAATCAGCTGATTTTTCTGCGTCGATCTATGTATGTTTGATTTCAATGAGCCAGTGTTTTGGCGTATTAAACATTTTAAATTTTGGATGGTTCATGAGAAACACAATGTACTAAGCGACAGAGTTTTGGAAGCAAATGAACATTTTGGCACCTTATACAACTACAAATCGCATAGATGGCAATTTACTCAATTTAGCTTTCATAAAAACTGACAAATATAAATATTAATCATTTTGCTCTACTTATTCTGGTACTCTCCTGGATAAACTATTCGTTGCGACCAAATAATCAAATTTTTAGCGTATTAAACAATTTCGTTGTTTCATTATATTTTATTTTTAGCATATAAGTCATTATCCCTTTCTCGAAGCAACAGAAGTAGTGCATTTTAGATTCTTATTATTAATTACGCAATTTACGCAATACTTTTTAATTCTTGTTGTTTTCCAAACTTAGGGGGTGAGGGTACAAAATTTTGTTAAAAACCAAGTATCCAGCGATGTGTCGTCAAATAAGGGGTCAAAATTCTATAAAAATTGTATTGAAACAGTATTGTGTCGTTTTAGAGGTTTTTGACCATACAGACTACAATAATTAGTAATAAAATTAACAATTTTTTGAAAAATAAGGGATAGATGGTAAAAAAAGGGAGAGAGTGAAAGTGCAAAATTTCGTGAAAAATCGAGTAATTAACCGTTTGATGGGTTTTTGGGTATACAGATTTCAATTTTAAAACATCTGTCAATTTGGTAAAAAAGTGGAGATGAGGGTGAAAGAAGGGGGTCAGAATTAAAAATTCTAAAAAATTTGATTATAAGATTCGAGTAACGTGTGGTTTTATAGGTTTTTGGCCACACTAATTGCAATTTTAGAATAAAATTAGCATTTTATTGATAAATAATGGAGAGAGGATGAAAAGGGGTGAGGGTAAAAATCGAGTAATATGTCGTTTAATAGGTTTTGTGCATACAGTTTTTGATTTTAAAGTGTATCTGGCAATTTGGTAAAAAGTAAGAGGTGAGGGTGAAAATGGATGTAGAGAAAAAAGAAAATATAAGGCTAAAGAACGACAAACATTGCATCAGAAAGGAAAATCTTACATGGAACCATTGTACCAGAAAAAAAATTGCGTCCCAATCCTTGCCAAGGATCTAATTGTTTCAACAAATGTGGAGATATTTCTAAGGATAAACGGATTAGTGTCTTCAACCATTTTTGGAATTTAAGCCCACAAAGATGTCGTGATTGGCTGGTTTCTCTCTCAAAAATTGGAAACGTGAAGAGAAAGAGAGTGAAACATCTGAGTAGAAAATCGAAAACTTTCCAATACTTTTTAAACGAAGGGGAGCGACAACGACCAGTTTATATAAAGTTCTTGCTTGCGACACTGGATTTAACACAAAGATACTTATACTACACTCTTTCGAATGCATCTTATGGCTTAGCCAAAGAAGACATGCGTTAAAAAACTATTCCCGCTAACAAGACTTCAGATCACATTCTCACATCTTTAAAAACATTTATCACAAGCCTACCAGCAGTTCCATCTCATTATTCCAGAAAAGACTCCACAAAAGTGTATCTACCTCAAGAATTCAACTAATTCAAGAATGTATCAAAATTATATCAGGTTTATAAGAGTGAGCAAACTAAATATGGAATAGACGTTGTATCAGAAAAGCTGTTTAGGAATATATTTTCGAAAGTTTTAAAATTGGATTTAACATTCCTAAAATGGACAAATGTTTCAAATGCGTTGGATTCGAAAATAATCCAGGTCCAGAAAATGAAGCGTTGAAGAAAGCTCACGAGAAAGAAAGGGACAAAAGTAAAAGTAAGATTCGAAGTTCATCAAAAAGCACATAACAGAAACAACACTATTTTAGGTACATCGTTCGATCTTCAAAAGGTGCTTAACACGCCATATGGTGAAAGCATGCTCTTATATTATTCAAGAAAGATAGCAGTATACAGGGTGTTCACCCATAATGTCCCCCCCCCCCCTTTAACTTTGTTAATTTTTAAGCTACAAAAAAAATAAAAAAACAAAATTGTAGGGTTTTTTATGTAGTTTTTGCACACTTAAAGAAAAAAACAAAAAATTGTATAGTATACAGGGTAGATCAAAAAGAACCATTTTTTTTAAATCTAGCCCCCATTTTTTATTCGATTTTTCGATTCTACCTAAAATTCTAAGCATTTTTAATGTAACACACTATATGCCTATTCCTCCTACTTTAGGAGTTATTGACAGTTGAAGTCGCTATTTTTAATTATAATAATAATTCTTTTAATCATTTTTAAAACAGAAGTTACAAAAGCGCTACTCGAAGCAATGACGTCGAATTGAGGAAACTTACTATTTACACCTCAATGACTTCAAAAGCTAAAAAAAAGTTATATTCTTAGGTGGCTGTTGCCATAAAAAAAATAAAAGAACAAAACAAAATAGCGACTTCAACTGTCAATAACTCCTAAAATATTAGGAATAGGCATATAGTGTGTTATATTAAAAATCCTTAGAATTTTATGGAAAATCGAAAAATCGAATAATAAATGGGAGCTAGATTTAAAAAAATGTTTCTTTTTGATCTACCCTGTATACTGTACAGTTTTTTGTTTTTTCCTTTACGTGTGCAAAAACTACATTAAAAGCCCTACAATTTTGTTTTTTATTTTTTTTTGTAGCTTAAAAATTAACAAAGTTAAAGGGGGGGACATTATGGGTGAACACCCTGTACAACCTAACGTTTTATGAGAGTAAAACAAGGAAAGAATACTGTTTTAGCTGGAATAAAAATGAAGGCAAGAGGGACGCCAATGAGATAGCTACAATTTTAAAAGCATATATTAAAGAAGTCGATAAACGTAGTACTATAAAAACTCTTCTTTTGTACTATGATTCATGTCCAGGTCAAAATAAGAATAGAACGATTCTAGCTTCACTTCATCGCAACCTGCTGTCTTGTTCAAACCTGGATGTTATTCAGATCAATTATCTTCTCCCAGGCCATACCTACATGCCAGTAGACAGCATGCACTCCATGATTGAAAAGAGTGTTTCCAAGCATATTAATGGGCGACAGTTTTTAAGTTGGCTCGTAGTGTCCCTGAACCTTATGTAGTTCATTCTCTCACACACAAGGATTTTTTGTCATGGGACAATATTTCAGACAAATGCTTTAAAGGCAATCTGGTGGGTAAAATTAGTAAAATCAAAATTGCTACATTAAGAAAGACAGATGCGGAAGAAGAGACAATACCTATAGTGGGAAAATAAAAAATTACCCCATCACCACTTTATAAGGAACCTCTCCCGATTTCCAAGCAGAAGTTCCAGGATCTGGCAAAGCTTTGCAAGACAAATGTTATTCCTGCACAATACCATAACAAGTATCTAAATTTTTCGCAAGATAATAATACCAAAGATATCCTACCAGAGACTGACGAAGAAGATAATCAGCTTTCTGAATAGAATAATGAATATTATTATAACCACTTGTTTACATTGTTTTTTTTTTGGGAAGAATGCACTTTTATGAATGTTCCTAGTTGGATAGTACAAATAGAAAGTAATGAATATTTGTATCTTATTTTTTGCTACTTTCGCCTTTGTGTTTTCTAGTATTCTTTATTTAACAATATTTATGTTGTGTTTTTATAAACCTTGTTTTCTTGCAATACACCATTCCACTTACCCTACCAAGCAAAAATTTTTAATAGACTATTTACTGATTAAAATAATTTTGTCACTAAATAATTACTAAGAAATTTAAAAAATTGCACACATTTGTTAGAAAACAGTGATTTAAATTTCCATGAAGGTCTTAAGGGGCCTCATCACCTGGACTATTCAGTTTAACAAATTAAACCACAACTAGCCCATCTTATGATATGAAATTTTGTCTGTAGGATTTTTCTCATAGAAGAATGGGAAAAAGTGTTTTTGAATGAACAAACAAAACCATTTTATTGAAAAATGTTCATTGTATATTAGTATTTGAAATAAACTTACATCCATTCCCTATTATTTTGTGGTCAATTTACCTAAGAAGCAACTATCTTAATTTGGGCAAGTTGTGGTGTAATTTGTAAAACCGAATGAGCAGATGATGAGTCCTCTTAATACATTTCGACTACACATAAAACTCTTACAAAACTTGTCATAAAACAATACTGAGGTCAAAATAATTATTTTTTTTTATTCGTAATACATTTTTCTTAAAAAATTTGAAACTGAATATTCCTTACAAGCCATTTTTGCTTTCAAATCAAATGTAGTATTAACCAATATGTCCATTTATCCTGTTGGCATTTTGAGACAGTATTGTATAATACGCCACTTACTTTGAGAACCATTCCAAGTCAGTTCATGAAACATATCTGTAAATTTGGGGAATCAAAAACCGATCCAGGTGGCGGAAAAAATTTTAACTTTGATAATTGCTTGATTTTTTATGATTTTTTTTTTTTGAAAAATCCAAACTTTAAACTGCTCTCCTGTGAAGTCACAATACTGGCGTATTAGCAGTTTCTCCTTACCACCGTCGATATGTATTATTTTAAGTCAGTTCGGGTTACTCAACGCTCTAGTGCGAAGCACTTTCAGTCAATGTTAAAACTAATAAAAAGTTCTTGAATATTAAGATTAATATAATTTACCACACAACATCCTTGGATTTACCAATCCAACTATTATAAGATTTATCAAAGCCTAACCAGAATTTTATCCCCTTCCTTCGAAAAACATGTTCTATCAAAAAAAAACATCAGGTTGTGCAGTTTTCTGTAATTCTTCTTCAGAAGAACATCTACTTTTAGGATAATCTTAAAAATCTTCTATAGTAAGATATATGGTTTTTACTTGATATATTTTAAACAGATTTGGAGTCCAATTCCATGTATATCCTTTTCGAAAATTAAGTTTACATTTACCTGTAAATCTGCTAAAACTGAAACCGACTAAGCTACTTCAAAAGATGTAAAAGGCAGAAGTTCTGCAATGAAAGTTGGAGAAATATTAGCAACTGACCATGTGAAGCATAAAATAGCGACACTTAAATAACTTAAAAGGCAACTCACCTGCGACGAGAATAGTGAAAGGTCCCAGTTACCGAATAATTCTAGGCATACAAAATCGACACACTAAAGTCAAAGGGGCAAGCTTCACCACAAATTCCCCTCCAAATTTCATACTAACCATGGGGGTAGTGCTCTTTACGCCAAGTCTGGTTTGACATGTACCTCAAGGTCAGATATTAGTGGTCTTTCTCAATCAAACATTTTAGAATGTGCAGTGGGGGCGGTAAATATTAGAAATAGGAAGATTGTGTTTTTGTGCATTTATAGACCCCCCTACTGGAGACTTAAATATTTTTTTAGGTATTCTGGATGATATTCTCCATAAAATATATAATGAGGGTGCCATTGCCATATTTTGCTGGTGATTTGAATGTTGATACTTTGGTCAGCAAACATGTCAGTAATTTATTAAGACATTTATTACTTTCTTATAATATTGAATCAGTTGTGCAACAAGCTACTAGGGTAACCCATACATCTAAAACATGTATTGACAACATTTTCATGGCCGGGGTTATGGTGGCAAAGGTTGATGTCACCGATTTTTGTATATCGAACCATAAAGCTCTAATAGTGTCATTACAATTTGATAGTACTTCTAAATGCAAAACCACTTGCAAGCGTCATTTTAGTGATGAGAACATATCTCAGTTTGTTTATTTGTTGAGCCAGGAGAGCTGGAATTCGGTGTACAACAACATCGGCGTAGACTCAAAATGGGAGACCTTTTTCAAGTCATTTAAGTTTTTTTTCAACTTGTGTTTTCCTCTTAAACTAACACATATGCGAAATTTTAACAAAATTCCCTATATCGAAACCCCCAGAATTACATGCCTTAAAAAATAAATTGTACATCTATAATGTTCTATATCACCACTATCCACAATATAAAAAAACTATATTCTGATATTAAAACTGAATACGACAAAAAAATAAAACAATGTAAAAGCGAATATTTTGCTAAAAAGTTATCTGAAACAGATAATAAAAATAAAGTACCGTGGCATATTGTTAAATATTTCACGAATAATAACAAATGCAACACTGCAACTCTTCCTGAGGGTAATTTTGAGGAAACAGTTCATAATTTTAACTCCCTATTTGTAAACATAGCTAGTAATATTGTATGTAAGAACAGCACTTTTTCACCGGGTTGTAATTCTAGCTCATTAATAGAAAATAGATGCCGGTCGATGTATATAAATCCTGTTACAGAACTGGAATTAATTGGTATTGTGAATGGTTTGAAAAATAAAAAGTGTGCAGGAGAAGATGAAATTCCTTTATTTGTGTTGAAGAGATGTGTGAATAGCATAGTTATGCCCCTTGTTAAAATAGTAAATTGTTCATTTTTAGAAGGCAAATACCCTAGTGCTCTGAAGAACGCTTGCGTCACTCCCGTATACAAAAAAGGGGATCATAATAATTTGGAAAACTATCGTCCTATCGGTGTGTTGCCTTCATTTTCAAAAATTTTTGAAAGAGTTTTTTATAATAGACTTAAAAATTATTTCTTCTCAGGAGATTTGTTTTTGAACTTTCAGCATGGGTTCCTAGAGGGTCGATCAGTGGAAAAAGCACTTTTTGAATTTGTTGGGAGGACTTTGGAAGCTTTGAAGGGGAGGGAGTTAGCGTGCGGTCTCTTTCTAGACCTCTCTAAGGCTATTGATTGTCTTTCTCACACTGATTTGTTAGATAAGTTATCTAAAAATGGAATTAGAGGATCAGCATTGTCGTGGATAAAAACTTACCTTAACAATAGAACACAAAAAGTTGTCATTAAGTGCATTAGTCAAGAATATGCCTCCAATAAATTATCAGTAAATCTTGGTGTGCCACAGGGAAGCATTCTTGGGCCACGGTTATTCATTATTTACTTGAATGACTTACCTACGGTTCTCTCAAATCCATCGACATCTGTTGCTGACGATACGAATCTTTTAATTGAAAACAAAAATATTATTGATTTATTAAATTACTCAGAAGAACAATTTCTAATCCTAAAAAAATGGTTCCACGACAATGGCCTCATACTCAACACAGAGAAATAACAGTTCATATTTTTGGAACATCTAAGAATATAAAGGAAATTCCAAATTTAATACAGATAGAGGACTCTAAAATAGAAATAATTAATAATTGTAAGTTTCTGGGACTGCACATTGACGAACATTTTAAATGGAACACACACATTGAAGTCCTATGTAAAAACCTGGCAACTTCTTGTTATATGTTGAGAATAGTATGTAAATATTTAAACTTTAATATCTCTCCTATGATATATCATAGTAATTTTTTGTCGTTACTACGCTTTGCATAATATTTTGGGTTCACACCTTAGGTTTGGATAAAGTTTTTATTTATCAAAAAAAGGCTCTAAGAATTTTGTTAAATATGGGTTATACCGAGACTTGTCGAGAAGTATTTAAAGCACAAAGAATGTTGACCGCTCCTGGTATTTGTATTTAGGAATGCGTGTTGTTTTTTAGGAAGCATTCAGAAAAGTTTGTTTATTTAAAAAGGGATCACATGTATCATACGAGGGGTAAACGTTTGGAGTATGGTTAACCAAAACATTCCTTATCATTGACTGAACGTAGCTGTCATTATGCTGCCATTTTATAATATTTTTCCTACACATATTAAATGTGTGAGCATTTTTAGCCAATTTAAAAAGAAATTATTTGACTACATTGTCAATATCGAGCCATATTCAATTCAAGAATACCTTGATTTTAAGAAACAAAATTGATTGATTGTTTTAGAAAACAATGTATTTTGTCGTCCCATTATTATTGTTTGTAAATCCTTTGTAATCTATTTGTAATTTATTGACGTATTTCACACTTTGTAAATTTTACAAATATGTTTTGAAATAAATGCTTATCCATCTATCTATCTATCTAATCAGCTCCTACGCCCACGAGCCCTACGTGTTACTCAGATGCAAAGGCTCCTGGCAACTCGAGGCAGGCACATTTAACAGGACTTTTTGTCCATTCCACCAACAATCCATTCCTACAATCTGCGATACCGGTAGGCATATACTGTATCTGAAATCTTTAACTTAAGCCACATCAAGCGGTTCCAAAAACAAATATTCAATTATTCGGTTTGGAGCACACATTCCTAGTTGATCTGCCGATAATATGCTTCATGTCAAGGCTAGATGACAAATCGATTCAAGAAATGACACAGCCTGATGGTATATGGCCACAATTAACTTCCACCGTGCAGTAGAAACGATGGATTATCCTAAATTTACATATTGTGTGTATATTAAATTTTTATTTGTACTTTAAAAAGGTTCTAATTAACTCTGTGGCTCCTAGGAATGTTTGAAACTTAAGCCAATTAAATAGAGAATAGAGGTCCCTAGTAGCAGTAGGCAATAAAGTTCAGTTACTACAAGGAATCGGTATAAAATGCATTGGCATTCCGACTCACTAGGCCTATACATCATATTCGTCTCGTAAAATTAAAGAATCGTGGGACCATTCAACCGAAATCAAAGTTATCAACCAGCATGTTTTCAAGAAAAATAAAGTTCAAGCAAACCCATTTAATACTAAATATTTACTTTTATTTAAGGCAAGCGCATGTGTGACTCCCTTCTTCCTTTCCGGATGTCAATGAAGTAAAAGGATATTGTCAAAATAAAGAGTCAGATCACTGCAACGAGATGTAGATGTAAATTGCTGGAATTTACCCGAAATTAAACATAAAATCATACAGTGGAAAGTTTGAACTTAACCTTGAATCGCAATTATAGATTGTTGTTAATTAAAGTATAAACTGTTATGATTAACCTTGTTGACAATTCAAAACAATACTCGAATTAGATGTCAAAGTTTGGTATAAAAAGCTGTGCAGCAGCCCATACCGGCAGACTTTGATCTCCAGTGCGAACTACCCAAAGGGAAAAGCCCCTCTGGCAGATCAAAGCTCTCACTTTAAAAAAGACTTATCAGTGCGAACTACCGAAAGTGAAAAGCCCCTCTGATCAGGCACGTTTAAAAAAAAGACCTATCAGTGCGAACTACCGAAAGGGAAAAGCCACTCTGATCAGGCACGTTTAAAAAAGACCTATCAGTGCGAACTACCGAAAGGGAAAAGCCCCTCTGATCAGGCACGCCTTAAAAGTGAATCAGTGAAAATTAATAACGCCATAAGGCAAAGTGCTATCTAAATTAACTACATATAAAAAGTAAGCTACGTAACTAAATATTCAGCCAGACCAAATAATCTATCCGCCCGTCAATCTAATTGTAACAGCCCTTCAGGCTAGCTCTCCCTCTCTCTCGCTGCTGTTCGTGGTAAAAACATTTTCGCGAGGAATATCCCAGGGGACTTACGAGATATGCATTCCCGAATATTTTGGTAATACTTACAACCTTCTATACTCAACCTGAAGTTAATAAACCAAGCCTTTTTTACACCGAGTGTTTCTATCCATCTCTCCCAACTATCTATATCTGAGCTCCGTCTTCTGAAAGAGCACAGCGCAACTACTGCAACGAAGTCAGGTCCATAGGCAACAAGCGGTAGGAGCGTATATGTAACAATATTAATATTATTACATAAATTTATTACACAACATCCTTCGATTTATTAATTCAACTATTGTGAGATTTTTAAATCTGAAACTCAAATCAGCTAGGCTATCTCAAAAGATGAACAACACAGAACATCTGCAGTGAAAACTGAAGAAAAATTAGCAACTCACCAAGTGGAGCATAAAATATCGACATTAAAAAAAACTCAAAAGGCAACTCACCTGCGACGAAAACTGAAAAATCCCAGTTACCGAATAAGTCTAGGTAGAAAGAAAACGATACACTAAAAGCAAAGGCGCAAGCTTCACTGGAAATACCCCTCCAAAGTTCAACCCCTACGCCTACGAGTCCAATTGCAAAGGCTCCAGGCAACTTGCGGCAGGCACATTAAACAGGACTCTTTGAACATTCTACCAACAACCCATTCCTACGATCTGCGATACCGGCAGGCATGCTCTATACTGTATCTGAAATCTTTAACTTAAGCCATAACGAACGGTTTCAAAAGCAAATATTCACAAATAACAGATGGGTAACAGAGCAGTTTGGAGCACACATTCCTAGTTGGTCGGCGGGTAATATACTTTATTTCGATCGATTCTAGAAATGCCACAGCCACGCAAAATAATTAATAAAATTGATTCTCATATTATGAAAATCAATTTAAAATCAATATAATTAGCATTGTATGATGGTGTATGACCACAATTAACTTCCGCCATGCAGCAGAAACGATAGATAGTTGTCCTAAATCTACATATTTTGAATCTGTTTAATTTTTTATTTGCACTTTAAAAGAGTTCTAACTAGATTACCCTGTGACTTCTAGGAACGCTTGAAACTTAAGCCAATTAAATATAGGACAAAGGTCCCGGGTAGCCAATAAAGTTCAGTTACTACAAGAAATCGGTATAAAATGCATTGGAATTCGGACCCACTAGACCCATACAAGTTATCCGTTTCCTAAAATGAGAGAGTCGTGGGACCATTCAAGTGAGTTCAAAGTTATCAACAAGCATGTTTTCAAGACAAAATTGAAGTCCAAGCTCTTGAAACCAACTTAATACTAAATATTTACTTTTATTTAAGGCAAGCACATGTGTGACTCCGTCCTTCCTTTCCGGAGGTCAATGAAGTAAACGGATATTGTGAAAATAAAATCAGATCACTACCACAAGATGTAGATGTAAACTAATTGGAGAAGCATTAATAAATATACTATGCACTATGATCAATATATGGCATTGAGCTTTATTTTGAAATTGAATCAATATTTAAACCTACATCTCATTTCGATATATTAACTTACTTATTCTTAACAGAATGATGAACAAAAATGTAAACAGCAGAATGCTACGTGAAATCTAATTTTAATTACTGGTTAAGCATATAGTCATTTTATGACCGCTAAAAATTAAATTATATTTATTGCAGGTCAGTTACGCTTGAATCATATACTTTATTAGTTAAGTTTATGCAGCTTTGAATGTGTTTAGTTAGTTTTTGCGTTATAAACAGTGTGGGCCTGAAGCCCTTTTCTTAAGTGCTATTTGCTAGTTAACAAAAAATAGTTTTGATTAGTATGTCAGATCTGGCTAGTCTTGGTTAGTTAGTTTTCATAAAAATCCGTCCGAAGATATAAAGTTTCAAAGTTCCTGTCATTCTGTTTAATTTTATGTATTTTTGAGGATACCTTTTTTGTGTTTACATCATCAATCCCATGTTGAAACCTTATATTCATATTTATAAAATGATAAATCGGGGTCCAATGAAACTAAAGAATTTTTATGAATATAGTGAAGAATCGCCATTATAAAATGTGTTTTATTTTAAGTCAGTTTGGGTTAGTCAACGCTACAGCGCGGAGGACTTTTAGTCACTGTTAAAACTAATACAAAGTTCTAGAATATTAATATTAATATAATTTATTACGCAACATCCTTGGATCTATCAATTCAACTATTGTGAGATTTATCAAAACCTAGCCACTTTACTAGAATTATATTCCCCTTCTTTCGTAAAACTTATTCTATCAAAAAAAAAACATCAGGTTATTTAGTTTTCTGTAATTCTCCTTCATAAGAATATCCACTTTTAGAATTGATAACATTGAAAAATTTCTAATGCAATTTACATATTATGGGTTTGTTTAAATTTTTATTTGTACTTTAAAAAAGTTATAACATTCAGTTTCTACAAGGAATCGGTATAAAATGCATTTGCATTCGGACCCACTAGACCTATACAAGATATTATTTTCCTAAAATTAAAGAACCGTAGGGCCATTCAAGTGAGTTCAAAATTATAAATCAGCATGTTTTCAAGATAAAATAAAGTTCAAGCAAACATATTTAATACTAAATATTTACTTTTATTTAAGGCAAGCGCATGTGTGACTCCCTTCTTTATTTCCGGAGGTCATTAACGTAAAACGATATTGCAAAATAAAGAGTTAGATCACTACAACGAGATGTAGATGTAAATTACTGTAATTTACCCGAAATTAACTGGAGGATTCATAAAAATCCGTCCGAAGTCATAAAATTTTAAGCTTCTTGTCATTCTGTTTAATTTTATGTATTTTGAGGGTACTTTTTTTGTGTTGACATCATCAATCCCGTGTTGAAACTTTATATTCATATTTATAAAACGATAGATCGTGGTCTAATCAAACTGAAGACTTTCTGTGAATATAGTGAAGAAGCACCCTTACATGTGTTTTATTTTAAGTCAGTTTTAGTTTGTTACCGCTCTAGCGCGAATGACATTCAGTCACTGTTAAAACTAATACAAAGTTCTAGAATATTAATATTATTACATAAATTTATTACACAACATCCTTCGATTTATTAATTCAACTATTGTGAGATTTATCAAAACCTAGTCACTTTACCAGAATTTTATTGCCCTTCTTTCTTAAAGCTTGTTCTATCAAAAAAACATCAGGTTATTTAGTCTTCTGTAATTCTTTTTCATAAGACCATCCACTTTTAGAATAGATAACCTTGAAAATCCTCTAATACAATTTACATATTGTGGGTTTGTTTAAATTTTTATTTGTACTTTAAACAAGTTATAAAATTCAGTTACTACAAGGAATCGGTATACAATGAATTGGCATTTGTACCCACTAGACCTATACAAGATATTCGTTTCCTAAAATTAAAGAATCGTGGGACTATTCAACCGAGTTCAAAGTTATCAACCAACATGTTTTCAAGACAAAATAAAGTTCAAGCAAACCTATTTAATACTAAATATTTATTTTTATTTAGGGCAAGCGCATGTGTGACTTCCTTCTTCCTTTGCGGAGGTCAATGAAGTAAAAGGATATTATCAAAACAAGGAGTTAGATCACTACAACGAGATGTAGATGTAAATTGCTGGAATTTACCCGAAATTAATTGGAGGATTCATAAAAATCCGTCCGAAAGCATAAAATTTTAAACTTCTTGTCATTCTGTTTAATATTATGTTTTTGAGGGTACCTTTTTGTCTTGACATCATCAATACCGTGTTGAAACCTTATATTCATATTTATAAAACAATAGATCGTGGTCTAATGAAACAGAAGACTTTCTATGAATATAGTGAAGAAGCACCCTTACATGTGTTTTATTTTAAGTCAATTTGGGTTAGTCATCGCACTAGCTCGAAGGTCTTTCAGTCACTGTTAAAACCGATAAAAAGTTCTAGAATATTAATAATATTACAATTTGTTACACAACATCCTTGAATTTATCACTTTAACTATTGTGAGATTTATCAAAACCTAGCCACTTTACCAGAATTTTATTCCCCTTCTTTCGTAATTGTTCCTTGTTCTATCAAAAAAAAACATCAGGTTGTTTAGTTTTGTTAGGATTTGTTAGAATTACATAATTCTTCTTAATAAGAACATCCACTTATAAAATAGATAACCTTGAAAATCCTCTAATATATATGTTGTAGGATTTGTGGTTTTTACTTGATATATTTTAAACAGCTCAGGAGTCCAATTCGATGTCTATCCTTTGCGGAAAATAAGTTTACATCTACTTATCACCAACTTTGAACTTTTCTTTACCAGAAAGCTTAATTGAGTTATACATGATATTTGCGTGTAGGGGTAATTAGAGGCAGTAAATCGTTAATGTAATAACGGAATTATAAAATCGTGGCATAATTTTAATGCGCGTAGCTGCTTCGGACGCTGCAATTTATTTAAATTTCATACAACCGCCTCCATTAAAACAAACGTAATGCGTGTCATTTCCATAAAAATACAGTTAAATATACATTTTGTGAAAACACAGACAGCGATTCACCATAAATTGTGTTTTATGCAATAATAGACCACTAGGCGAAATGTTGTTAAAACCGAAACGAGATATTACATTTATATGTTTAAAAAATTGCCAATTCCAATTAGAAGTTTTTTAGTATTAGTTCATGGTTGTATAAAATTAAATCTGGATATCACAACTGGTATTGTTTAGGTAGCGGGTAGATACTCATCTCAGATCTTGATAGATGACAGATCTACTTCAGGGACACGCCCCTGCCCACGTGAGCCTGGGTTTGTCTCCCAGTACCACACGGGGGAAACCATTGTCATACTCCCAGTTCTTCCAGCCAAACCCAATTTCCTTCCTTCCAATACTCCTCCTACCCCCCTTTGGAAAGCAATGGGACCTACCAAAGAGTAACGTTCTCCCGAGAGAGGCACATGGCTTCCATCAATGCTAAAGAATCCGGAGGTAAAAATCATCCACCAATCGGAACTCCGGGGGGGATGGCCCTGAACGAAGCTAACTATCATGCTGGCAGAAAAACCATAAATCTTGCCATTTGGAATGTCCGTGGTTTTCTGTAAACGGGCAAAATACACATAGTCGAACGAGAGCTGCAGCGATGCAACCTATCCGTCGTGGGCTTATCTGAAACACATTGGAAAGGAAGAGGGCACTTCTCAAAACCAACGGAAACAACATATTCTTCTCTGGAAACGATGATAATAGCAGGAATGGTGTAGCTGCAGTACTGTTGGGCGAAATGTACAAATCCTTAGCGGCCTACAACACAGTGATTGACAGAATAATAACCACCAATTACACTCAAAACTAGTCCCCATAAACATCCTACAAATATACGCATCAACATCTGAAGCTGATGAAGAGGAACTTGAAGCTTTCTACGGAACACTGGAAGACACGCTACAAACGATACCAAATAGAGAAATAACCTTGATTATGGGCGACTTCAATGCCAAAGTTGGAGACACTTGGGGGAAAGATTTAAAATAAAAACCTCAAATGAACCTCTCCTATAATCGGAAATCTCCACAGCCAGCGAAAAATTAAAAACCACCAAGAAGATAGTCCAAACAATAATCGATGAACAACCCGTAAATCAATCCCCCGAAAAAACACTAACAATTGTGAAACTTAAAAGAAGTAGCCTAAGCTCAACAGAAGAACGCCAGCGATATGCACAACTTAGTCGACAAATACAAAAAAGGTGCAAGACAGACAAGAACAACTATATTCAGGAGATTTGTAGAGAAGCACAGATACATTCAGATGGCAACAATACCAAAGATCTATTCAGACTTGTCCAAAGGATTACCTAACAGTTTGCCCCACGTACGGGGGCAACTCAAAATGAGGCAGGGGAAAAGATCACAGATATCAGAGAGATACTAGACGTTAGGAAGATGAACTTGTATAAAGACAAAACCACAGGAGAAAACCTTGACAACAAAATAAGACAGGAATCCCCCCAATTTTTAAAGATGAAGTCAGAAACGACATAAAAAGAATTAAATCTGAAAAAACACCCGGCATCGATAAGATATCGGCAGAAATAATTAAGGCAATGGGTGAGAGAGGTGTGAATGTTATGCACACAATCTGTCTGGATATCTGAGAAACTGAATGTTGGCCTTGCGACTGGACTACTTTTTCGTTAATCCCACTTCATAAGAAAGGATCTAAACAAAAGTGTGACAATTACAGATTAATAGCTCTGTTGTCACACGCCAGCAAAGACCTTCTCACTTTGATTAATGAACAGCTGAAAGCTTTTCTACAGAGACAAATTCCTCCAGAACAAGCAGGCTTTGTGAAAGGTAGAGGGACCTGCGAACACATACTCAATATTCGGCAAATTATTAAAAAAAGTTGTGAGTTTAACAAACCCTTATACATGTGCTTATGGACTATACTAAATAGATGACATGGGAACTCCACAAAACCTGATATTCCTCATAGCCAAACTCTATACATCTAAGGAAGCCGTGGTATATGTTGGGAACTTTTTATCGACCAGATTCACAATACAAAAAGGCGTCAGGCAGGGATTTATCTTGTCACCCTTGCTGTTTAATGTGTACGGGGAATATATAATGCGTAGGACACTGGAAGACTGGACCGGTGGAGTCTCTATTGGCGGAACCAAAATTAACAATCTCCGATACGCGGATGACATCGTCCTACTAGCAAATGATCCAGAGGAACTAAATACCCTAATTAGGAGACTTGAAACAGAAAGCAGAAAATATGGTTAATATATCAACCATGAAAGAACATAAATCATGATTGTAGCCAGGGAAAATATTAATAGACCAGATATAACAAAAGTAGGGCGGTGCCAAGTAGTACATCAGTTGACTTACCTGGGTGTACTAATAACAAATCAATAAGGCTGCACACAAGAGATAAAACGCAGAACAGAAATAGCAAGGGGAGCAATGAAAAGCCTGGAGAAAAACTGGAAGGACAGTACTATCACGCTAAACACCAAAAAGAAAATAGTTGAAACTGTAATATTGCCAATATTTCTTTACGGAGCGGAATCGTGGACCATGAAAGCACAACACAAGACCGTAGAAAAATAGATGCATTTGAGATGCACTGCTGAAGAAGAATACTTTGAGTCCCATGGCTGGCAAGAAAAACGAACGAGTCTGTCTTTATGGAAATTAAGGAACCGCGGCGACTAAAATACTTCGGCCACGTTACAAGACGAAATAATGATGATTTAGAGCGGTTATTTGTCTATGGCAAGGTGGAAGGGACTAGACCGAGAGGTCGTTTCCCGAGAAGATGGTCTGACTAAATGAAAGAATGCACTGGAACAAGTTTTAGAGAAGCTGCCCGCAATGCAGTGAATAGGGATAGGTGGAGAGAAGTAGTAAGGATAGCTGCAACACTATATTAGAATAGTCTATGTGATCACTACCTTTCTGTCAAGAGGGAAAGAAAAAGAAGAAGATTGTGTAAAATAAAGTAAATGTCAAACCAGCATGTGAAGTTAATGATTGGTGAAGCAAATTAAAAAAAAATACGAAAATACATGATGCAAGATATACATTAACTTATGGACATTGTCTTAACACGTACGCAAGCGATTTATATGCAAGTTATAGCAAAATTATAAAAAAAAACATTATTTAAAGAAACAGACTAAAATAAATCTGAATTTCATTATTTGAAAAACTATTGAAACGAAGCTTTCTTCGAAATTAATAAATAAATAAACTTAAAATTTTCCATTAGTTACTTAGGGCAGAGTAATCCTTGAATCTTATTTTTTTGTCGCCAACTCAACACTTATAAATTTTTTGTGATAATCCACAGCCGAGAAGGATGCAACAGGTTTTACATATTGAAGTTAAAAGTAATTTTTTTCAATTAAAAAGAAATCTAGCCCCGGAGAGTCGTAATGCAAATGCCTGGTCCTAGTAAAGGGGTCATTAGAGCGCCACCAGTTCCATCCAACTAAACTGAAAAAGGTCCGCTGGTGTTGTGCCGGGTGGCTAGGCCGGCTTATTAAATTTAAAGCTACTTAATTTCAACCTAACAAGAAAACGAGAATATAGGCTGGCTTATTAAATCTAAGCTTAACTTAACAAGAAAACACACTCTAAAATTTAAGGAACAATATATTTGCTACTAAACTTTTTTATTGAAAACACAGCAACAATCTATCTGGAGTAAAATGGCAAGTTATGGAGATGCTGTTAGTTAAAGACAAAATAATATGACTATTAAATTTAACTACTAATAGGTAAAATATGGTGATTGTACGGAGACCAGTTCTATTGTTAATACTCGATTCTGTTTGCCTTACAACTAAATGCACTAAATAGTACTAACGGGAAGTGATGACTTTGAGGTTAACTAAGCTAATTACAACTAGGTATGCGTGCGCTAATAGCTGCACCGATTTTAAATGTAGCATTAATAATAGGTAGCAATGAACGGCCATAATAAATAAATCAAATGACTCGATAAATTAATAATATAAATTAAATTAGAATAAAACTATTGAAAGCTTGGCTATCAATGCTTGACTTATATTATAAAGAAAGAAAATTCAGAGCGGTTATGTTACTCGATAAATGAATGAAAGGAAAGGAAACGGTTTTAAAGCCGGTCAATGCTTGACTTATCTTAAAAAAGAGAGAAAATTCAGAGCAATTAGATTAACCGGTCCGACAAACCAGTGAATAAATGAAAATAAAACTAATGAGCTATCTCAGAGCTTGGCGGTCAATGTTTGATTTATATTAAAAGAAGGAAAATTAAACTGAAAAAGAAACACAAATGAGTTAATGAAAGATAAAGCTTCTTAGGATACCCAAATCAGGTACTGCCACTCGATGACCCCTATGGGAAGATCTAGCTGAGGTCTCGATAGCTCGGTGTCAAGATGGGCTGATAATTGGACTGTGGCCTCCTAATCGAAGTTGTGGCCCGCTAGTAAACTCGTGGCCTGCTAGCAAAGGTGGTAGCCTGCTGGTAAGACCTGCTTCTTGCCTGCTAGTAAAAGTTGTGGTGCTCCAGTAAGACCCTGAAATAACCCAGTGCACATTAAACGAAGCCACCTTACTTTCATAAAAACCATAGCCCCCCTTGCATAAATATATTTCCTTATAAAACAAATTTTCCCAAAAAAAACACCCATGGACCTGCAATGACCATCAGCAAATAAAAGAGGTGCCAAGGTACAGACAACTTGAATATAACAAAAATAGGGATGAATCAATCCTAAAAGAAAATATAAACTTCCCCATACGATCAAAATTAAAGTTACATTAAAATAAAAATTCGGAATAGATAAAATGGAGTAGATAAGATAACATATGGGACGCAAAGCAAATGGCGGACCATGCACAAAAAAAAGGTAACACAAATAAGCAATTAAATCATTACTTTAGGAAAGATCGTAGCAATAATTACTTCGTTAGTGTGTGTGAGGGCTAAGGGAAATTCGACGGTCTCGGTGTTATATGACGAACGTGGAAAGCCTCTAGAAATAATGAAAAAAAACCGTTAGCGTCATGGCGTCCACGCGCTTCACATAAGCAATAGAAAAAAATAGTTTCAGAGAAAATGCTTACCAGTACATTATTTAGATCCGAAAATCGGTCGTGTCAAAACACCAAGAGATACCACAGTATATCCCCAATAAATGGGCGGAATTAAATCACAAACTAAATGTGGAATCTCTGAGACTGCACTCACGGCAAACCTTCTCGCCTTGAAAGGTACCTTCAGAAGAGCTCTCGATTGTCAATTTTTCTTTCTCCTTTTATGAGATCAAACGCTACGTCAAATCAGCAAGTAGGGAGGGGCTGAACATGCCGAGTGGTTCGATACAAGGAATAATTCTAAGATAACAATCAACTTAGTTCTCGTTTATTATGAGCATAACATGACGGCGGAAGCCACAATTAAGGCATTGAAATCAAAGGATTCAAGAAATACCAGAAAATATTCCCTAACAAAACGATAAACTTTTAAAAATTTAAATCGACAGTTGGCATCTACAAGAAATGGTACATTCCTATTACTCGGAACGAACAAGCGAACACTACAAAAACTGCAACCTGCCGTGTGAGAGATAAATATATTTAAAAATAGAGGTTCTAAAACGATCTAGCGATCTTCAGAAATGGCGGCCGGCGATTTGAGTTCAGCAACCAAGGGGTTCCCAAAAGGTTATGAAATATTCAAACCAAAATTAAAATATGGATCGACGTGGATGTGAGTTTTATTAACAGAATTCTTAAAAATATAAAAGGGTTTGCTGGCTGTTCCACGATAATGTAATATAAATCAAGCCAAGCTATTCTAACAACAATGTGTTTCGCTTATCAACTAAAATAAATATAGTCAAAACGTGTTATAAATGCTAATACAAATATATCGTTATCCCATACTTAGAATAAATTTAATTTACATTGAGAAATGCGGCAATTTTAAGCTTATTAGCAGCAAATCGAATCAATAAATTTAGAATTAATAAACTGATGAGTGCAAAATGCAGCATCTTTTTTCCTAAATGCGGCATATAAATTAAATTTAAAAAATATTTGACATTGACAAAAGCGGACTGTTACAAGGAAAATTAAACAATACAATGTTCGTGTTCTAAGTTCTTATTCCCGTAAATTCATTATTTTATGTCCAATTCTACGCCAACCAATATATTTCATGTAGTGAAGAAACACATCTTGCTTTAGTAATTCATCTTAAATGGCTATGATAAATGGTAGCTAGTCTCTGGTTATCATTAATTTTTTTTCAGAAAACTTTAACACGCAAAGAGCAAGTTATTAATTTATCTCAAGATTAGATAGTTTCTTAATAGGAAATGTAATTATTCTCTTTCAATTTACCTCTTCTAGATTCTAAATTATTTCATTGCACGATAAAAGCAACTTCATTTTAAATGGCTCAACTGCAATAATTGGATCATACACGAATTATTTCTAAGCATATTTCATAACAAATCAATTAGCTTTCAAGCATATTCTAAATTAATTTACACTTTCCATAGCTTTAAGATAATAAAAAATCTGATACCTGAATCTAGTTGATACTGCGGAAAGTCTGCATGCAGTTCGGGAATACGAAAAACCTATTTTAATGACAATCAATAGTGAATATGTCCCGTGGTAACAACTGCCACGTTTTGAAAACCGATGTGGATTCACGTGTTTGCCGTAAAATTGAAAATGCTGCTGATTTGGAGCCAAATAATACATATACACCCAACACAATGCTTTAGCGGGCAAATATTGTATTCGCTTCTATTCTGTCGGTGTAATTGTGAATATCTAACTCATCCAATAATGTTGATCTGTGATTTCAACTTCAGCTCAATTGAATTTAAATATAGATTAATTAACGAGCGTCAACTTTTTGTAGAGTGTTAATCTAGATTAAGGGAAGGGAAAATAGTCCTCTTTTGTTTGGGAAAACTGAAAGGAAACCATTCATTATATAAGAAAACCAACTTAAATGTCTAATAAAAGTTACATTATTATGTCGGCCAATGTAATTCATTTAGACTTAGGCAAATATGCATTTTGCTTTTGCATATTATTGAAAAATGTGAGAAAATAAAGCCTTTAAATTTTCAATAATAATATAATACCCTACTGAAAACGTTATTATCAACGGGCCTTTGGATTTCAGGTTTTATGTGTAATTAAAATACTCCTATAAATATATTTCGTAATTAATTTTATAGAAAAAATAAATATAGTATTACTGGTTAAACAATAACCTTATGCAATAGATGATTAATTTATTTATTGCTTTATCCAAATACATTAATTATTATATTCGCCATATTATTACTGCAGGTGATACGGGCCGATGAAAAATATAACATCGATCACATCAGCTAATGATACTTTATCGGTCTAACCAAGATTAGCTATCAGAACTTTGACTTTTGTATTTTTTTTCCTGTAAAACATTGGTATCCTCTATCGTGCCTTCCTTGCTCTCTTGCTGCCTTCTTTGGCGAATTTTCAGAAGCACTTCTCCCGCTATTATATCTTAGACTTGACATACAGGAAGCAAGGAAAATATAAATTTACCTATAAAATTCTCGATAACTTATTCACCACGTGTCAAAACCCGCCGAAAAATTGATAATACGCAACAAGTGAATATTTTGCCATAGGCACGATTTATCACATTTGTTAGGGATGAACTACTGACCAAACAATATGCGTATGTCCGCACTAAATGAAATATGTTTGCTGATACAACATTTTCACATAAAATACCTGTGAAGTAATATATTTTTAAAATTTATATAGGTCGAGCGTAAAAATAATCCACAACTGAAATACATATGCTACACATTTTATTATGGTAATAAAATAGGTTTATTAATAAAAACATCTTTCTAACATGCTTTTTATTATCTTCCAATTTTATTTTATTATTTTCATCTCAGATTAGAAGACTGAAAGTGAATAAAGTAAATGCTGGACAGTGACAGTGAGGGTATTTATTTAAAAGGCGGCACCAACGAGTGAAGTTAATTGAAGAAATCATTATCATAATGGCTAATTTCAGTACAAAATATTCCGGAGTTGTTTTAATTCTCCCCATCGGATCTCCGGGGGGGGGGGGG
>MU183520.1:104616-118031 GCA_016904865.1 Pissodes strobi | reverse complement strand
AGAAATAAATGTTAGACTGAAAAAAAAATTAAAAAAGAAGAAGAATAACATAAGATGGGACTTACGAAAGATTTATAGCATCGGACGATACTATAAATGTAGAAAAAGAAATAAATATATTAAACGATGTAGTGGAGGAGATTAAAAGGGAGAAGGTGAAGAAAGATGAACCAAGCAAGAACACATCGTGGATGACTGATAAAATTCTGAAGCTGATGGAAGTGAGAAGGGGTTTTAAGGACAATATAGAGGGACGCAGAAAATTATATGACAAAAAATAAGAGATGCGAATGAAAAAGACACCAGTGAGAAATGTGTAAAAATAGAACGTCTCCAAGAGAAACAAGACAGCTTCAACTACACCGAAAAATAAAGGAAACCACTGGAAGATACAAATCAAGACACGACAATTATTCTTACAAACAACGAACGAAAAATAATAATTGCCAAGGAAGAAATCAAGAACACTTGAAAGTTATATATTGAACAACTGTTCGAAGATGAAAGGCCAGAACCACCCATAATAGAAGCAGAAACCAGACCAAATATCTTAAGTGCAGAAGTAAGAACTATAATAAAGTAAATGAAGGATGGCAAGGCTCCAGGCTCAGATAATTTTCAGGCTGATTTCTTGAAATTTATGGACGATGAGGGAATTAAATGGCTGACCAAGATATTCAATATTATATACAACTCGGGTGTTATCCCGCTACAATGGCTTAAATCGGAGTTCATAGCTATACCAAGAAAGTCGGGAGCCAAAAAGTGCAACGAATTATGAAAATATTCATAAAACTCATACACAGAAGAATCTATAAAATATGCGAAGAACTGATAACGTCCACGCAATTCGGATTTAGAGACGCAGGCGAAACAACAGGAGCTTTATTCAGCGTACAATTTCTCGTTCAAAGATGTAGAGGAATGAACTGTGAGGTGCATGCCTACTTTGTAGACTATAGAAAAGCATTTGATAGGGTGCGACATCACAAGATGATAAAAATCCTGAAAAAGACAGGTATAGACGATAAAGACGTAAGAATAGTAATAAACCTATATTGGAATCAGATAGCGAGTACAAGAGCAGAAGAAGACCAAACCGAGACAGTTAAAATTTTGCGCGGAATAAGACAGGGGTGTGTATTGTCGCTACTACTATTTAACATTTATTCCGAGCACATATTAAGCTTTGGACAATGCACAAGAGGGAATTCTGGTAAATGGACAGCGCTTAAATAACATCATACACGCCGATGATACAGTAATATTTACCGATAATATGGAAGACCTGAAACAACTAATGGATAGATTAACAACCAGTAGCCACCAATATGGCTGGATATCAACATGGATATGATTATTAGCAAGAACAACGTTCCCACCCGACAATTAAGACTATAGAGTGAAGCAATTAAAACAGTCGACAAATACACATATCTCGGCATCATCCTGAACGATCAATGGGACTACACGCAGGAAATTAAATGCCGAATTAAAAAGAGCAAAAGGGTATTCATTAAAATGTCAGCAGTCCTTAAAAGTCGAGACCTATCCATGAACACAAAACTAAGCATGTTACGCTGCTACGTGTTTCCCGTGTTACTATACGGAATGGAATCAAGGACACTGACCGAAGCAATGACGAAAAAGATTGATGCATTCGAGATGTGGCTCTACAGAAAGGTGTTAAGGGTATCATGGACAGAGCATGCAACTAACGTTGAAATCCTAAGGAGAATATCAAAGCAAAAGGAAATCATGAATACAATTAAAACAAGAAAACTACAATATCTAGGCCACATTATGCGAAATGAAAACAGATATAATCTCTTGCAGTGTATATTACAAGAGAAAGTGAAAGGGAAGAGAAGCGCCGGAAGAAGAAGAACCTCATGGCTAAAAAATCTAAGAACTTGGTTTCTATGGCAACCACCAAACTATGCCGTGCAGCTGTAAACAAGGTTAGATGAACAATATGATAGCCAACGTCTGGAACAGAGAGGCATCTGAAGAAGAAGAAGAGATTATTTGTAAATGCTTGAAGCAATACCTCAGGTACGATAACAATTGTGGAAACTGAATAAATTTAAATAAATAAGTTTCCAAATGTCAGTCATTACTAAAAAGCAACGTTAGAAGAAAAATAACTATCTATCCAATTAAAGTCGAAAATTTCAGCTAATGGACAGCAAAACGTAGTGCCTGTTATATCAATTAAACAGAGACTAACTATTAAAAAATCAACCAGTAGCGGTAAACATAAATTATCAATTTATCAATAAACACCTGTTATGAAACAAGTATGGTACAAATTATATAACTACTAATAACATTAATACGCCTATATAAAATTTAGTAAAATAAATGAAAATGTACACTAAATAATCAGCTACTAAATTAACCACGACATGATCATGTTCTGCTTACAGGACCAATGAACTCGAGTAGTATCAACTGGTAATATTGTCAGTATAATAGGTTAAAAGCGCCGGTGAAGTCTAAAAGAGTACTACTAATGTAGGATTTTAAAATTCTAGCATTGTCTCTAGTCAAGGCAATTCAACACTGCTCCATGGAGATAGAGAGAGAATATTATAAAAAAGAGAGTAGTCATATACTCCGACAAGCAGTTAGTGCTCACAAGATCATATCTAGACTAGTCAAATGCTGCATAAGTGCCCTTGAAGCGGTCGGTCGTAAAAATAAGCTCACCATTGCGTGGGTTCGGGGACATAAGGCCATCAAGGCAACGAAGAAGCCGACAAACTTGCAAAACGGGGCGCAAGTAAGGTTACGTTGGGACCTGAGCCCTACTACGGGATAGCAGGAAGAGTGTTCAAAACAGCAGTTAAAAGCTGGATAAATAAACAATCTCTAAACTGGTGGTTACAAACACCGGGGCAACTACAGGCCCAACAGTTCATAAAACACGGCTCCCCAAAATTCATGGCAGATCTACTTAAGAGGAGTCTCAAGACGATAAGATAATTTTAGTGGATCAGCCGACGGGGCACTGTAGAATGAACAAGTACATGGAAATTATCGGCCTGGCAGATAGTAGCCGCTGCAGGTTCTGTCAGTAGGAAGAGGAATGTCCAAAAGACGTGTGGTTCAAGTGGGAGGCTCTCTGCAGGCTCATGTATGCAAGGTTGGGAGAGATCAAATTTGAACCACAGTAAAATAGTATAAGCCACGCCACCTATGTAGCCAACTTTAGTTTTAAACGACAAAATTAACCATCAATTAAAATATTTAAAAAACATAATTTGCTTAACTAACTATACGGTTAATCTACTAGGAAGATCCAGGCTACTCGTTGAAGGAGATTTACATGATTGATAAACACAACGGACTCCGACTAGAAGAAGGAATCTTCTGTGGGTAGACACGAGGGGGATTCTTAGGTCAATAAAGGATTCTTCATACAAAAAACTTTCACATATGAAGCAAGACTATTCACGTTTTCTAAAAACTGTTAAGTCTTTTCAAATCTGCCAACGTTGAAATCAGCTAGTTGCCTCAAAAGGTGGACGAGACAGAATATCTGACAATAATGGCGTAAATCCAAGTCACAAAGTGAGTTCAAACGTAAAACAAATCAAAGGTAAGGAAAGGGTACTGCCTGAGACTCCACAGTGGCTTTGGTAGAAGATCTCCCATAAAGAATTTAAAAAACTACCACGACACCTCACTGTCTACCAATATCGCCAACTTCTGAGGAGTCAACCCGTTTTATTTTTACTTGATCATGAGGATGAAGATAAAGCTACGCGCAAATTCCATGAAAGCTCTTTTCCAAAATTTAATGAGCCAATACTTAAGTCCAAGTTTTGGATAATCTGTTCCCCTTATGTTTTGTAATTTGTCTCCATCCAACCACGCTGTGCTGCGACATTGATAGACATCCAATATGCCCTACCTGTAATCTTAAATAATCAGTGCACAGCTAGCGGTCTCGAAAGTCTCATAAACCATACATCGATAACATATTGATGGTGTGCGGTCAATTGCACAGTAGTACTAGAACGCGGCTTACTAAGAGGATATGCGCAAGACTTAATATCAAATCAAAACATCAATTGACAGAATTCTAAATTGTCTAATATAAAGGAAATAAATCAAGAAAATTGAATGTTACAATAAAGACAACTTAGGAAAACAGGAATAATATGGCATTTCTGGTAGTTTATGGTCACAAGTAACTTCCGCTATGCAGTATCAATAAAAATAAGGTAATGCTAACTGCTCTAAAATGGCATATCGTACGCTTGTTTAGGTTGTCATTTTCATCCTCTTTACACTTTAAAAGCCCTAGTGAACCCTGTTCCTTTCAGGGAAACCAAAAATCCAAACAAACTGGATGGAGGAATAAATAGCAAAACTGCTTCCTATCGCTAAGATACACAAAAACAAACCGTCTAGGATTTCAGTCAACAAGATGTGGTTATTCCAAAGATTAGATGGAATACGCATAAGCGTAGAAATCTACTACACCTATACAAGATATGCATTATACGGAATTAATTAACTACAAAGCTATTCAAGTGCGAAAATATTAAATAAGGTCACGTTATTGACAAGCCGTTATCAAAACAAAATTGGAGTTAGTTTGGGTTGTTGAACTTCTTTCAAGGCTAAACATTTGCTCTTAGATAAGGCAAACGCATGTGTGGACCTTTTCTCCCTTTTCAGAGGACAATGAAGTTAATGATACTGTCCAAAAATGATGATCAAATTACTACAACGAGGCGAGAATGAAAATTGCTGGATATTCACCGTAATTCTTAGGAGAGTACAGTGTTTAATATATGATGTTATTATTTCTACGTGTCCCTTGTTTTGGAATTTAATCCATATTTAAAGATTTGTTCGTTTGGCAGAATGGTGAATGTAAGATGAAGTGAAGTCGTTTTTATAATGTAGTTACTACCAACAACATGATGGTAACAACATAGTGATATCTCTTAATTTGATAAACTAATACCACAATATGCTAGTTGCAATTTAAACAACTAATACCCACATACATAAAAGGATTCTATAAATTTATGTTTTACTTGCGTAATAGTTATAGTGTCTCTGATATATTCATCTAATCCTTACAACCCGTGTTATCCCATATATTTTCATGCTAAAACTGAAACGAAAATAATTTAACAATAATTTTAGGTCTTCGTTTCGTTACATATATAATCCAGTTGTGCGGATGTTAAGAGCCTTCTCGAGGCCTCGGTAACGGCGCTAACACCTGAGTATTCCTGGTAATTTATAGCGATCTATAAAAGGGATTATTTTTTGTCCTCTAAATTTTAATGGATACAACGTTTTTACCGCATGCGTATGTAAAGATTAAGGTTTTAAAAAGAAGGCCGCTTCGTTGGCGTATAAAAATGAGCGAGCTATTAATGGCAGTATTAGGCTTACCGTTTACGTGAATTATTAATAATTTCGTTATAGCGTTTATCATCCTCATATTGTTGATTATAAAGGCAGTAAAAGAAAACGTATCTTTGTTTACCTATATTTGCTGAGAGAGGTGGACTATTGTTATCGAACCGGCATATTAAGGGATAGATTAAAATATTAAATAAGAATATTATTAATTACGTTTGTCAGTCTCATAATAAAGTGTGTATCATTTGTCATTTAGTTATGGACTACTTTTTCCACTAAACATGCATAGAAGTGATATCGGTCTATGAATGTAATAAGCTTCACATAATCCAATTTCAATTGTGCCATTCTCATAATGAAATGTGTATCATATGTTATTCAGTTGTGAATTACTTTTTAATTATTTATTAATTTTGTATTATATTCCTCAGTCGATGAAGGTAATTGAAATAAAATGCTTTTAAAAAATGGGGACTTTGAGACGTGCAAGCTGAAGGTATTGTCTCATAATCATGAAGCAAAATCATATATCCTCACTGGTTTTTGAGTATTTAAGTGCACGCTCTAACCGTGTACGCATATGGTGACAAACTGACGATAGATATAAGCAAGTTCATGTATCCCAAACAGTCTTAGCCGTTTGGAAAATGATAATTTTTCGAACGGAGTGATCGAGATTCCAGCGGTCATTGTTATGCAAAATAGCAAACTGCAATGCTCAGTGATATAAACGTAAACTGGTAAAACTACAGAACTAAACAAGGTTTATAGAAACCTAGAATGCCAATGCTGTTAAAGCGCCCTAGGGTTCCCTAACGCTACAACTTTAAATCAACACATCCTACTATATCCAACGAACTGTCAAACTAGGTATGCTTTATATTTCAGCGAATTATCGTTATTGGAACTAAATCAAACTGAGCCAGGAAGAATCTCAATTGCAATACAATGAATAACAATGAACAGATCAAAAATTGGGTCTGGTGTCGTATAAGCACTGTCGATTTTAAAGATTTTTTTGGGTTCAATGGAAAGATTACATCAAATGGAACACATTAATGCAAAAAAATTTGCGAATGAAGCACTTTTGACGCCAAAAATTGAAAAAGAAATTTTATAAATGAGTGACATTTAAATGCGAAAACTCTCCCAATATGACGTTAATGATGACAATTTACTTGCGATGATGTCAGACTTGGTTAACCTTCTTGATTTTCAAGTAAGCAAATTGCCAAGTCCAGGAGCATGTTTCATAAAGTAGACTAACCAACAAATAAGCTCCCATTTGTCTCTTAGCTAACCCAAACTAACCAAAACTAATTCAGACTAATGCAAACTAACCAAAACTATTCCAGACTAACGTAAACTAACCCAAACTAACCCAGATTGACCAAAAGTAACCCATACTAAGCAAAACTAACCCTGGTTGTTTAGCCATATATGCATATACATACATATAAGTAATAAAAGTTCACACACACTCAATTTGTTCATTTCCCAGGAAATGTCCTAGACCAAGTACATTTGTCATAAAATGAAATAATTTAAAAAGACAAGCGCGCTACGCACGTTAGTAAATCAACCACAGCTAACCCAAAATAACCAAAACTAACCCAAACTAACGAAAACCAACCCACACTAATCCAAACTAACCAAGACTAACCAAAATTAACCCAGACTAACCCTAACTAACCAAGGTAAAGAGACAAGCGCGCTACTCGCGCTTGTCTCTTTGCTATTCCAAACTAAGCAAAACCAAACGAGCCTAAACAAAACTAACCCAAACTAACCAAAACTAACCCAAGCTAACCCAGACTAACCAAAACTAACCCATACTAACAAAAATTAACCCAGACTAACCCTAACTAACCAAAGTAAAAAGATAAGCGCGCTATGCGCGCTTTTATATTCGCTATCCCAAACTAAGCAAATCCAACCCAGGCTGACCAGAACCAACCCATACTAACCAAAGCTAACCCAAACTAACCAAACCCAACTCAAACTAACCCTAATTAACCAAAGTAAAGAGACGAACGCGCTACGCGCGCTTGTCTCTTCGCTATCCCAAACTTAGCAAAACCAACCCAGACTAACCAAAACTAGCCCATACTAAACAAAACTAACCCAGACTAACTCTATGTAATCAAAGTAAGGAGACTCTTCGCTATTGCAAACTAAGCAAAACCAACCCAGACTAATCAAAAATTAACCCATACTAACCGAAACTAACCCAAACTAACCCATACTAACCAAAACTAACCCAGACTAACCCTAATTATCCAAAGTAAAATGACAAGCGCGCTACGCGCGCTTTTCTCATTCCTATCTCAAACTTAGCAAAACCAGCCCAGTCTAACCAAAACTAACCCAAACTAACCCTAATTAACCAAAGTAGAGACAAGCGCGCTACGTGTGCTTGTCAGCGCGTTTGTCTTCCGTATTCCATATGAATAAAAAAAATCGAAACTAACTTTAATTAGCCAAACAAGCGCATTGAGACGAGCGCGCTACGCTCTTGACCAACCCCGCCCATCACAAAATCAAAATTAACCCAAAGTAACAAAACAAACGCACTAGGCGTGATACTCTCTTAAACTAATCCAAATGACCTTTTAAATTTAAATTTGTATCTATTTCAATAAACTAAATAAATTAGTTTATATGATTTAGTACTAAACGTGACCCACTTCTAGCATAACATCTAATTCTAGTAAATCATATATTGTTATTTTATTAAACAAAACCATTAAGAATCATTATTTATAAGAAGTTTTCGTCCCACAGTACTTTTGAAACATATTCAACACGAGGCTCTTATATTTTATAACCAAATAGAAATTACACTTGGCAACATCTACCCGTACAACAGCCAGCTGAGCCGTGCTAAGCCAAGGCAACCTACACTACAATAGGGGGCCTTGGCTAAGCCAACAGTCATGTTTAAGAAATAGTCATGTTGACGTTTATATCATAAATATTATATTATCGTTTTAAAGTGCAAAAAACAATTTTACTAGCAATTTTTGAGAAAATAAGCTTTATATTATTTTATTATTAACCTTCTGCGACCATACCTCAGGACAAAGTGTACTGGAATTGTGTTTATTAGGAAAAAATGTATGTTAAATTTTAATTTTTATTTTCAATTTATTTTGCAAAAATGTGCTTCATCCGCAAATTTTTTTGCGTTAATGTGTCCCATTTGATGCAATCTTTCCATAGAACCCAAAAAAAGCTTCAAAATCGACGGTGCTTATATGACACCAGAACCCAAAAGTTTCCCGAAATGATTTTCTTTTTTTATTAACTCAGCAGCTTTGACTTGTCTGGCATCTAAAAAAATTACGGCGAACTGGGGATAGCATGGAGTTGGTCAAAAGGTAGCAGGCGGAGGGATTTTATTGGCAGAAAAGTTGCAAATTAGTTTCAGCGGTGATATTTGGGACCTTAATAATTGTTTATTTTATTCTCATAATGCCTGCAAAATAATACAAGGGAATTTTTCCTTTGATTGTATGCAGCTGGATTTATCACGCGCTACCAATTTAATGATAAAATATTAAATCTCCCATAAGCTCGGAAAACAGTCGCGCCTTTAAATCCAAACCAACATAAAGTAAAGTAGTATTTACCAATTTATTTATTAGAGTAAATAATATATTGATCCTAAAAGCCTATTTTGTAATTTCGTGTTTAATGGTTTGCTACTGTTTCTGTTTATTTAATAGTATTTTACTACTCATCATTTAATGTAATGAATGTTAGCTTTAGCTAAATCTATCTATAACAAGTACATAATTGGAGATGCTTCGGTGGCGGATGATCGATGTCGATACGGCTGTCAAACCACTGAGACCATCCAACATATCACAGGAGGATGCCAAACGTTCGCAGCAACAGAATATAAAGTCAGGCACGATGCCGCTGTGCAGCTGGAACTAGCAACCAAGCTGTTGCTGCTGCAGACAAAACGGTAAGTTACTATATATACACTCCCCAATCTGTTTTAGAAAGCAACAACTATAAGATCTACTGCGACCGCACTGTGCTTACTCACCAGACGACGACCCACAATA
This sequence comes from Pissodes strobi, assembly GCA_016904865.1. NCBI lineage: Eukaryota > Metazoa > Arthropoda > Insecta > Coleoptera > Curculionidae > Pissodes > Pissodes strobi. Next base: position 108,561 of record MU183520.1, on the reverse strand, counting down.
GACCGGACATCATTCTCGCAGATAAGCGGGTCAAGGGTGCCACGCTGATCGACATCGTCATACCCAACAACAATTTGCAGGTCAAGCACGCCGAAAAGATCGCCAAATATCGAGATTTAGAAGAGAAAATCCGGCAACAATGGAGAATGGAGAGAGTAAGAACGGTGCCAATTATTGTGTCATCTACAGGACTCATTCCATAGAACCTGTTAATATCAACTCTCGGATTGAGCAAACATCTCTTCAAATTTATGCAGAAAGCAGTATTTCTCGGTACCGTCCAAAAACTTGTAGGAAATTCGCAGATGCCACCAAGGACCCGATAACATGGAAAGGGTTCCCTCAGATCTTAATCCTTTTGATATTCAGGCTATCTTGGATAAGTGAATGTTCCCCTTAGACGGAGTGTGAATGCCGTAAGACTAAATCGTAATAATAATAATAGTTATAATGATAATAATGATAATAAGTTTAAATCCCGGCCTTAGTGAAGCTATGAAAGAGAAAAGAAAAGAACTATATCGCAAGTATAAAGTAAAGAACAGAAAACAACATACAGCAGTGGTAGAGAAAATTAAACAGCAAATATCAGCTAAGACCTATAGGATAAAGCGCTACTCATGACGAAGCAACCAATACTACCAAAACAAACTGTTCTCTGAAAATACAAGCAAACTATATAACGAAATCTTGGGAAAAATAATGTAATAAAAGGGACCCCAAACCAACTGGAAATGCAGCAGTATTGGAGAAGCATTTGGAAGAACGACATCAAACATAATAGTGCAGCAACTTGGATTCAAGAAGAGTACAAAAACACAGCCACAACAAAACGAATGGAATTAGTGAAGCAGAACTCAAACAAGCAGTAGACAGCACTACAAACTGGAAGGCAGCAGGAATAGATGGAGTACCAAACTTCTGGTAGAAAAATCTGAACGCAGTCCATGAACATCTAGTAAATTCTTTTAACGAATTAGTGAGCGGAGAACAATCGACACCAGCATGGCTAACAAAAGGCAAAACTTACTTAATCCCCAAATCCTCAGAGACTACCAAAGCCAAAAATTACCGCCCAATCACCTGCCTGAATAATGTGTACAAAAACTTAACAAAAATTATATCAGAATGACTCTATGCACACCTTTTCGAACACAACTTATACCCAAATGAACAGAAAGGATGTGTAAAAAACTCCTATGGATGCAAAGACCATCTTCTAACTAGTGCCATGATCCAAAAGAACTGCAAACAAAATCGAAAGAAACTTTCAATAACCTGGATTGATTACAGGAAGGCATACGACAGCATCCCACACAGGTGGTTAACTGAAACATTAAACATATACCGAATATCCCCAGTATTGCTGTCTTTCCTCACAAAAACCATGGCCTTGTGGAACACTGACTTATACCTGTCAGCTGAGACCTCAACTATCTCAGTGAAGGATATGAAGATTGTAACGGGCATATACCAAGGAGATTGGTTGAGTCCGCTGTTGTTTTGCATGTCCTTGTTCCCCCTAAGTTCAATCCTAAACAGCACCAACACCGGTTACACATACAAAAACGAAACAGAGAAGATCAACCATATGCTGTATGTGGACGATCTCAAATTAATAGCCAAGAGTGAAGAAGAACTAAGTGAACAGCTGAGGAGGGTTCAAGAATTCAGTAATGACATAAAAATGCAATTCGATCTAGCCAAATGCGCCAAAGCCTCGATCGTCAAGGGCACCCTGAGAACAAAAGAAAACATTACACTAGATGACTCGACCAGTATTAAATCACTAGAACAACATGAAGTTTACAAGTACTTAGGGGTAGATGAAAATGATGGAATTCGGCACAAACCGATGAAAACAAAGCTAGAAAAACAATACTGCAGAAGAATTAGGGGAATACTTAAGTGTGAACTAAATGCTAAAAATAAGGTATCTACAATCACAGCCCTCGCAGTTCCAGTCTTGCAATACAGCTTCGGCATAATTAAGTGGACTCTGGCATGGATAGAAAACCACGTAAATTTCTGAACATGTACGGTGCACTCCACCCTAGGGCCGACATAGACTGTCTATATATACCAAGAAAAGAAGGAGGACGTGGAATGCAGAGTTTAGAAATCAGTCACACCATCGCCATAAAAGGAATCAGCATCTACACCAAGCTAAAAGGAAATGATAAATTTATGAGAATGGTATACCGCCAAAGTGAGAAAATAGCAGAGGATAACAATGGAGAAGAAGGCACAACAACCGCAAACTCCATGGGACTTGAAACAAAAAGAGTGCAAAATATTAAACAAAAATTAAAGCAGGAAATGAAGAAAAAACCAATAGAAAATTGGAGAAACAAAACTATGCAAGGACAGATCGCTAAAGAAGTTCAAAAAGACACAGTCAATAAAGCCAAGTCGTGGAAGTGGCTCACCCACGCCAACCTGAAAGTGGAAACTGAAGCCTTGATCACAGCCTGTCAAGAGCAAGCCATAGCAACCAACTATATGAAGGCCAAGGTAATGAATACTGACACAGACCCAAAATGTAGACTGTACCAAGCCCACCCTGAAACCATACACCATATAGTATCAGGTTGCCCGATCCTGGCGAAAAAAGCCTACCTGGACCGTTATAATTCAGTTGCTGCACACCTGCTCTGGAATATTTGTAAAGAATATGTAATACAAGTCAATGAGGACTGGTATAAACATAAGCCGGACTCCGTCACCGAGAGCCCAGACATCACTCTAATATGGGACACGCAAATAGAAACATACCGGACCGTAACAGTGAACCATCCCGATATTATTGTGAATAATAAGAAGCTCAAGATCTGCATACTAATAGACGAGACGTAGCAATACCCTCAAACTATAATATCAACCAAAAAGAAGCAGAGAAGCGTCTAAAGTATAAGGACCTCCAAATTGAAACACAAAGACTGTGGGGCATGAAAACATTAGTAGTCCCGGTAGTAATTGGAGCGACAGGATTGATATCGAACGCTACTTGCGAAGCTATTAAGCAACTCCCTGGAAACCATAACTTACTAGCAATGCAAAAGACAGTTGTGTTGAGCACCGCGCACATAGTACGTAAAGTACTATGACACATATAGCATTAAACCAACATCTTCCAAAACAGAATTACCCTAGGTACACGGCGTGTACTAAGTAATTTTAAAGAAACGAAATTCAAATCATAGTCAAGAAACTGTGTGATCAAGAAGAAATAATAATAATAACAATAATAATAATTATAATAATAATAATAATAATAATGGCCCTTCAGGACAAAGTTATCAGCACTCGCCACTACGAAAAACATTGTCTAAGACTTGACGTAGAGGACAAGTGTAGGAAGTGCGGGGCGGTGAGTTAATCAAAAAATCATCCACCAACAGCTGGCTCTCAAGAACAGACTCCTTCAAATATGCCCACCGTATTACATATATATGGACTACAACAGACCTCCATAGAAAAGGAAGGAAAGATTGTAACCATCATTGACTTAGCTGTGTCGCCATCTCATAATGTCAGCAGAACTGAGAAAGAGAAAATCACAAAATACGAAAACCTTGCATTAGAGCTGAAGAACGTTCGGTAGCTGCCTAAAGTCTGTACATTCCCACTGGTAATTTCGGCTGAAGGGATCACTTCGAAGAATCTGCCTAAAAATCTTCAAGGTATCGGATTATCCCAGAACATCATCGGATACGCGCAGAAGGCAGTTATACTTCACACATACCATATAACCCCCATAATTCCTGAACGGAGTCTGAGTGGGAGGAACTGAAATGTTTTTCCACCAGGTTACCGCAGCCTAGTAATCAGGCTAAATCAAGTGACACAAGTGTCGTTGTTGTGGTTGTAGAGATGTAGCTTCTTGTGCAGCATGGGCCCGCCACCTCGACCGACGTCCCGCAAGCTGTCACTTCCAGCGCCCGC
>MU183520.1:92762-104606 GCA_016904865.1 Pissodes strobi | reverse complement strand
TTGATAGACTAGTAATTATTGATGTCATCACCTTAGATGGTCATTTTTTAAGGATAGAAATAGGTAGTATATCTGAGATTAGATCAAACTCCAATATGCTGGCCAATTTATCGTGAGGCATTTAAATATTTTCAGAAAATATGACATGGATACACGAAGAGTATAACAGAGACGCTCCTATTAATCTTTTCAACTAGCTGGCATATTCTATAAAACTATTCATGTCTTCAAGAGAGACCTTGAAGACATATTATAATCAATGGTAGGATGCACAATGAAGAGTCAAAAAAAGAAGGTGTAATCAAAACAAAACCCAATTAGGAATTAAGATAAAAGACTTTTGCTGGGGTGTGGGGGTATTCATTACGCATTAGTAGGCTGATGAATCATGAGTGTTCGTTAAGTTTCGGTCAATATCGCAAAGGTCATTGAAACAATCCGTTTGCATTAATATTAATTAGTACTCATGAAATTAATTTGCACAAAAATATCTAATAATAAAAACTACAATTGAATTCACGATGTTCATTGTAAAAATAGAGGATATTCACCAATGCTCAATGTTTTCATTTTTAGTTCGAGCAGAGTTTATATCAAATAATTAGCTTAAAAAGATAAATATTAGTATTTCCAAAATAAATCCATATACCTACATGAAAGTAGTATACTAATATATAGGAGCTATGCATTGGAATTAAATTTATTTTGTAAATAAATTTAATGAAAACCATAATATATTAAAAATATATATATTTTTGATACATCCTCGATATAGAGGTTTATCAAATTTAAGCTTCAGTCGTGAACATTTCCATAATATGCAAATCATTAAAAATCCTTCTGAAGTTGAGAAAATAAGTTTTTGAAATGCAACACTTAATTTTAAAACTGCAGCAAACTGTGATTACCAATATTGAGTACTTTTTCAATAGATTTTCCAAAAACTGCATTATTTCATAATATTCAATAAGAAACAAGTTACGTTGTGCTCCGTTGTCTAAATATTGTATTTTAATCAATATAGCTTATTAATCAGCAACATAAATTATATTTAAAAGCTATAAGTATGTACTAAATTTTGATAATGCGTCATGATAATATATTTTTCATAAATAATGTTCGGATTGTATATAATACATACTATTGAGCTAACTTCTAACATGCCTCCTCATTCGAATATAGGCAATAGATGGTAGAACAATCCAACTGATGGTTTTAGTTGGACCTAGTAATGGCACAAATGCTTCTCTAATGACTGGACTACCTCAAGGATGACTTGCGAGATGTGTGAATATTTTCTAGACACACTAGGAGAGATTACATAATAAACATAAACTATTGAATGAATAGCTTCCAAAGTAGATGGCAAAAATTTAACTCGTAAACTATTCTGGAAAACTATCATGAAACTGTGCATAGAGGTATAAGAGGGGCGGGTATAGCTTAAGTACCGATTGTCAAAATCTCAACAATCAAAACCTTTCATCATCATGTATTTATTGACACATTAATTTCAAAAGTTTTTTATTTCTATTTTAAAATTATTTACGATTAAATTTCGGATAACATGAGGAGCCAGCTACTCCCACACAGCACAGAGTGTCCTAACGTGCTCGATTGCATTGAGATCTGGACTGAAAGCGGGCCAATCCAAGACCTCATTAATGTGGATTAGCTTGGGTTAACCCAAAATAAAAATTATCTTTAATATACTTATAAAAGATCTATCTTGAATATGTATTAGAGTTTCCGCATCTATTTTCATAGCAGTGGCACACACACTAAAGGAACATAAGGACTGGTGTGTGTGTGCGAACATGTTGATTGATACGGTTCTTGAATAGTTGTAGGTTGTAATTAGGGGGAAACATATGTACTGGGAGTAAGTGCCACAGTGATGCAGTACCCCAGACAAAGGAGTTCTTGTAAAGCGATGTTCTAGGTGTTTCCAGTTGTACGACGAACTGGTGCGCTCTTGCCGTCTGTCGTGACTGTCTGACAGGCGTTGCCAAGGGCGGGATGTGGCATGCCAAATTCTGGGAACATCTACCGTGAAAGTATCTGTAAAACAGGGACATCTCGGCCACATGGCGTCAACTCCGGGTCGCCGACGAGACGGACAGCTCTCTTCTGAATGGAATACAGCAGCTTGGGTGCGGCACTCCAAATGTGTGAGCAATATATTAAACACGGTCTTATTTGCGCTTTGTAGAGCAAGAACAGTTACTGCGGTGTATAGAGTTTTTTTGTTACCAAATAGCACATCGAGCTTATGGGAGGCTGATTTTGCGATGATAGCAACGTGGTCATACCAGGACATATTGCTGTTGACCGAGGCACCCAGTAGTCCGATTGACGAGGATGCAGGAATGGTCGACCCTATCATAATGATGTCAGGGCACGTCGAATTGGCCCTCTTGGTAAACGTGACTGCTGAAGTCTTGGCATTGAACTGAACCAAATTTCGCTCCAAGTTTGAACGTTCTCCAGATCTTGAATAATTGCTGTAATCTATAACCCTATAAAATAAATTATTTTGAAAAGTTCTCATCTGAATGAATAAAAAATCCAAATTTGAGACTTTATATAGGAGTTATACCTTGGAGCTGAAATTATTTGTATAATATTTTAATGAAAACCATATAATAAACTTTTTGATAGCTTCAAAGTAATATAACGTGAACATGTAGGTTTATTGAATTAAAGTTTTAGTCATGGACATTTCTACACTTTTTAATCAAAAAAATAGATTAAATTTAAAACCTATGAGTAGATACTTACTCCATTTTCGAAATTCCGTTAAAGGATAACATTGACATATTTTTCGCAAATAATGTTTCTTGGCATTCTGGGACTGTTCATAATGCATGCAACCTCTAACATGTCTTCTCATTCAGATGGGGGCGAGAAACAAGATAAACTACAAACCAATGGCACAGATGCTTCTCCAAAACACAGAATAACTCAAGAATGACTGGCTAGATGGATATATATTTTACAAATAAAAAAAAAGCTGTATGATTATAATAAAAATTGGTATGAATAGCTCTCAAATTAGATGGTTAATTCACTGACCAACCGAGAGAAACTATCATGAGACTGTGTGTAAAGGGATAAATTGGTAAACCCAACAATACGTACGATTTTTTTCTCAGCTGTATATATTTATTGGCACGTTCATTTAATAAGGTTTTAATTTATATTGGCGGTAGTATTAAAAGGCATTGAAAGTGTGCCTATTTTAAAAGCACTAAAGTAATATATTGTGATAGGTTTCTTAATTTGCAGTTTCACTCGTGGACATTTCTCTAATAAGTATAACATCAGAAATTCTTATGCAATTGTGAACATTGGTTATTGAAATGTAATAATTAGCATCAAATGTACGATAAACTATGATGACTTTTTAAATTGATTTTCCAAAAACTGCATTGTTTGATAATTTTTTTTAAATTGAAGGTAATTTGTCTAAATATTGTATAGTTGTACTGTATAATTAACATACTTATGGCACTAAAAGATAGCATCATAATACATTTGTTATGATACGCCAGCAGATAAAATATATCTTTTTTAAATTTAAGCCTGAACTAGAAAAATTTCAGTTGAAAAAGCAGAATTACAGTATGATCCTCACTCTCTAGAAAAAGTAGAAAAGGATTCATCTATCATACGCCATTCCCCCAACGTTGACTACCACTAAGACATGGGGATTCGTTTTCATACTTTAGTATTTTTAATTAACAACCCAAAAGTGTATATTTGATAATAGCTAATAATTTAATTTAATATTCGAAATGCCTGCTTTTCCCATTACAATTCACCAAACGTTCCTGTCAAAAGGCTATAAAGCTCACATAAAAAACATACGATACCCTCCATATATTTTGTTTATCTTAATTTCTATCCATAATGCGAGACTCCTCTTATTTTTTCTGCAATTCGTTTTACGTTATCTTTCTTCTGGATCATTCTACACAAATTACATGCCAATAAATAATCTTTACGAGGATCGTTAATCTAATGTGCCGTAATAATTACCGAAGAAGGAAAAGTAGTAAAGTGCCCTGTCTACAAAGCTCATTGTCATTAGCGCTTAATGTAGGATAACGTCAGTGTTTCTCAACGTCCAGTATGGGTAATTATACTTTGTATGAATTAGATGAGATGGGAATGAGATATGACCGAAGCTGAGCAGATATTGCACGAAATCTTTAAAATAATAAGATTATGTGATACCGTTTTGCTTTCATTTGCATCTATTGATGATATATTTATTTTAGATAATATTTAAACTAACACACAGGAAATTGATAATATGTTAAGCCCAGTTTTCTTTAAAGTTGTTTTGCATATTAATAGTGCCATGATTGCCATAGCCATGATTAGGGGAATTGATTTCGATTCTCCCAAAAGTTAACAAGCCCCGTTAGTTTTCAAACTTCAGAATAACTACTATTTTACTTTCCAATTAAAAAATTAAGCTAAGAATTTCTATACAAACAAATACTTAACGTTTTGTTTCAGAATAGAGTAATACGAGATTGCTTGAGTGGTTTTTCAAAGGATTTTAGCACTGCATTAACTGCAGTCTTAAATAGTGTGTAGCATCTTATGGTTAGTGCTAGTTAAGTTAACTCATAGGCTCCTTGCATATGAAACTAAAATACAATGGATTCAAAAACAGTGCCATTACTATCAATAGAAAAGTTTTATAAAATAATCTGGCCTGCTCACTCTGAGGTACCATAGAACTCTATGATATTCTCTCTCCTTCTACTATTTAAGCAATTAGTATAAACTAACTTTACCAATTATTTCATAGGTCAAAAATATTAGCGGAAGTTGGAAATAAATATAAAATTCTTTCTGGAGCATAAATGAGTTAAGTTTGTGTTTTTAAAAGAAATTTTGTCAAAACTCCGTTGAACTTACAAATCAATATTTCAGTTTTTACCTTTACTCCCCATGCCAGACATCTGCGTATTAGCCGACATATTAAAAATCTTATTAAAAATGTAGTCGGCCCTATAAAAACGTTATATAACAGTTGTCATTTATTAAGCGGTAGCTAATGCGATTTTATTAATGACCCTTGAATAAAAAATTCATGATGTGTATTAATTTACATCATGAATTGGGCTTTAGAAAATATAATTATGTTTCAGAAAAAAATGTCAGATTGACAATGGTTTAATATTTTTGACGGTACTATTGTTATTATTTTACTGATTCATTTATAGTATTATGCATAATCTCCCCTTTGATTTCCACCATGAAGTGTATTTTTGATTATTGAGTTAGGTATGAGAGGCCGATTGGCTAGTCTTTGCTACGGTGAGCTTTGTTATTTCCTCCTAATTATTTATACATATTGTGAACTACTAAAATGCATACTACTAAATAAATATCACCCTCTCGTAAGTTTAAATTTGACCTTGGAAATTATTATATAAACATTAAAGCGAAACTATAAACAACGCGAGCGGTTATCAACCTTAAACATGCAACGCTCAGCAGGTTTTATGATATAAATAAGCTAGCGAACCTTCCGTTCGTCAGACTTTGTGTCTAAAACCTGAGTCGTCTTGCTCGAGCACATTGTCCGCGGACTGTATTTCCTTACCTGAGACGTCTTGCTCAAACACATTGCCCTTGGACTCAATTCCCTCATTAATAGGTAAAATACTAGGAGTCTTATAAATAATATAGAGTTCTACATACTATTTGATCTTTGCAAATTGAGAATCTAGAATTAGAGTTGTAATAGTGTTAAAACCATTTATAAAATAAACAATTTTCTTTTTATTACATGTATACACCAATCATCAGTGGAGATCCATATTAGTTTCTCCAGCAAACCCACAAATATTTTAAGAGTATATCAAACAATGCTAAGAAATATACTGCAGTGGAGGCTAGGAAGGAAATAGCAAAGGATCTGATAAAATTTTCTATTGTATAGCTATAATGTTATGTTGCAATAAGCGACAAGTATTCTCGAATTGAGATTTTTCCTTTTAAAGCACTAGAGGTCGTGTAAACATTGGAGAGTCTCCTCCGTTGCTTAACAACGTTTAGAGGGCGGGGGAACGTGTGAACTACAAAAATGCCTAAATTACTAAATAAATATCACCCTGTTCTAAGTTTGAACTTGAACCTAGCAATTATTATATAAGCATTAAAGGCAAATTATAAGCAACGCGAGCAGGCAACGCGAGCGATCATCAATCCTAAACATACAACGCTCAGCAGATTTTATGATATAAATACGCTAGCGAACCTTCAGTTCGTCAGACTTTGTGCCTCACCTAAACCCTGAATCGTCTTGCTCGAACGCATTGACCGAGGACTCAGTTTCCTTACCTGCGTCGTCTTCCTCGAGTTCATTGCTCGCGGACTCAATTCCCTTACCTAAGTCGTCTTACTCGAACACATTCCTCGCGAACTCAAGGGTTGTCTTCTCTCAGTATCACAAGTTAGTCGAATCTGCAGGAGATTTAATAAAAGATAAAATTCAAAGTAAAAATCAGTGAAGTTCAAATGTAAATTTTAAATGTAAACTCTAAGTGGAAATTTAAAGTGATTTTAACCCAAACTAAATATAAATGAAACCCAACACAAACTCTTAAGAAAAACTATACTTATTAAACAGTGACCAAAGACTTATAAACAATTCATAAAGATACCTCAATCGAGAAAGCATGCGCACCTTAGTACTTGGATATAATATAATCTTATCAACATTTCTGACCGACCAATTTACGTTGTTGTTGTTTATACAAATTCCGATTCCGGATTTGAGGTACTCTCCCTCCTGCACGCTAAACCAGGCGTGGTGTCACGGGATAAAAACATTTCGTGACAATATATTACCTTTCCTGCTGGAATAAATGATAATTATAATTATTATTATTTTGTTTCTCTTGTTATAAGTGTTTAGGAAATATATTGCAGGAAATTAACATTTTCAGTCATTTTTAGATTTAGTAAACATTGATACAGTCAGCCGCCTTAGGCAAATAACAAAATTCAGAAGCAGCTACTTCTTCTTGTTTATTAAGTTTAAGGGTACTCAAGAAATAAAAGCATGGCATCATTTTTAGATCCAAATGCTTTGAAAGTCAGAAGTTTATCGAGATGAAGTAAAATAAATTTGATGGATATTTTGAAGCCATCTCCTTTATAGATCCAGAGCTAATTAGAATCTTTTTAAAGATTTTTTTTTTAATAAAATATTAATTACTCTTAGTAGCTTCAATAAAGGCTCTAAAATAGAATGAAATAAATCGCAAAGCTAGTTTTTGAATATGGTATTATTATCTAAGTTCGTGCGAAAAAAACTTGTCCTGTACTGCAGTAGGGGAGTCCTGTATTGCATAATTTGTGCATTTCTGTTAGATAAATCACATATTAGACATGATTAGTTCCAAATTCAACCAGTGTAATTAAAAGCAGCAACAACGCAAGAATATTATGTAATTTAGTTCCATTAATACATCAACAATTCACTGGCTAGATATCGATGTTCCTTCATAAGTCAGTTTCCTTAAGAACCGATCTCTGCACTTTGCAGTTCACGGACACACTCTATAAGGCCCAGATAAGATTACCTCTGGTATACTGTTCCCATGTGTGAAGCTCGGTAATCAAACAGTTGGTCAAGATATTAGACTCCATACAGAGGAGAGCAGTCCGTCTTATGAATGACCAAGAGTTGGCTAAATAGTCCTGAACATCGAAGAAAACTGGCGAACCTATCTCTTTACTATCGATACTACTACGGAAGGTGTTCGCACGAGCTGGCACTTACCTGGCTGGCATTCACCATTAACGCGGGCGTGCCACAGGGCACGCCCGCAACCAAATCTGTTCCTCATCTATTTTAATAATAGATGAGAAACTATTTTAATAATCTGCTGACCGAAATCAATAATTTTGTTTACAGTTTTGCAGATGACAGTACCATTGTCTCATCGGAAAATCTTCACCAGCGACTGAGACATGTCACCGCAGACAGGAGCAGATTACAGCAATTAATCAAGATCTGGAGAGGGTTTGAACTTGGGGCGACAGCAATTTCCAGTTCAATGCAGCAAAAACCCAAGCGGCCACGTTGAAACTAATTTGTGTGCCACTTTGTAATGAATATCTAGCTCAGCTAATTTGTAGATAGAGCCAAAGTTAATTTATTTAGTTTATTTGAGGGTGTGAGTAAAGTTATTTCCTATGGTGATTTAATTTTTATATTAAGGCGCGACTTGCGATAAATTAAAGAAATCAACTTAAAAACAAATTATATATTAACTATATGATTAAATTACAAATTATGGTACCATGTGCACTGCGGTTATTAATACAATTGAGATCAATATAATTAAAATTAGATTACAAATGCAATCAAATACAATTGATTACTGAAAATTTAATTTACAAATGTTACTTGAAATACGGTTTATAAATAAGCTTGTTATATGATGAAAATGCAATTAACTCTATTATTAAAAATTAACAAATTTAGTTGGTCTTCACAATCAATTTATTTGAGTTTACCACTTCGTGCCTATTTGTACAACTATCTTATGTACATGCAACCGTATTGGGACCTTTACTAGAAACCTGCTTCCGCCTATTCCTAAGTTTAGCTGACTTGAGCTGATGTAGGTCTTCAAAAAGGTTGCCTTAGCGTATGGTTCTCCCTCTGCAGGTCTGGCACAGCGACGTGGACAATAGAGGTTTACTTCATCCAGCGGTATCTACATGTAAAGAAAAATAATAAACGCCTAAGATCAGTGTATACTGCTAATAAAAATTATACAGAAGAGTATCCTGTGGACCTCAGTTTGACATACAAGGATTTAACCAACAACTTGAAAATTTACTGGTTACAGCAAATATAATCAGAAATTGAATTCCAATTTAAAGTTCGGCAAAAATTATAAATAACTATGATTAAATAACACTATAAATAATTACTGTTACTCAAGATATTTCTCTTCTTTACTTAGAGATATGAAATTCAAAACAAATTATGATCAAAATTAAAAATTTGAAATACAATTATGAAACTTGTCCAAACAGTGGCTCTCGGCAGCTTCAAATAGAAAATAACTAGATTTTAATAAAAAGTAGGAAGAACGAGGTATAACCTCTCTTAAAACAAGTCTAATGACTCCAGATAAGTAATTTCTTTAATTAATTTATAAATATGGCCCTTGGCACATAAATAATAATTTGACGTAAATTACGTCTCAATTAATCAAAGATAAAGATAAGATAATTACTATCTCGATTTGAGATAGGAACTTAGATAAACGATAAAGAAAAAATAAACCAGGTAAATTTACACACATGTGCTTAAACCCCTTTCATATGCAAATCAATGCCGGTACATCATGATCAAACGTGACACGTAAGTGATAATATTTATAGTTTGATGTTACAAATCAACTGAAAGAACTGAAAGATTAATGAAATAAGCGTGAAAACTACGATAAATAATACTACTATAGAAAATTCAGCGAAATTCTACTCAAATTCAATTAGCTACCTTTTACAGGAATATATAAAATTTGCTTTGAGAATCTTCCAGGCAATACTGTTCAATTTAAACGAAAATATGTAAAATCATATGAATGGCCACTAATCGATGAAATAATTACGTTCTCTATATATTTGGATTAAACCATTATCAAGTTACACGAATTTGACCGATAAGATACCACCAATTATCCACCAAAAAACGGTATTCAAACCTAAAGGTCACCATAAATAATTAATATTGTTGAAATCGTCAAATACTCGAAAGTGCAATATAAAAAGCTAAATTCTTTACTTTAGTGAAATATGATTAACCGAACCAAAAACAGTTATCAATTCTGTATTTAAAATATGCAAAGACTATTGAAAAATATGCAGGATGAACAAAATATTTTGAGATCAAAGAACTAATACCACTTACCTTTCAAAATTGTACATTCTACCTATTTTAATTTTCAATGCCTGGATTGGGCAATTTAAATACACAACCCTTGTAGGAAACCCGGCGCCAAACTAAAGAAACATTCAACATACGCTAAATGTAACAATCTATTGTAGATTACAGGCATTGAATAACACTCTACGTTCTTCAATTACCTACTACATGAGATAAGCCCGTTTCTGAACAGATGGCACCGCCTATCAATATACCAAACATTGAAAACCATTGCTAAATAGGTAGAATTAATGGAGCGGAATAGACTGATATTTGATAACATATATTTAACATATATTCCATTACAACGTTTACCAAGAAAGCCAATACGGGACGGACCCTGACATCATTATGGCAGGATCGCCCATTCCTTCATCCTCGTTAATCGAACTGCTGGGTGTCTCGGTCAACAGCAATATGTCCTGGCATGACTACGTTGCTAACATCGCAAAATCATCTTCTCACAAGCTTGGTGCGCTATTTCGCAGCAAAGCACTGTATACACCGCAGCAGTGGCTCTTGCTCTATAAAGCGCAAATAAGACCGTGCTTACAATACGCCGCACCGAAGCACACTCTAAAGCTGCTTTATTCCATCCAGAAGATAATTATGCGGTTCGACGGTGACCAGGGATCTGTATAGTCTGGAACACTGCAGACATGTGGCCGAAATATCCCTGTTTTAGAGATATCTTCACGGCAAATATTCCCAGGAATTGGCCTGCCTCAGCCCGCTCCCAGCAACGTCTGTCAGACAGTCACAACAGACGGCAAGGGCGTATCCGTTTGTTGTACAACTGGAAACACCAAAGACTCCTTTGTTTGTCGCTGTGGCACTCACGCCCATGACATCTGTTTGCCCCCAAATTACAACCTACAGCTATTCAAGAACCGTGTCAATTAACATCTTCGCACACCCACCGCCCGTCGGGTATCATAGGATCTTCCTTTAGTGTGTGGCCATTGCCATAAAAAATCATTACTAGTGACCAACTACCATTATCAGATAATTGAAAATTCCACTATCACATAGGATAACGTATATTAATTGTTTTGATGAGTAGGGTATTGCCCTCTATGATAATTTGGATGACAGTAATGACACACGCTATGTGATCATTTATTAGATATAAAAAAAGGATATTACATGTAATATGACATTTATGTTCGCAGATGACAATAGTGAATAAGCCACTTATTATCTGATAACTAACCGAATCAACACATGGATCTAACAACAATCTATGCTGCAGCAACAGAACAATAATATTAATTTAGCTCCTAACATAATAATAGCGAATTAATTGGCCATATGTCGCTCTTCTATCTGAAATCATTGACAATGGCTCATTATCATCAGTTTGTTTAAACAAAGTTAATATTTTATGGGATTTAAAGAGCATCAATTGTTGTGCGATGTTTTTTATTGAAAAAGCACAAAATAAAGCAAATACCACAAAAGATGCTTTCTTGGAATATAAATATTCGTATGTTATGAAACCTCTGAGCGATAAAGGATTTAACGCAAAAGATATGAAGAATTTAAGCTTGCAGCAGAGTAGCAAGCTATGCATATATTAATGTTATATACAACTTTTAACATCACGTCATTATTGCCTTCTAAATGCATAGATTTATCCAAAATTTGTGCCTCAACAACACAATCATATCAAATTAACTTTTGCGCATAATAATGACGAATTAATGAGTCGCATATCGTCCTCCCATTGCAAATTAATATTAATGGCTCGCCATTATTCCTATGAATTGAAATTTAATTAAACCTAGTTAATATTTTATGTGGTAACCTTATGCAAGGCAGACGAGCATGAACGATAGATGTCATTATCGATGGGATAGGATGGCTTA
>MU183520.1:30485-92362 GCA_016904865.1 Pissodes strobi | reverse complement strand
TTTTTTTCAATGAAAGTTATTAAACTGATTTCTTTAACATTTTGCTTATTAGGTATGTTTATATGAGTTAATCTGTTAGGTCAACTGACGCAACGACGCACGTTACCGATAGTGCTACTTTATCCAATATTCACTACGTGTGACGTCATCCATGCAGGCCGTGCAATTTGAATCATATAAACGGATAGATAGATACACTAATATTTATGAAAACTGTCAATGGTTATCTTATTTTAATGAACTCTAGCTATATGACAGACTTCTTGGCAAATCCCAGAAGTTTTGTTTGAGTTTTGATTTAATACTAGGTGTAGTAGTAATTTTTTTTTCGTGAGGTTTAGGAGAAACTCGTATCTGAGAGTACTATAGCCTGTTGTAAGTTGTTGGGTGTAGTTATGTCCGACTCCGGATGAACCGGCATCACTGTACCTCCTTGGCACTATTTCGGCGGGAAATATAACTTCAAGAATGCACCTCGATTTGTCTTCTCGTTTCTTACTGATCACTCTATCATCTCATTAGTTTTTTTCTCTTTTTCTTTAATTTTCAACATTGCAGACATCATTTCTCCTATCGCATTTCAGCAACTTGCATCTGTTAGTATGACTTCTATTATGTTATCCTTGGTGAATCTGTGTCCTATATCTATCTCCGTCTGTAGCCTAACTCTTTCAAACATATTGCACTCTATCAGCATGTGTTCTGGTGTATCAGCTTCTGCATCTCCATACATGCAGTAGGGTGATTCTTTTTAAATCTATGTAAGTATGCTGCAAAACAGCCATGCCCTGATAGGAACTGGGTAATGGGGTAAGTTACCTCGCCATGTTTGCGGTTTATCCATGGTCCGATATCTATAATAATCGACTTCGTCCAGTTAGCTTCCACACTTTCTAAATTCCATCTTCTTTTCCACTTGTCCATCGTGTTTTTTCGTTCTTGGTCTTTTATAAATTTGATGTTTTCTTCTCCTACGGGCTGTTGGTTTCGTTGTTCTTGGATTCTGGCTCTTTTTTCAATTAGTAGGTCTATCGGAATTAGTCCACTGATAACCGTAGCCGCCGTTGCTGATATTGTATGATATCCAGCACAACATCTGATAGCAGCTCTTCTTTGATAAGCGGAGAGTTTTTTAATATTTCTTTTAGTTTTAAGAGCATCTTCCCAGACTGGTGCAGCATATAAAAAAACTGATTGTATGCCATGGCCATGACTCTTCTTTTTGAGGTTGTTTGTCCCCCGATGTTGGGCAGAATCATCTGTAGGATTCTATTCACCTTTTTTAATCTTTCTATAGTATGGTTCACGTGTGCTGAGAAGTTGAGGTTATAATCGAGGATTACTCCTAGGTATTTTGTGGATTTTTTCTGGTAGTATTTCGTGCTCACCGAATTGATATTTTATTTTTATTTTTATTGTACGACGATTTTTATAGCTCCATCCCAAAACCACTGCTGTCGTTTATTTCTGGTGCAACTTTCACCTTGTTTGCTTCCATCCGTTGTTGCACATTATGTAGGGCGGTGTTTCCTAGGAGCATATTTTCCTGAATGGAGTTACCTATTATAAGAATCACTAAATCGCCAGCGTAGCACAGGAGACTAACGTTTCCACCGTTAGATATTTTTATTTCCATAATGTCATCGTATAGTACGTCCCACAAAGTCGGTCCAAAGTCGGTACAACGGAAACAGTTTTTTGGCCCGAAGTCTCATGATATGGTAAAGCATCCTGCATGTCTGTTATAAACAGTTCTTCGAAAACACGCACTTTCTCGCTTAGGTTTAGCATTATTTTAGGTCCAGTCGCTCTTAGTTGGCTTCTTACTATTTGGTAGGCTTGCCCGTATATGTCATCTTGTAATGTATAAATCAGGTCTTTCCATTTTTGTTTTTTGGCTTTACGTATTTCTTTGCTTAGGGCATTTCTTGCGTTTTTGTAGATTTTTTGAAGAGCTTCTCTTTATATGTGGGATCGAGTTTGTCTTTGAAAAGTCCTTCTTTTAGCTTTCACGTCCTTGAATTGTGTATCTATTGAATCATTCCACCAATATGGTAATTTGTAGTTTTTGTCCACCTGGACATATCATACATTTCCTGGAGCATTAGTATTTTTGTTTCGATAACTTTCCCTTCAGCCTTCCCTAAGAAACTAGATACGTTTTGTTCGAAATTTGGTATGTTTAGCTGTTTTATATATCGTGGTTTGTCAAAGGATCTCATGTTTTTAAGAGGACTTTTTACTAACATGAACTGGTGGTCGCTTAGAGTTACCTCTCCGTGTTGGACTTGCCAACTGATGGTTCCCCATTGGAGGATATCTTCTGAGACAAATGTCACATAGATGAAGGATTGGCCGTTTTCTCTTATCAGTATTGGGTGCTTAGCATCAGAGAGGTACTAGCCCCATTGCGCTCATGCCATCGAGCAATCTTTTCCCCTGCCGTCAAGAACTTCTCCACCCCAAATTGGGTTTTTTGAATTGAAATCACCAGTTATGATCGCAGGTAGTTTCCGTGTGTAGGTCTTTTGATATAGGCTACTTAGCAGTTCATCCAGGGCATTTTCAAAATCAGCAATTAGGCAGTTCGGGGAGAGGTACACCGAGTATACACAGACAGAGCCTAGTTCTATGCATACGAAGTTTTTATTCTTCTCAAATGTGTAAACAGGGACATTTTTGGGGCAGTTTATTATAGCAGCATTTTTTTCATTTGGTTCAGAGATGTATGTTAGACTGTTGTTTTGTTTGGTTCTTGTAGGCAACACAGATGACATCTGTGTTCTGAGGCCAGGGCTTTTGCTATATCTTCCGAGACAGTTTTCCTCTGAACGTTTCCTTGTAGTAGTCTTAGTTCTGTGATATGTTATCAGGCATATACTTCCTGGAAATTCTTTCTTGATGCAGAGCTTTTCTGAATGATTTGCACTACTTCGGAGTTCCAGGCTGATGACCGTCCTGGTTACATGTGAGACAGTAAATATTTTCACTTTTACATGTGTCTTTACGATGTCCATTTTCGCCGCATCTAAAGCATCGATTTGACATATCCAGCTCCTTGTTTGTACATAGACGGGCGCTGTGTCCATACTGCCAACATTTATAACATCTTTCGACAGTCACTCTTTCCTGTATGCGACATTCGGAGAAACCTATTCGGATGGTTGACCTATTAATTAGCTTTAAGGCCTTTGTGTCATCTAGCTCGATTGTGGCTGTTTGGCCACCATGTGTGTTTCTGGTGATTTTTATATTTGTATCATCCTTTCTCTCAATAATACCTTCCTCCACTATTGTATCCCTTCTTCCGTGTAGGTTATGTCGTCTATGTCTCTTATGTATATAGTTTTCTTATCTCTGCCTCTTGCCATCCGAATTTTTTCTTCAGTAAAGGTGTCCTTTATTTTGTCGTGGAGTTTCTTTGCCATTGACGACTCACCTTTGAATTTTAATAAAAGGTTTCCATTTGTTGTTTTCCGGACCTGCCTTACACCTTCTGTCAAAACAGGGTCGAAGTTTTCCTTAAGGATTTTGAGCATGTCAGAATATGAGCGTCCTTCCATTTGTTCTATAATAATTACTTCGCCTCTTTGCCTCCCTTTGTTTGTATGGGATCTCAGCGCGCCTACTAAGTATGTTAGTTTTAATTTCGCTTCAGAATAGTTAAACGCGCATTCGCACATTTTCCTGAAGGTTTGTGGGTTAACACATACAGGGGAAATTATTGTTGCCTCTTCCGCTTGGGTCTCCTCCATAATGAGTTTTAATTATTTTAAGATACCATACAAAGTTTCCATTTGTTCCGTGCTTGGTGGTTTATACGCTAGAGTTATAGATTTTGTGTATGTCTTGACTTCATTTGTTTACCTCACCCTATGTAGTGCACTCCTCTAGTGTGGTGTAAGATCCAGTTTTGAAACTCTTGGGGCTCTCCTCCGTCAGCTTTGGGAAGCGATTTAGGACTTCTTCTTCCAGTTTGCTGGTCTTTTCGTTGTTCTTCCCTTTGTACTCTTCACTTGAGAAGAGTATTAGGTGGTTTGGCCTACGCCCCAGGGAAGACCTTTCCTCCTGATCGGTTTTCGTAAAAGCTTCGGCGGCCCATGTACGTTCTATTGGCTTTTCTATATCCGTGCAGTTTTCTGCTTGTTGATCTTGTATGGTTTGTATTTTTGCTTCTGTTGAGTTCTTGCAGGTTTTACATACTTTATTTTTCCGTTCCTTTTTTAATTCGTCCTCCAGTATTTTGATTGTTTCATCCTTTTTTATAGTTTTTCTTCATGGATTTTTGTATTTTTCTTTGCTGTCTCAATTAGCCTCTTCTTTTCAGTGTTTGTTTCATATATGTGTCTTCTATATTCCATTAGTACATATCCAGTTAGGGCTTCCAATTCTTTTGATATGTGTTTAATCGCTATGTGAACGTTCTGGTTGTCTGTTCCAAAATTAACCAGTTCTGTCACTTTTGCACTTAGGGGTTCTAGATTTTCGCTTAGAGGTACCTCGCTAAGAATTTTAAACTCTGGTGAGTTACGGTTCGTCCTTCGTCTTTTCTTGCGGTTCTGGAAAATAGGCAACTCCTCTTGTTCGCTTTCCTGAGCCTGTTCCAAGCCGATCGGCGTGAACTCCTCGTTTTTTGTTGTGTTGACGCTGGGAGAAACGAAAATGTCTACCTGTTCTAGCCGAGCTTTGTTGATCGGGGATCTTTGAATCGAGTCTCTTCTTCTCGCGAATGGGTCTACTATCCTTTCTAGCTTCTCAAATGTTGGTGTTAATGGAAAGTTGCCCTGCCCAGTTATGCTACTGAGAAAGAAATGTTTTTATATATAAATGCATATACTGAACTATTCCACATCTTTTTACTTAAAATTGTAAAAAGCTTGATAAAAATATATTTTTCTAGGTATAATGTAGGTATGCATGTTATGCAGATTCAAATTTCAGTTACCTAACATCGAGCATAAAATAGTATTTAAGTGAGTGTTTAGGTATAAAAACTTTTATTTAATTTATTTATTAATGAAATCAAAATTGTCCTCAACAATAAATTGCTCGTCATATACCAATTTTTGTTTATAGCTGCAATAAGCACCTAAATATGTAGTTAACTGCAATAAATTTGATATGCTTAAAGCGATCATTTATTAAAATTTTAGACAAAAGTTTTAATTTGGTAAAAGCAATTTGCATCTTGGCCAAAATCAGGTAGCTCATATAACTTAATAATATGTGGGCTCAAAGTTACCTCGGGGCATACCTTTTCGCCATTTTTGTAGTAAACTTACGTCCCTTGTAAAACCGAAAACATGAACTATAGATCAATTTTTATAGTTTCCCTTACAGCCAAAAATACAACACTTTTAAGGCATAATTACACTAAGTATCAATTACCAGAAAACTATCCGAAACCGAGAAAAACATACAATTAAACACGAACAAAAATCTCTACACTGTGCTAGCTGTAAACAAACCGACCGACTAGCACAAAAGCAACAGGTCTTTAAGTGCGAAATATATAGTTTAACGTATTTAAAAAACGCCTAACAATGTAAATTGTATACCTAAATATACAACGAAATATTAGGTACAAGTTTTACGCACTTAAAAGCACATAAATAGTTCCCATTTCAGAAAAATGTAAGAAAATAACACTAATAACCGCAGCCATTATCGGCACATTTGCAAGGAAAGTATCATGTCCGGCAAATGCACTAACAAGGTAGGAGTATTAGATAAATAAACAAATAAATACATTGCGAAATACAAAATTATAAGAGGAAAGAATATCTTATAGAAATATGCTTATTGCATATTAGAGAATCCTAATATTCGCTACTATCGTAGTAATCTGGCAACGTTGCAACCAATTGCGCCTCGATCGTGATTACCTTTCCACCTGCAATCCCCCTCTTACAGCTTCGCTTCAAATCGCATATGCCCACCTCCATGACGTCACAAGCTAAAACTTTGTTAGCACTTTGTCCTTCTTGTCGAGGTGTTGTTGCTTTTTTCCATGTTACCGGTGGAGGGTAATCAGTAGTAGATACAATAGCCCAAACTCACCCAAACAATTTGGCACCATAAACTCGTATTAATGGGTAACTTATCGTTCTTCGCGTTCAATCCATTGATAATAGTTCAGTATCACTTCAAGAATTTAAAATTTTAATTAATTAAAGTGAATATTTTATGGAATGGTGTTTTTTGTATGGCATAATAAGCCAAAATACTTTATGGAAATCTACTAGACAGATACCTAATAAAAAAAGGAGACTTATAAAACTTAAAACAAATTATTTACAAAAAGCGAAAAGAGAAATAGGGCTTTTAGGCGGAAACTAAACTATTTAATATACGAGCGAATCCTTTCTGAGCTTTCAGCGTTAAGTAGCGCTGCTTATTATAATTATATAATTTATTGGTTTAATGCAATTTTTTAATTAGTAGTGGGAATTGTTTAATGCTAATAGTGAGGTATGAAGCGTAAAGCTCCAAAACCCACACCTTTGTTCCCATGAAATAGGCTGCATGAAAGGAGCGAAACTTATCCTAAAATATAGAGCATTAAAATGTAAACAGTAGATATTGCATGTGTAACGTAATAATTAGTAAATTATTTAAAATTGTTTCCTCAGTGGCGCGGGCGGTTCGGTATAATATACTTTACAAATCTTTCATGGCTAACAGCCTTTTTACACAATTTTTATGAAATGGAAATACCCTTTGCTTCTGAGAGCTTTATATTCTGTATAGGACCTGTCTGTATATCTAGCTTTTTCAGCAAAACAACGAAGATGTTTAAAATTTTAAAATATCGCCAAACGAACTGGTCATTTTAACCAACATTATGAAAATATTTCCAGATTTGCTTTAATTTTGATGGCATCGGAGGCTTGCCTCCGCCACGGTGTACCGAGTAAAGAAGAGAAAGAACTCCTAAAACATACATTTATAAAGTTTGATTTTCTTTAACATTTTTATTATAAATGTTTGTGGTATCATAATTTAGTAATAAAAATGGTTGAAACGTTTTGACTTTTTCTAGTATTCAAATGAATTTACAAGTGTAACATTATATAATCCATATATCATCATTTATCTAATATTTTCGTTATTTTCAGATAATTAACAATGACACGTTTGTGGAGCGTGAAATATCGGATAAAGATACCGTCACCATGATGTCAATTCTTCTAGTAGGCAAGTGTTTTTAAAGATTATTATATTATTATGTAGTGAAAAATGCCGATTTGGCCGAAATTTGTCAGGCACCGATGGAATACTAGAAACGAAACAAAGAAGAGCAAAGCATTTCATTTCGGAATGTCGGGAATAATTGCACCAAGTGCATCAAAATTATCGATAATGTTGCATGAAGGTGTGTTGTCTAAAAATTGACTGAGCTTATTTTTTACTTTAGGAAACGAGACGCTTGAGTTCGAATTATCTTATTAATAACTCTTCAACTGTTGAAACAAATCTTATGGGAATTATATTGTTCCTATTTTTTGTGAAAATTGAAATTTTTCATATTTTTAATGGCTGTAGAACGTAATAGTTTTGACTAAGAAGAAAATTACTCACCTTCCTATCTTGGTTTTGGATAATTTGCGATTTGATCAGAAGTTGAACAAACTTTAGTTCTTAATGACATGCACTTTCCTATATAAGTGTTTGACAGCCTATAAAAAATAGGCAAGTGCAAGACATTCATAAGGTATATACACGACTTATATAAATTACTAATATATTAGTGTTAAAAGTATATATAGTTTAAGGTTGCTCTGAGTTCATAATTAGAAATAATTTAAAAAATTGGCATTTTATCAATACTTTAACAGATCTTCAAAATTTTTGTTATAACTCTTGTAAGAAAAATAAATAGAAAAATCTACCTTTTGGAGTTTTAGGAGTGAAATTCACCTTCTCCAGGCGATTCAGTGTTACCTCACCTTTAGAGAACTTTAGACTCTCATTCTAAAGTATGTAGCTCTTGTCATTAATTAATTATAAACCAAAAACTTTTTTCCTATAAATTTTAACAAGTTATTATACCAACGGGAAAATAGCAACGACTTCAAACTTGAAGGTTATAATCAGGATAAAAATACCTTTAAAATGAGGTATCACTTGACACCTCTTCCTATTAAGAATTTTGGGACTAACTGTCCCCCTGCTTAGGAGTTGAAACTGAAGCATTGAAAATAGAATAAAAATTGTTCCCCTGTTCCCAGATTTAATTTTGTATATAATTTTATGTTGCTCTTATGAAACGGTGTTTATCAGTTTTTTACTATTTAACGCCATGGCACTTAAACCATGATAAAAATATATAGAAACGAGGAAAGCAAACAAACAATGATGAAAACAAGTAATAATAAAATTCAGAGGATTGCTGGGCAATTTTACAGTCGACTAAAGTCTGATATTTTCTTCATTTGTATAACGTATTTCGAAAATTCTTTTGAAGTCTCGATCCAATTAAAATTGGAACCTTTTAAGAAATGTTTACTTCGGGCGAATATTTTCGCTGACATTTTAGATACTATTCCAGGCAAGCCAATTACGTTTGCAGTTGTAGGACCTTTTCTCATGCTTCAATACAAACAGCAAATCTATTTCAAAGCATGCAATATATCGGGATATAAGTTTCATAATTTAAAATTTATTTAATAACTACTTTAGTTATTTTACTATATCAAAGTTTAAAATATGTATTGCATAGAGAAGCAAACGAAATTTAAGGAAAGTTGTTATAAATGTGAAACAACTTTAATACAAGAAAAAGACTAATTTTGGAATCCTCTTATTCTAGGTAAAGTGTAAATAAAGACCAAAAATTATAAGTATGACTTACAAAAATTTAATATTATTTTTAAAAAAATATTTTGAAACAATCAGTAAAGTGATTCGAAATAGAAGTTCATTTTAAAAATTTTAGACCCGGTTGTACAACTCTTTAACTGGAAGTAGTTTTCCTGACATAAAAATCAGTTAGACCGGAAAATGAAAGCAGCAAATAAAATATGGAACACTGTTTCAGCATCCTTCTTCCAAATGCCAAATAATTTTAAATTTCACGTATACCTTTTGGAACTTCTAACAAATCAGATTATGAAATTTTTCTATGTTGGCTGCGCCGCGCAGTATCCTCAAATTTAATCAAAATGCAGAAAAATCGAAAAAAATTGGGCTTAATATTTAAAAACAATCAAATTTTATGTTTAGTAATTTTTTGAATATGATAAACAACAAACGTCTCAAAAAATGTATTTGGACAACTCCATAATTTACAATGTCTCCCAACACCAATCGTTTTAAACGCTTTATTGACTACCAATTTAACTGATAAATACTTCTGGTATATTTACAATTTTAGTGATATGCTTAGTGAAACACCCGCATACATTGATTGATAAGATTACCAACAATATACAGCTTTGTTTTGTTTCAGGAGTATTTCTGTCCCTTCTGATCTTTCTGTCAGTAGCCGGAAATATCCTAGTCTGTATAGCAATTTACACAGATCGAGGTCTGCGAAGAATAGGGAATCTTTTTCTTGCATCGCTGGCGATAGCGGACCTGTTTGTGGCCTCGTTGGTAACAAAATTTTCTGTTTATTGCATGCCTCAAAGGTAGATATTTTTTATTTTTATTTTTATTTGTAGGCTTTCAATATTTATTGTTATCTGTTTGCATGAGTAGATAAATTAGTTAGGAATATTTATTTGTAAATCTGTTTCGTTATGAAGCATATGCTATCTCGAATTTTCATGGAAATTTTCAGAATATTAAAACTTGCAAGAGGTGGGCATTTATTATAATCAAAACTGAGGAATAATTAAATGTGTGTCATATAAAATCAGATTATGTTTCATAATATTAAATTATCCATTGCCAATTTAATACATATAATTCTGAGGATAGAGAGTTGCCTAGCCCTGACAAAACACTGCAACTGAAACTTTTAGTCGAAATTGGACGATAGTCGATAGAAAATTAATATACCACAGATTAGTTCTAATGTATGCACTAAACAACGCAATTATTCCAATCCAATCAATTAATACATTAATACCACTTAGATGCAAAACTTTGTCATATTACCACCACCGCTTAAATTATGTGAATGCAAGCGCATGGATCGTTTATATTAGAAAGTGTACCGTTTGTTTAATTAGCCCGAAACGATTTACGATAAACTTTCTGTTAATTAGGTAAAATAGCTGATAGTTGCATTAGAGGACAGTCCTATTGTAGTGGTTTGAAGCAGGTATGACGTGATTATCGGCATTATAGTAGTTGATTGGCATAAACTCTATTGCTTATATTGTACTAGTCTAGACCTTTGCATATAGCTCTTCTGACGTTAATGATAGGTTGGTATTAATTTGTTAGGTCGGAATTAGTTAAGGGGACAGTGCCAAAACCAAATTGGATAATGATCATCCCGGATCGTAGTCATTCGTCCGTCTGCTAGTATTATGACCATGATTGGCAGTGACATCACTGTGATGTTAGAGCCAATGGTGGTAACGGGTCGAAAAAGGACGTCGTGATTTTCTAATTTTTGTGTTAGTAACCGCCTTAACTTAACCATTGAAACATGGCTAAGATATCTTATAGATATTATGGCTACGCAATGATTTTTGTTATAAATAATTAGAAAGTATTACTCCTTCCATGCTCTTTGGAATAATATTTTTACTGTTTGTGTTATCAGGATCCAATGGGAGCTAAGTGATATGGCATTTAGCCACACTCTATATTTCCAAAACCGTTTGATAATAACAACAATTCTGAATAACATGCTGTAGACATGCAGGACGCTAAACTCAATCTGGAAACGTATCCGACATTGTAAACATATGATTTGCAGTGCCAATGATCAACGAACCCTCAGGTTGATCTTAATATTTTTGTTATTTAGTGCAAAAATGCACTGCATAAATAGTATACAGATATGGTGTATCCGACTGTAAGGGTAATTATCGGAACGGTTGAAAGACGAGTTTTCCTAAAGCTAGCGAGCTGCGGTTAAGATGATTGAATGCGATTCATTGAAAAAAATGTTGTTTCCAGTGATAGAAGCTGGGTTTAAAAATGATGAATTTATTTGGTAGATATCCCAACAGAACTACAAAATTGGTGAGCTGGTTTCTTTAAAATTAAAAATACTTACATACTAACAACTAGAGAGAAAAATCAAAAAATTATTCAGGAAAGCAACCGTGAATTTTAACCACACAACATGCTTAAATTTTGACTATTAATTTAGTTGAAGAAAAGAGTGGTTAACGATTATTTATTAATGAACACATCCAAAGTTTAAATATTATTTTAAGGAATTGTGGAATGACGTATAGATGTTGTGTAACTGACTGTAAGGGTAATTATTCAAACGGTCTAAAGGTACCAAATAATAGTTAAGATGGCAAAATGCGATTCATCATGAAATTTTTTGCCAGTGATAATTGTTGAGTGTGTTAGTGCCATTTTACAGAAGAGACAGTTATCCCAATAGAACTCCAAAACGGTAGAGACTGTTTCTGTAAATTTAAATATAACTTGATGAAACGAACCAAGTAAATTTAAAAATTATTACATAACACTGAATTAGCCGTTACTTGATGGAAATTCATTATAATTAATAGTATAATGAAACAAATTGTTTTAATTTCCACTTATATTAACTTGAACTTGACATATGTTTCGACACACTGTGTCTTCTTCAAAAGTTTGCTTTAACGTGTTTATAATAATAACAGCACTATACCTATTACATTGGGATACTCGTCTCACAAAAAAGTTTATGGTCTTCAGGTAGGCCTAAGAGGGTATAAATTTAATAGTGGGGAAAACCCAAAATCCAATTGTTCGTTCAGTAATATTCCGGTATGTTTGAGTTTATTAATTTCCATGATTTCTAATAAGTCTAATTTTTTTGTTTTTGTTTTCCAAATGTAAGATTTTGAAATCTTGATTGAAATTATGATTTTCATTAAGTAAATGTTTGGCATAATGAGAATTATCCTTTTTTAATCTATAACTAGATATATGTTCTTTGATTTTCGTTTTAAATGTTCTCCCAGTTTGGCCTATGTACTTTTTTGTACAAGAACTACATTGTAACTGATAAACCCCTGATTAATTATGTTTATTGGTTTCAGATTTATTATTTTTAATGAGTTTGCCAAGAGAATTATTAGTACGGAAAGATATTTTGAAATCTTTTTTCATTAGTGTTTTGGCTATTCTGGTAGTATCTTTCCTGTATAAGTTAATGTTTTGTATGTATGTTTATCATTGGATTTTAATATGGGGAATATAAGATTTAGAGCTTTTTTCATTTGTTTTTTTCTGTCATATTTAACCTATTAATGCTGTTTTATACCAATTGTTAATAATTGCTACCTGTTTTATTAAATTAAGTTCTTTCTTGAAATTTTGTTGAGATAAAGGTACGTTAACTATTCTGTGTATAAAGCTATTGTATTCTGAGAGTTTGTGTGCACATGGGTGAGTGACTAGAATTATGTGAAATAGATGTGTCAGTTTGAGAAGGCTTATGAAATATTTCAAATTCATATTTATTATTATTGTTGGTTATTTTCAAATCTAAATAGTTAATAGAATTATCTTGTTCAATTTCTATTGTAAATTTTATGTTGTTGTGTAATGTGTTGATGTGCTCTAAAAACATTTTTAATTTTGCCTATCTGTACCTGTAAAACAAGTTAAAATGTCATCAACATATCGGTACCAATATACAAAACACTTACTCAAGCCATGATTATAGATTTTATCTTCTATATTATTCATAAATATTTCTGCTAAAATTGAACTTAAGGGGTTACCCATTATTAAACCCTCCTCACTTACATACAACTTATCATTAAATTCAAAATAATCTTGATCCAAACAAACTAAAAGACTCTAAAATATCTTGTTTAATCATAATATTAATTTTGCTTTTTGTTAGTAATTCTTCGACTAAATCTATGACTTCTACTGGAGAAATGCTTGGGAACAAGGTTTGTTAAATCTTTGATATTGTCTGTAAGTTCGTAACTGTTTTTAATGCTATATTTAGGTAAGAATTTGCTATGATTTTTAATTATGTTAATTAATTTATTGGAGAGTTTAACAGCCGGGGCTGACAAATAAGATACCAGTGATCTAATTGGCATATCTGTTTTATGTAACTTAATCAAAGAATATAATTTAGGGGACTGAGGGTTCATTAAAGTTAATCTAAATTTTTCCGACTCAGTGAACATATTTTATTCTTTGATAGTGTTTTTAATTAATTTCTGAAAGAAGTTAGTAGGGTCTGCTTTGTATGTGTATCTCATTGTAATTGGTATAGTGCTGTTATTATTATAAACACTTTAAAGCAAACTTTTGAAGAAGACACAGTGTGTCGAAACATAATATGTCAAGTTCAAGATAATATAAGTGGAAATTATAACAATTTGTTTCATTATACTATTAATTATAATGAATTTCCATCAAGTAACGGCTAATTCAGTATTATTTATTATACAAGCTTCTACGAGCTTTCTAGCCACATGGTACTTTAAATTATTCTTAAAGTCTAGTATTTGTACACAAAACATTTGGTTCTTTAATCAGTGCATTAAAAATGAAGTGTTTCCCAACTACATGAATCTCAAGACTAACAATAGGAGCCAATCAGCATACAAAGCTCAATACATACATTGGATTAAGGAAATGGATTTCACAAGACAGAAAAATACAGTACAGTAAAAGGGACATCTACAACACATACACCAAGGTAATCCATAGTGAATTAACACATAGACTTTCTATTATTGAGTTTGATGAACTAGATTATAATACCCGAGATAGGATACAACAAATATTGCGTAAAAATATATAAAACAGTCTAATAAATTACATCGCCTAATTAGTCAAAATAAACGCATAATAAATGTAATTAATGAGACTAATTATTCAGATCATAAATTTTTAGATAGATTTGTTAATCTTATCAACATAGAATTTTCAGATAATGAAATATAAATTAATAAAGGTTTCGGATATAATCTCCATTGTAAACATAAAAGTCGAACGAGAGAATACTTGGGAATTGAATGCAAATCAGCAGCAAGTAATATAACAGAGGGTAATTTGATTAAGCATGAAATAGCTAATATAATTAGGACAGACAAAAAGAAAATACAGAAAAACCACTTTTAGAATGAATATCACACCACTAACTGTATCAAAAATAAAAGTATAGAAAACGAAATTGTGTTTACGAGAGCAGACAAAGGAAAAACTATCATAGCGATCAAAAAACAAGATTATATCCACAAAACTATTTATTTCTTAAACCCTGATAAGTTCCGAGAAATCAAAACAAACCCTACTAACTTCTTTCAGAAATTAATTTAAAACACTATCAAAGAATCAAATATTTTCACTAAGTCGGAAAAATTGAGATTAACTTTAATGAACCCTCAGGCCCCTAAATTATATTCTTTGATTAAGTTACATAAAACAGATATGTCAATTAGACCAGTGGTATCTTATTTCTCAGCCCTGGCTGTTAAACTCTCCAATAAATTAATTAACATAACTAAAAATCATTGCAAATTCTTACCTAAATTTAGCATTAAAAACAGTTACTAACTTAAAGACAATATCAAAGATTTAACAATTCCAACTAACGCTAAATTGATCTCTTTCGATGTACAAAACTTGTTCCCAAGCATTCCTCCAGTAGAAGTCATAGATTTAGTCGAAGAATTACTAACAAAAAACAAAATTAACATTATGATTAAACAAGATATTTTAGAGTCTTTAACAGTTTGTTTGGATCAAAATTATTTTGAATTTAATGATAAGTTTTATGTAAGTGAGGAGGGTTTAATAATGTGTAACCCCTTAAGTCCAATTTTAGCAAAAATATGTGTGAATAATATAGAAGATAAAATCCATAATCATGGCTTGAGTAAGTGTTTTGTATATTGGTACTGATATGTTGATGACATTTTAACTTGTTTTACAGGTACAGATAGACAATTAAAAATGTTTTTATAGCACATAAACACATTACCCAACAACATAAAATTTACAATAGAAATTGAACAAGATCATTTTATTAACTATTTAGATTTGAAATTAACCAACAATAATAATAAACATGAATTTGAAATATTTCATAAGGCTTCTCAAACTGACACAACTATTCCACATAATTCTAATCACCCATACACACACAAACTCTCAGCATACAATAGTTTTATACGCAGATTAGTTAACATACCTTTATCTGAACAAAATTTCAAGAAAGAACTTAATTTAATAAAACAGGTAGCAATTAACAATGGGTATAAAACAGAATTAATAGATAAAATATTACAGAAGAAACAAATGAAAAATTTTCTAAATCTTATATTCCTCATATTAAAATCCAATGATAAACATACATACAAAACATTAACTTATAATACAGAAAAGATAACTACCAGAATACCAAAACACTTATGAAAAGAGATGTCAAAATAGATTTCCGTACTAATAATTCTCTTGGCAAACTTATTAAAAATCATAAATCTAAAACCAATAAACATAATCAATCAGGGGTTTATCAGTTACAATGTGGTTCTTGTATAAAAGAGTACATAGGCCAAACAGGATGAACATTTAAAACGAGAATCAAAGAACATCTAGTTATAGTTTAAAAAAGGATAATGTTCATTATGCCAAGCATTTACTTAATGAAAATCATAATTTCAATCAAGATTTCAAAATCTTACATTTGGAAAACAAAAACAAAAAAATTAGACTTATTTGAAATCATGGAAATTAATAAACTCAAACATACCGGAATATTACTGAACGAACAATTGGTTTTTGAGTTTTCCCCACTATTAAATTTATACCCTCTTAGGCCCACCTAAAGACCATAAACTTTTTTGTGAGACGTGTATCTCAATGTAATAGGTATAGTGATGTTATCATTATAAACACTTTAAAGCAAACTTTTGAAGAAGACACAGTGTGTCGAAACATATGTCAAGTTCAAGTTAATATAAGTGGAAATTAAAACAATTTGTTCCATTATACTGTTAATTAAAAATTGTCCAAATCACCTAAAAAACCCATAACGCATCGAAAAAGAAGAAAAGTGACTCTTAAAGAACTAGACGAAATTGAATTGAGAAGAGCAAGCGTGAAATTTTACCACAAATTATTTAACTTTTAGTTTAGTTTAAGGGAAGGGTGGTTTATAATTATGATTAATGAAAACACTTCTAAAAACCCATATTACAAATTTAAATATTATTTTAAGGAATTGTGAAGTGACATATAAATATTGTGTAACTGGTTGTAAGGGTAATTTGGGTTAGGGTCTAAAGGTAACAAATATCAGTTAAATGACAAAATGCGATTCATCATGAATTTTTTTTTCGCCAGTGATAATTGCTGAGTGTGTGAGTCATTTTACAGAAGAGAATTTTTATCTGGCAGATATCCCAATAGAACTCCAAAAAGGGTGAGACTGTTTCTGCAAAATTAAATATTTTTAGATTAAACGAACCAGGAAAATTTCAAAATTATTTTCCAAAGCACTTAACAAAAACCATAACGCACGAAAAAGAAGAAAAGTGAAGCTAAAAGAGCTAGACGAAATTCGATTAAAAAAAAGATTGAGGAGGGCAAGCGTGTAATTTTACCACATAAATTACTTACAATTTATGAAACTTTTAATTTAGTTTTGGGGAAGGGTGATTTCCAGTTATTATTAATGAACATTTCTAAAATTCTCCATATTACAAGTTTAAATATTATTTTAAGGAATTGTGAAATGATATACAGATGTTGTGTCATTGATTGTAAGGGTAATTATTCAAACGGTCCAGAGGTAACGAACGACAGTTAAGATGATAGAATGTGATTGATCGTGAAAATTAAGTTGCCATTGATAGTTGTTGAGCGTGTGTGTGTCATGTTACAGAGGAGGATTTTATCTGACGAGTATCCCAATAGGACTTCAAAACGTGTACGAGCGTTTCTGTAAAATTAAATACTAACTAAAACTAACTACACCCAGATTACAAGTAATTAATAATAATAATAATAATAATAAGACGTTTATTAATCTCATAAAAAAGAAAAGAATATACAGTTTGCAAATTAACTACCCAGATACAATACATGAGATTAAAAGCCCATTGAATCAGCTTTCTAATACAAAGTTAGAACCGGTTGAGGCCTATAATAAAGGGAAAAAACCTAAATCT
Source organism: Pissodes strobi (assembly GCA_016904865.1). Classification (NCBI taxonomy): domain Eukaryota; kingdom Metazoa; phylum Arthropoda; class Insecta; order Coleoptera; family Curculionidae; genus Pissodes; species Pissodes strobi. Next base: position 75,089 of record MU183520.1, on the reverse strand, counting down.
ATTACTACTTTCACAAAACTAAAGAATCTCTGTTGGCTTCAATGGACTGTATATAGATTCTGCTTGAATAATACACTTCTTTCACACTAAATTGAACTCTATTAATGTAAAAAGTTATAATTTCTAAAAATAATAGAATCTGTCTGTCTGACAAAAAATGTCTTAATTCTTGACAATAATAAAACTGCCACCCGCTCGGAACATATCCATTGTAGGAAGTAGCGTGGTGTCATCATGTGGTTGAGTTTATCACCGAACATACCGCCCACCTTGAAATATTTATTTCAACTAACAATATCAAACTCAATAAAGTCTAATTTTAATGTTTAACAACTTGCTTCTATAGGCAATACGCACAATTTGGTTACCGCACGTTTGCAAATCGAACGATCACTACACTGGACTGTAACAACGGGTGTAATATTGTCTGAGCCAGTATGCAGTTCAATCACACGTCCAACCTTCCATTTGCAGACCGGTACATTGTCCTCTTTAATAATGACTAAACTGCCAACCTTTAGCAAATTTGGAAACTCCTTCCTCCATTTTACTCGCAGCTGTAATTCTGAGATGTACTCCTGATTCCACCTTTTCCAGAACTGCTGAACCATCTGCTGTAAATGTTGGAACTTGCGAAGGCGGGTTTCGGGAATATTGTTATAATCTTCTTCAGGAATAGATGTGAGATATTTTCCAATCAGAAAATGAGCTGGAGAGAGGGGGGTCGTATCTTGCGGGTCCGATGACAACGGAGATAACGGTCGAGAGTTTAGCACTCCTTCTATTTGAGTTATAACCGTGCTAAGATCCTCGTAAGTAAGGCTAGCGCCACCGACAACACGTTTAAGGTGAAATTTAATACTTTTAACGCCAGCTTCCCACAAACCCCCAAAATTCGGAGCTCGAGGTGGCATGAAATGCCAGGAAATTCCTTCGGCTGATAATTCTGAAGCTATCCCATCAAAGTTGGAACGTAAAAATGTCTGGATGATTGAATTAGCTCCCACAAAATTAGTCCCGTTATCAGAGTAAAAATGTAAGGGCTTGCCTCTTCTAGCAACAAACCTTTTAAGAACCGCAAGAAAGGCTTGACTGGTCAAATCACTGACAACCTCTAAATGAACACATTTAGTATTCATACACACAAAAATACATATATACCCCTTTAAGATTTTAGGATTTCTGGTTTTTCTATCTCTAAGAGAGATAGGACCCGCGTAGTCAACACCAGTGTGAGAAAAAACTGGTTGATAACTAGAGACACGGTAGTCGGGAAGAGTACCCATCGAATAACTAACGGTAGTTGGATCTGATTTAAAACAAATAACGCAACCCTTTACTATGGTCCTAGCTATTCTACGCCCTGACATAGGCCAAAATCTTTCGCGAGTTGCATATAAAAGTTGCCGAGGCCCGCAATTCATAAGCTTTACATGTAAATGTTTCATAATTAGGATAGTTAAAGGATGCTTACTATGTAATAAAGAAGGATGTTTCTGCTCATCAGGTAAATTTGCATTCTGAAGTCTACCACCAACTCTTGTTAAACCAATTTTATCACAATACGGTTTTAAACATAGCAAATTACTCGAATTACTCAATGATCGATTGTTATTTAGTAGATTGTAATCTTTCGGAAATGATTGAATTTGAGATATTTTAACTAATTTGTGGAGAGCCTCATTAAGTTCTTCAGAGGTCAAAGGTCCAATAGACATTGTTTTATTCCTTAGTCGTTGAATAAATCTCACACAATATGCCATAACTCTTTGCAATTTTATTATAGACGAATATTTGTTAAAGTCAAATTCAGGGACCTCTAGAACGCATGCGGCATGGCTCATTACGCCCTCGCCCTTTGTTCAGGTAAGTCTTGAGGCACCTCAATTACCCTTGGATTATCGACATCAAAGTTAGAAAAGAGTCTGGTGGGACCCTTCCACCATAAATTAAAATGGAGCAACGATTCGGTAGAGATGCCTCTAGAGAGACAATCCGCTGGATTCTCATCTGATTTAACATGAAACCAGTCACAAGGCTTTGACATATTCTGAACCTGAGTCACCCTGTTTGCTACAAAGGTTTTCCAGCGACTTGGGCATCCCTTAATCCAACAAAGAGTAATTGTCGAATCTGTCCAATAAAAAATCCTGCCTGGTTTTATCTTTATAGACTGATTTACCCTCTCAACAAGTTTACAGGTAAGCACGGCTGCCCATAGTTCCAGGCGTGGTAAATTGACCTTTTTTATAGGAGCTACACGAGATTTGGATAAAAGAAGGCTAGAAGAAATATATTCTCCAGAACTTGTTAAACTGACTATATAAACACATCCGCCATAGGCCCTTTCTGAAGCGTCTGCAAAACCATGGATGTGTACAAATGCCCAATTATCACTTAAAACATGTCGAGGGATGCTGACTTGATTTAAGACCTGCAGTTCCTTGCAGAATTCTGACCATTTATTGTGGAGATAAGAAGGAAGTGGTTCATCCCAGGATAAGTGTTCTTGCCAGAGAAGTTGCAAAATAAGCTTGGCAACAACAACAACCGGCCCTAACAATCCCAAAGGGTCAAATATCTGACTTGTAACCGAGAGAACCGTTCTCTTGGAAACCTTGTTATTAAAATTCAAATGTTTTATTGAATAATGAATGGTATCGCTACACGCATTCCAAAAAACACCCAGGGTTTTATTTTGGTCATCGTCTCCTAAATGTAATATACTTGATGACAAATCATTGTGAACCTGAAACTGACTTAATAGTTCGGATTTATTAGACAACCATTTTCTAAGTTGGAAGCCCCCACTAGCTAAAATGGCCGATATTTCCCTTTGAATTTGTAACAACTTAGAACTAGAGAACGAATCTGTCAAAACGTTATCTAAATAGAAACAATTTAATATGGCTTCACTAGCTTCAGGATATTTAGACTGAAAATCCAAAGCTAGTTGATTTAATGATCTTACTGCCAAAAACGGCGATGACGCACAACCGTATGTTACAGTATTTAATTCATAACATTGAATCTCTGCTTGAGGATTATCCGGAGATTTCCATAAAATTCTTTGAAAGCAACGTTCGCTAGGATCTATAAGGACCTGTCTGTACATCTTGGCTACGTCTGCATTGAGGACGTATGGGTAGATCCTGAAACGCAAAAGTATAGAGAGAAGGTCCCTTTGAATAGTAGGTCCAACATGCTGTACGTCATTCAAGGACAAACCAGTGTCACTCTTAGCCGACGCATCAAAAACGACTCGTACCTTTGTCGTCAGACTAGATTCCTTAATCACAGGATGATGTGGCAAGTAGTAACATGGTTTACTATCAGTAAGATCAACAGAGAAACCCTCAACCTTTGTCATGTGACCCATATCTTTGTATTCCTCAAGAAATTCAACATATTCTTTTTTTAGGCCTTCATTTTTATTTAAACGTCTTTCAAGAAGTGTTAACCGTTTAAGTGCCATATCCTTAGACAGACCTAAATTAACGACATTATCCTTAAAAGGGAATTTTACCACAAATCGTCCACAAGAGTCGCGAGAGTAATTTTGTTCAAAATGCTCCTGGCAAAACTGTTCAGACTTTGACAAAACAGGTTGTTCACTATAACATTCCTCCAATTCCCAAAAACGTGTAAGTTTGTTATCAATCGTCTGATCTAATGAAAGACATGTTACCACAGTATTATTTGAGACATTAGAGGACGAATCAAAATACCCCCCGAGAATCCAACCCAATCTCGTTTTTTGTAGGGTAGGCATTCCTGGAGCACGAACTTGTTTCATAAGTAATATTCTATAAAATACGTCAACGCCTAATAAAATATCGATATCACCTCGAATATTAAAAGACTCATCAGCGAGACGTAAGTTTTGAGGAATATTCCAATGGGAAACATCAAATGACACTGTCGGAACACACTGAGTTATTTTTGTTATGACTAAACATGAAATAACTTCACGGTAATCGTTAATATTTGGCATTATTTTCACATTCACCCTTGAATTCGCAGTGGTCGATATAGCTTCACCGACGCCAAATATTTGAAAATTAACAGAAAACCTTTGTAAACCAAGCTTATTTACCAAGCCTTCCGAAATAAAGTTACTCTGCGACTCAGGATCCAGTAGCGCTCTAACAACGTGGACCGTTCCGCGATCATCAATGACTTTGATATTTGCTGTGGCTAAAATCGACAACGTAGCTGAATCGCTCAGAGCATGACCCGCAGTTGAGTTTGTTTGTGGCAACAAACTTGACTCACGTTCGGCTAGATCTGGTGAAGGCTTAGTATGATTACTCTCGACCACATTGTCGTCTAAATGTAGAAGAGAATTATGTTTTCCTGCACAAATGCGACAAGATGACATATTTGGACAATTTTTTTAAATGATCAGGATTGAAACAGTTTGTACAAAGTTTTAATTTATTTACCGCCGCGATTCTAGCTTTCACGGTCAAATTTTTAAACCCGAAGCACTTATAATTACCATGATTCCTTTTGCAATAGTAGCAAGCAAACCCTTTTTTAGTAGGCAACGCGTGAAAACCCTTTATTGGCTTACCTTTACCTTCAGGTTTTATACATGAGTCCCTTTTTGTCGTTTCTAACTTCTGTAATAACTCACATTTAGATTTTAAAAAAGCATTCACGTCATTTAGTTTAGGTAACTCCCCTACCTTTATAGGGTAAGACTCCCATTCTCTACGAGTAACCAAATCAAACTTACTTGTCAACAAATATACAATCAGAGTATCCCAGTTGTCCGTGACTTGACCAAGACTTTGCAGTGACCTTAGATTTTTATTAAATAAATCATACAATTTTCGAAGATCAGCAGGCGTTTCCTTTAATACACTGGGGCACTCAAATAAAGCTTTTACATAATTATGAACAATAAGTCTTTTATTTTCATAGCGATCAGACAGCAGCTCCCAGGCTAGTGCAAAATTGTCATTCGTGACCTGTATATTGGCAATAGCATGAAGAGGTTCAACTTCTAAATATGATTTCAAATAGTAAAACTTTTCAACTCCATTCAAACTCGAATTGTTATGAACAATAGCTTGAAAGGCGTCTCGAAATTCAAGCCATTTTTCAAATGACCCATTAAAAGTTGGTAATTTTAAATCAGGTAACTTTATAGCTTGTCTAATAGGCTGCTGAGTAGAGGCAAGTCCCCCCTGAGCACGACTAGCTGATTGTTTAGAAACTTTCGAGGTACCTTTAGAGCTTGTGCCTGAGCTATCAGAATCATCCGTATTTAGAAGTAACCTTAACTGACTAATCAAATCGAAATATTGTGATTCAAATTCATCACGCTCCTTATTTTCAAGCTCTAAAAGATTTTCTCCCATATTCTGGGCTTCACTTATTAAAATATCATTCTCAGACTGAACATCTTCAAACTGTGATAAAAGAGGTTCAGCCTTATCTAGCCTTATTCTTAGTTGACCGAACTCCAAATTTGTGAGGTTATTTTTATCAACCGAATCATAATAATTTTTGATTCTTGTAAGCTGACCTTTGATACTGCTTCGTTTTAATTTTAGTTTATTTAACTCGGACATTTTTACAAACACAATCAAAAAAACGAGAAAAGAAGCATACAAAAATTGCACTAGACAAACTTACAGAAATCACACTGTCATAAAACAAATAATTTGACTGTTAGTAATGATAAGGAACGGACTTACGCGACCCCCAGCTCATATGATTTGCCCAATGGAAAATTGCTGAAGTTCTTGCTCCTTTCACCAGTAAAGCCAACTGTACTCCCGACTGGAACTGATACAGCGTGGCCTCCGATCGCAGCTGACTCCTGCTGACTCACACAGACTTCGAAATGGACGCCGACGAGCGATCCAAAAATGCAACTGATAATTACCTATTTATGGCTTATTTGGCTCGATTGGGCCAAAATGTTGGCTTCAATGGACTGTATATAGATTCTGCTTGAATAATACACTTTTTTCACACTAAATTGAACTCTATTAATGTAAAAAGTTATAATTTCTAAAAATAATAGAATCTGTCTATCTGACAAAAAATGTCTTAATTCTTGACAATAATAAAACTGCCACCCGCTCGGAACATATCCATTGTAGGAAGTAGCGTGGTGTTATCATGTGGTTGAGTTTATCACCGAACAATCTCTATATAAACTTTATATTTTATATATAATATCTATATTACTAAACTTAAAAAAATAATAATGAAAAAATCAAGATCAATCTAAAAACGACATATTACTTGCGGGAAGAAGGAAGAGATGAGAACATACAAAAAAACACCTGAAGGAAAAAGAAGGTAGCGGATAAAGAGGAAATATAACAACAAATAATGCATCAAGGTCACAACAAAAAAAAAATTATATCGATACTTTAAGGTGGGAAAATAACTTATGGGGTAGGCTTATTGAAGAAGTTTTTTTTTCATTTTATTTCTAAATGCTTAATTATTGGCCAGAATACTTAACAAAAACTGTAACGCATCGAAAAATCAGGAAAGCTTAAAGAACTAGACGAAATTCATATTTCAAAAAGGATACTGAGGCAAGCGAGCCTGAAATTTTAACACATAAAGAGCTTACAAAATGTCAATTTTATAAAATTTGTTTAAAACGTTTAGTTTATTTTCCCCCTCGCTTTTTCCTCAAATCATTATCTACTTATCCTTTTCCTCACTTATGTTTCTATACTTGCTGAAGCACAATTTGCATAAAAATAAGCTTAAATATCTAAATGCCCATGGCGTAAAGTGGAAAATTAAATTTAAAAGCCAGATAAAGACATAAATCTAACAAAAACATGTTGCTCAAAAATTATTTGAACGTTTTCAAATCTAACGATTTAATTTGTATATATTTACATTCCACGACACTGTGCTCGGATTCCAAAGAAATCTTAAAAACCTCGGCGATCTGTTGTAACAACGTTTACTCATCTGAACCCGGCCGCTCAACCCACTCCTATTCGGCCAATCACAGCTTTCACAGCGAAGACGGACGTAATCAAGTTAGCTCCTCTAAATTTCCGATCTTTAATAATCGAATTTTATAATTAACATATTTCGACCAGATCTGTGTTAAAATTCATAAGGTGATTTTAGACAATCGCTGATGTTAAGTTTAAAAACTCTCTGTATTTACATTATTTTCCCTTTCTATTTCCGAAGTGATGCATCTTCTCCCGCCAGAAAGGGAGTTGATCTAGTTTCTAGTTCTCACGTTCTAGAGAATAGTAGTATCTTGACCTCACACAAGTAAGCCGCCCCAAGGCGCGCTCTCGCTGGCATGGCGTCGGTCGTGTTGAGAACCCCTAATCTCTCAAGATCTCACAAGTAAGACGCGGTATCGAGCGCTCTACTAAGCGTTCCCTCGGCATTGGGCCATGTAAGTAAATACACTCGTTTACAATAATTCTCTCATAAGACACTGTACCGAGCGCTGTACTAAGCGTCCCCATTGGCAATCGTTCATTGGGTTCTATCCTCTGATTTTCTCACAAGTAAGACGCTGTACTAATCGTCCCCATTGGTCATCGACCATGGGGGTTCTATTCTCTGATTATCTCACAAAACGCAGTACCGAGCGATGTACTAAGCGTTCCTTCGGCATTGGGCCATGTAAGTAAACTCACTAGTTTACAATCAATCTCTCAGTCAGTAAGACGCTCTACTAAGCGTTCCCCGGCACCCTGCCAATATCCTCTATGCTTTATCATAATATAAAGTTTCTCACAAGAAGTTTAAGTACATTGTATATAGAAGATAGAAGCTAAGGATATACTTAGTAAGTGTTTTTAAGTGACCTTCCCACGTGCTGGAAGATAAACTGCTGAACGATTGAATGTTGCTTGTCAATTGGTGAATATAGTGTACATAGTAACTTATTGTGGACATTAAGGTAATATTTATCCTGTTATTATTGCTTGTATATTACTGTATTTCATCTCAGAGTTATCTCAGCTAATCGAGCTCACACGGAGCAATTCACGGAGCAGTTTCGCAGGAACTTTAACAATCATTTAACTGTACTTAGTTACAAGATTATATTTATAATCATATACTTGTTTAGGATTACAACTGTTTATGCAATGCTTTAGCTTTTAAAGGTATATTTCTTGTGATATTCTGCAAGGTCGATACCGACGATATTGTCCATATCGTAGCACTGACTACATACAATGATTTATTGTTAATATTTTGTTTATTTATGAGCTTTAAGTTGTTTTCAGGTGAAATAACTTATTAACATATTCATATAGTGCTGAAGGTTTTTGTTTTATTTACAAATTCACTTTAGAACTAGCCCCTATGGTAAATTATAGTACCTATGAGCACTCTCTGTTTGTTTAGAAAATCGACCAAGATCGAATGTACAACACATATATTATATTATTCTCATATGACTTCGGGTGATGACGTTACAAATCAACGCTGCGTCCTTGTCTTATAAAAATTGTTGGGTTAGCTGGGGTAAATTTTAGTTAGTTTCGTGTAGTTTGAGTTAGTCGAATTGGTTGTTTTGCAAATAGAGCACCTCAATGATCATAAACTGCAGAAAGACTGTAAACCATTTATAGAAAGAAAATCCAGTTCTTATTAAAAAAAAGAAAATAGCGCTGGGTTGAAGTTGATAATAATAATTTGATTATTTTGACAAAAAGAAATTGACGCCCTCCTACTTTTCACGAAAATAAAACAAGAAAATCAATCTGCATGTTTTTCTTTGCTTTTAACAGATTGAGAGTCGACCAAATGCGGGTCTTCTGGGACCCTAGAAATGGGAAATCCGGACCTTTTAAAAGTCAACTCTTAATTGCGTCGCCTGCTCGATTTTAAAAACGGCAGGCAGGATTTGTTATTATGTGCCGGCACATAATCCGTTTTTTTAGAATATTATGTCACCAAATAATACCAAAACCTTATTATAGGCAAGTTAGGTAATGAGAAGCAAATATAGCATGCTAGCTGCGAGTTTGTTTTCTTGTCGTCTGTGCGAGTTTTTGTGTTTTACCAACAACTTGCATGTTACATATTTCCAATGGAAAATTACAGCAAAACTGAAATTTATGAAAATGGTAACTAGTAGATAATTAAATTAACTGTTTTGTTTCTAGGTAATGACCTTTGCAGGTGTGAACGACCTGCTTGGCTACTGGGTCTTTGGCAGCAAGTTTTGTGATACGTGGATAGCATTTGATGTTATGTGCTCCACTGCCAGCATATTAAATCTTTGTGCAATATCATTAGATAGGTATATACATATCAAAGATCCTTTAAGGTAAGATTGGTTTTCTTCATATATATTACATAATAATTATTTAACATACAATATAATTTCCCGCTGCTGCCCCAATATGATTTCCATAAGCATTTCTAAAAATAAATCAGTACAAATATGCAAAGTATTTCTACCTTATCGCTGTAAAATTTGATAATGTCTGGCACAATTCTAAAATATGGTAAATTACTTTTTAAAACTTTAAATGTATATTTTTTCAATTGTAAGTTCTAAATTAACCCTAATGAAAACTAGTAGTCAAAAACTAATATAAGTCGTCGTCGGTAAGAGCGAATTAAGTCTTTCTTTCCGAAGAATGCAGACCTTTGACTTTGCACGAAAATTTTGGAATTATGTATATAAAGTGAACATGTTCTGCGAAATAATGCAAAGTGCGCAATCGTAAAATGTGGGTCATATGTCATTAGGTTGCGGTTGAAAATAATTCAGACTAAATAAACTGTGAATAGTTTAATTGTTCGCCTTTCATAATTAATAAAAATGTATATCAATATGTTCCTAATTGTATGCAAATACATCCCAATTTAGAGTTTGGCGGGCATTACATGATCATTCTAGTATTATCAATCATTTCTCCATTAACTAACGAGGCGCAGATGCGAAAAAAAGGAATGAGTATATTTTTAGGTTTATTAGCTATAAACATTAAACTCTTTGGGAATCGATCTATTTCCTTGACAATCTTGCTCACATCATCTTGAAATGAGCGTAGGTATTTTCCGAGCGTAAAAATAATTTTCTTCGCCGCAAAACCAATATTCAATAAGTGGTATCCTGACATACACTTAACTTGGAAAACAGACAAGCTCTCAACAAAGTTGTATGGCCCAAGTAACTTAGGAAGATTTATTCCAAGGTTATTTCATCATTAAAAATATTCTTTTTGATAGATTATCCATAATATATGAGTGGATATGCCAAAAGCGATGGGTAATAGTAAAAAATAAAACGAGTCAACATAAAATGTGTGTTGGACACAAGCAAGTTGCGTTTAATAATAATATTGTTTCAGTCCATGAAAATTGCGTTTGTTTATCTTTCAAAGTTATGAAACAACATTAAATATGGAGTTGCTTGGCCTAATATTAGTCCTGGCTTTTCATTATATTAGGACACCCATCTGCAGCTTTAACTAAGGGATATAGAAAACACTTCAAATAAAAATATTGTAGGATTTTTCTTTTAGTACTTTTGGGAATGTCAGAGTTTAAAATAATTATGTAAATAGGTAACCCAACTTGGATTATTTTTGTAAATTTCATTTTGTAAATTATTTATTAGTAAAAGATATTTTACCATGATTAGCAGTTTATCAAATTAAAATTTTAGATTATTGTCGATTACACAGCAAAACACAACAATACTATCTGCTAATAAAAAAGAAAAAGCGTGGCAAGGTATTTAAAATTTTGACAAAATGCTTGTTTTTCCTATAGTCAAGTTTGTGGGTGGTTGTCAGAATATAATCAAAACCACGTACAACTAATTCACCCATGATATATTCATCAAAAGTAGGGTTGGTATGGTTGTTTGGACATAGATACTGTTATATTACTATTTCTTAAAATTAATTGTATTATTTTTACACTTTAGCAACATGGAAAGTATGCGAACAATGAGATAAATACGTTTTAAATGTTTCATTAGTGCAGGACATTAGAAAAAAATCCTAAAGCTGTTTCCCTATTTCTTTTATAGCGAATGAATTTGGAGCGTGAAAATTCTTCTCCTTAAGCGACATGCTGACATATATGAATCTCGAAAACTATAAAGCTCTCGCGTAGTAGAAATTAACTTCGAGAGATTTATTCAAAGTGTATTTCATCCTATTCTTTGACTATCGACTAAATTATTCATACAATGTGGATGTATATGTATAGAAACTTGAAAGCGTGGGATGCTTTTCTGCAGCATATTGCGACATATCAGTAAAGGAAGTGAGATATGAAAACATTGTATCCTTAATCGCAATAACGGCAAAAATAATGAGCTAAAAATAGTTTATATAAACGAACGTGGAATTGGAAAGCTTAACACTTTTCTTGAGAGTTACTTGTCCTTTGAGCTTAAGAGTATCGAGCATATAAATCAATTTGTCTTTTCGCGAAAATCAATATTCAACAAGCGGCATCTCCTTCTTCGAGAGAGTTATTCGTAGGGTTCTTACTGTATGAATGTAATTATATGTGAGGTAGGTTTTCTATGGCCAGAAGGCGATGTGCATTTAATATAAAATAGGCATTCACTTAGTGTGTCATATATATTAAGGTTGTGTTTACGCTTCAGGGTTAATAATTCTTGAAAAGTACCTACATCACCTTAAAATCAGAAGAAATAGGCATTTCTACAATTTGATTGTCTATTCTAGTTGTTTTTACAAGTTTTAGGTAAACTTTAAGTATAATATAACAATCGTTTATCTTTTTCATAAATCTCAGACAAACTAAATAATTAGGAAATAGTCCAAAAGATCGAAATTGGAGAACGATATCAGTATGAATAAACAAACAGACTCGTCACACTGGGAAATCGTTTCGGAATAGTTATAATAAATTAAAGCATTTCCTATCGATAACTATCTTATCTCTCCACATAAAGCTTCTGTAAATATTTATCAATCATTGCTTATAGAAACCCGATCTAGAAGCGCAACACACGACCGAACAAGCAAAGGGTCCCTCGAATTTCAATCGATTTCGTGCTACATACAACTCATGTAAATAAGTGGGTATATAAGTATCGTGAGTCGGGATTAGTTTTACAGATTAAGTCGTTTTGTATTATCTTTGTATGTAAATTCTCTGACACGCTCTCTCGAATTTAGTTTCATCTTAGTATTCAGCGTAATGCCTTTAGCATCTTCCGCAGTGTTTATTTTAGGAATTAGGTTAATCTTACAAGACTTGGGGGCAATTTCTTTCGCGGTTCGTGAGGCCACAAGAAACGTCAACCGGAATCGTGTTTAAATTAAGAAAAGTCATCGATGCTTAGATATGTCGCACAATTGCAAGTATGTTAAATATTAAGGAAATAAATAATAGCTTAAGATTTAGCCATGACACTACACTTGTTAAGGAAACTTATATATACAACGTAGTATTATTGGCTATAAGGGTTTGATTTGTATATAGCAATATTAGATTCAATAATTTAAAATAATGTAATTGTCAACTGTTTAACTTTCAGAAGCGCTTCGATATCATTTAATATCACGTTCTAGCTAACAAGCTTCAATTGCTATAATTGTCTTAGTCCGTTCTGGGTAAAGTTCCTTTACGTTGCGGATTTCCCAAGAAATTGTAGTAAAACCCTTATCGTTCCATCGCATTTATTATATATCTTGTTAAGCATGTCGCTTCAATCACTCGCCATTTTACTGCATCTTAGTCATGGATGGAACCATTAATTGATCAGCCTAAAATGCTTCTAGTTGACCTTAATACTAGTTAAGGGTATATTTAACTTCTAACATGAACTAGGGATATCATAATATGAATAAGGTAGCGCTTATGTTAATTATTCTGTCATTCCGACATGCCATTATTAAATAAGAGGCACATTGACATTTATTTGACTCCTAAACTCTCATTGAAGTAACTTGGTTGAAATAACTTGCCAGAAATTGATTTGAATGGGCGTAATTATGTTTCGCAGGAAGGTTTTCAAATATATTATAAAATAAAGATTATTAATAAAATGTGTGTCTTATCCAATGAAATTGTGTTTAATAATTATTTGGCTTTTAAACCGCTTATTATTTGAAAAGTAAATAAGCGTCATCACGCGCTGAGAGTGAATAAAGTTAAGTTAAGCAAATTTGCATTTAACGATGCGTAGGCCTGAACGGTGCGTACAAATTAGACCCTGTAGGACAGAGTTATTAATTTAAAAAGGTGCCACCAACTTGTGATGCAAGACAGAAAACCGCCAAGAGTTAGTATGTAAAACGTTTTGATTCAAGCTTCGCAGCAAAATAAAATATGAATGACAAATCCAACGATGGTCGCCAAAATGTATCGGCTTGTTGCTATAAAATGGTTTAAATGACTAATGCCCAGTTTCTTAAAGTATGGATAACTTTATCCTTTAAATATTCCTATGACAACGATTGTTAATACAATTGTAACCATAGTAATTATAGGCTTCATAATTTTATACACTAGATAACTGGTACTTCAGAAACCGGGCATAAGTCAGCTTATCACTGACATCTAGCAAAAGAAAACTGGTTATTTAAATAAAGTTATAATAAACACCTAATCAATTGAAGTAAAAAAAGATTTTAGCTAATTGCTATACGAAACAGATCAGTGAGACGAAATATAATCACCAACAGATATTTACTGTTATCAATAAGTGTAACAGTCGATATATAACTACTAGCAACCTATCTTAAAACAAGTAGAGTAAGCAATTGATAATTTCCAAGAATTACTTGCTAGTGAACAAGTAAAACAAGAGTAGATAAATACTAAAAATTATCAATTTCAAAGTTACCCAGACCATTGTCATGTTGGGTCCGCACTTCTCGAGTCCACTAGAACTTTGTATCAACTAGCATTCGTAGTTGTAATATGTTAAATATAACCACGAAATTGAGAATAGTATCACTTGAAGAGTTGTACAGATATAGTCATTTTCCTTAATATATAAAAACTTTAGAAATGCTTTAGATTAAAGAAAAATTAAATTACGTTAACGTATGAAATAGAATATTCAAAGAGTATTTCGTCATTAAAGATACTCATCTTCGGCTTTTTGCTAGATTATTCATAATATAGGAATGAATATGCCAGAAGCGATGTGTAGTAGTAAAAATAAAACGAGCCAACATAAAATGCGTGTCGTATACAAGGAAGTTGCGTTTAATAAAAATATTGAGTTGCAGTGCATGAAAATTGCGTTTGTTTATATTTCAAAGTTTTAAAACAACATTAAATATGGAGTTGATTCGCGCAACATTAGTCCATGATATTCTATTATATTAGGGCACCCATCTGAAGTTTTAAGTGAAGGATATAGGAAACCCTTCAAATAAAAATGCTTTAGGATTTTCCCTTTAGTACTTTTGGGATGGTCAGATTTTAAAATATGGCAATACGTGAAGAGTTTAACCCAATTTGTATTATTTTTCTAAATTTAATTTTGTAAATTATTTATTAGTAAAAGATCTTATAGCATGATTAGCCGTTTATGAAATTTTAGATTATTGTTGATTACACATTAAAACACAACAATACTATCAGCTAATAAGCAAAGAAAGAGTGTGTCAAAGTATTTAAAACTTTGATAAGATTCTAATAAATTATCTTTATTTGATTATTTTTTCCTCCTATAATTAGGTCTGTAGGAGATTGTCAGAATATAATCAAAACCATGTACAACTAATTTACCAATGGTATTTTCACCAAAAGAAGGGTTGGCATGGGTGTCTTGACATAGATATTCTTATATTACTATTTTTATAAATTAGTGAGATTATTTTTACACTTTATTAACTTGAAGCGTATGTAAAAAGAGAGATAAATACTTTTTAAATCTTACATTAGTGCAGGGTATTTTTCATTTTCTTTTATAAAGAATCCCAATGAATTTCGAGCGTGAAAATTCTTCTTCTTAAACGACATGCTGACACATATGAGTCTCGAAAGTTATAAAGCTCTCGCATAGTAGAAATTAACTTCGTGAGATTTATTCAAAGTGTATTTCATCCTATTCTTTGACTATCGACTAAATTATTCATACTATGTGAATGTATACGTATAGAAACTTGAAAGCGTGTAATGCTTTTCTGTAGCATATTGCGACATATCAGTAAAGGAAGTGAGATATGAAAACATTGTATCGCAATAACGGCAAAAATGATTAGCTAAAAATAGTTTATATTAACGAACGTGGAATTGGAAAGCCTAACACTTTTTTGAGAGTTACTTGTACTTTGAGCTTAAGGGTATCGAGCATATAAATCAATTTGTCTTTTCGCGAAAATCAATATTCAACAAGCGGCATCTCCTTCTTCGAGAGAGTTATTCGTATGGTTCATACTGTATGAATGTAAATATATATGAGGTAGGTTTTCTATGGCCAGAAGGCGATGTGTATTTAATATAAAATACGCATTCACTAAGTGCATCATATATATTAAAGTTGTGTTTACGCTTCAGGGTTAATCATTCTTGAAAAGTACCTACATCACCTTACATCAGAAGAAATAGGCATTTCTACAATTTGATTGTATATTCTAGTTGTTTTTATAAGTTTTAGGTAAAGTTTAATTATATTATAACAATCGTTTATCTTTTTCAAAAATCTGAGACAAACTAAATATTTAGGAAATTGTCCAAAAGATCGAAATTGGAGAACGATGTCAGTATGAATAAACAAACAGGCTCGTCACGCTGGGAAATCGTTTCGGAATAGTTATAATAAATTAAAGCATTTCCTATCGATATCTATCTTCTCTCTCCACATGAAGCTTCTGTAAATACTTATCAATCATTGCTTATTGAAACCCGATCTTAAAGCGAAACACACGACCGAACAAGCAAAGTGTCTCTCGAATTTCAATCGATTTCGTGCTACATACAACTCATGTAAACAAGTGAGTATTTAAGTATCTTGAGTCGGGATTAGTTTTACAGATTAAGTCGTTTTGTATTATCTATGTATGTAAATTCTGTGCCACGCTCTCTCGAATTTAGTATCAGCTTAGTATTCAGCGAAATGCCTTTAGCATCTTCCGCAGTGTTTATTTTAGGAATTAGGTTAATCTTACAAGACTTGGGGGCAATTTCTTTCGCGGTTCGTGGGGCAACAGGAAATGTCAACCGTGTTTAAATTGAAAAGTCATTGATGCTTAGATATGTCGCCGAATTCCAATTAAATATTAAGAAAAGAAACAAGAGTTTAGGTTTTAGACATGACACTACACATGTTAAGGAAACTTATATATACGACTTGGTTATAAGAGTCTGATTTCTATATAGCAATATTAGAGTCACTAAATTAAAATAATTCAATTGCTAACTGTTTAACTTTCAGAAGCGCTTCGATATCATTCCAGATCACGTTCTAGCTAACAAGCTTCAATTGCTATAATTGACTTAGTTCGTTCTGGCTGAGGTTCCTTGACGTTGCGGATTTCCCAAGAAATTGTTGTAAAACCCTTATCGTCCCATCGCATTTATTATATATCTGGTTAAGCATGTCGCCTCAATCACTCGCCATTTTGTTGCGCCTTAGTCACGGATGGAACCATTAATTTATCTGCCTAAAATACTTTTAGTTGACCTTAATAGTTAAGGGTATATTTAACATCTAACGAACTAGGGATATTGTAATATGTTAATCATTCTGTCATTCCGGCATGTCATTATTAAGTAACCGGCATACTGACATATATTTAACTCCTAAACTCTCATTCAAGTAACGCGATTGAAATAACTGATTTGAGTGTGCGTAATTATGTTCCGCGGGAAGGTTTTCTAATATAATATAAAATAAAACGTATTATTAAATGTGTGTCATATCCAAAGAAATTGTGTTTGATATTTATTTGCCATTTAAACCGCTTATTATTTGAAGAGTAAATAAGCGTCAATACGCGCTGAGAGTGAAGAAAGTTAAGTTAAGAAAATTTGAATTTAACGATGCGTAGGCCAGAACGAGCGTGCAAATTAGACCCTGTAGGACGGAATTATTATTTTAAAAAGCCAACCAACTTGTGACGCAAGATAGAAAATCCCTAAGTTGTAATAGGTAAATCGTTTTGGCTTAAGCTTTGCAGCAAAATCAAATATGAATAATAAATCCAACGATGGTCACCAAAATGTATCGGTTTATTGCTATAAAATTGTTTAAATGACTAAGTCAGCCTATCATTGACATCTAGCAAAAGAAAACTGGTAATAAAAAACATCTAAACAATTAAAATAAAAGAAGATTATAGCTAATTGCTATGCGAACCAGATCATAGAGACGAAATGTAATTACCAACAAATATCTGTTATCACACAAGTGTAACAGTCGATATATAACTACTCGCAACCTATTTTAAAACAAGTAAAGTATTGTTAACTACCAACAATTACTTGCTACGGAACAAGTAAGGCAAGTGTAGATAAATACTAAAAATTATCAATTATTAAGCTACATAGACCGCGATCATGTTGGGTCCGCATTTCTTGAGACCACTAAGATGTTATATCAACTAGCAATCTAGTTATAATATGTTAAATATAACCACGAAATTGAGACTAGTATAACCTAAAGAGTTGTACAAATAGTCAGTTCTCTTATTATAAAAAAAACTTTAGAAATGTCTTAGGTTAAAGAAAAATTAAATTACTTAAACGTGATGAAATAGAATATTCAAAGAGTATTTCGTCATTAAAAATACTCTTCTTTGGCTTTTTGCTAGATTATCCATAATATATGGATGAATATGCCAAAAGCGATGTGTAGTAGTAAAAAATAAAACGAGCCAACATAAAATGCGTGTCGTACACAAGGAAGTTGCGTTTAATAATAATATTGTTGCAGTGCTTGAAAATTGCGTTTGTTTATATTTCAAAGTTTTGAAACAACATTAAATATGGAGTTGATTCGCGCAACATTAGTCCATGATATTCTATTATATTAGGGCACCAATCTGCAGTTTTAAGTGAAGGATATAGGAAGCCCTTCAAATAAAAATGCTTTAGGATTTTTCCTTTAGTACTTTTGGGATGGTCAGAGTTTAAAATATGGCAATAGGTGAAGAGTTAACCCTATTTGTATTATTTTTCTAAATGAAATTTTGTTAATTATTTATTAGTAAAGGATATTATAGTATGATTAGCCGTTTATGAAATTTTAGATTATTATTGATTACACAGTAAAACACAACAATACTATCAGCTAATAAACAAAGAAAGAGTGTGTCAAGGCATTTAAAACTTTGATAAGGTGCTAAAGAAATTATCTTTATTTGATTATTTTTTCCTCCTATAATTAAGTCTGTAGGAGGTTGTCAGAATATAATCAAAACCATGTACAACTAATTTACCAATGGTATTTTCATTAAAATTGGGTTGATATGGGTGCCTTGACATAGATTTTTTTATATTAATATTTTTATAAATTAGTGAGATTATTTGTACACTTTATTAACTTGAAGCGTATGCATAAAGAGAGATAAATACTTTTTAAATCTTACATTAGTGCAGGGTATTTTCCATTTTCTTTTATAAAGAATCCCAATGAATTTCGAGCGTGAAAATTCTTGTCCTTAAGCGACATTGCTGATATATATGAGTCTCTAAAACTATAAAGCTCTCGCGTAGTAGAAATTAACTTCGAGAGATTTACTTAAAGTGTTTTTCATCCTATTCTTTGACTATCGACTAAATTATTCATACTATGTGGGTGTATACGCATAGAAACTTGAAGGCGTGGGATGCTTTCTACAGCATATTGCGACATATCATCAAAGGCAGTGACATATGAGAACATTGCATCCGTTTCTTAATCGCAATAACGGTTAAGATAATGAGGTAAAAATAGTTTATATAAATGGACGTGGAATTAGAAGGCTCAATACTTTTTTGAGAGTTACTTGTTCTTTGAGCTTAAGATGCCAAATGAATTTCGAGCATATAAATCAAGTTGTCTTTTCGCGAAAATCAATATTCAACAAGCGACATTTTCTTCGAGAGAGTTATTCATAGGGTTCATACTGTATGAATGTAAATATATGTCAGGCAAGTTTTCTAAGGCCAGAAGACGATGTGTATTTAATATAAAATAGACATTCACTAAGTGTGTCATATATATTAAAGTTGTGTTTACGCTGCAGGGTTAATCATTCTTGAAAAGTACCTACATCACCTTACATCAGAAGAAATAGACATTTCTACAATTTGATTGTGTATGCTAGTTGTTCTTAAAAGTTTTAGGTAAAGTTTAATTATATTATAACAATCGTTGAATTTACCTTTTTCATAAATCTGAGACAAACTAAATAATTAGGAAATAATAACATGCGGTTCGATCCAAAAGATCGAAATTGGAGAACGATGTCAGTATGAATAAACAAACAGGCTCGTCACACTGGGAAATCGTTTCGGAATAGTTATAATAAATTAAAGCATTTCCTATCGATATCTATCTTCTCTCTCCACATGAAGGTTCTGTAAATATTTATCAATCATTGCTTATTGAAACCCCATCTAAAAGCGAAACAGACGACCGAACAAGCAAAGTGTCTCTCGAATTTCAATCGATTTCGTGCTACATACAACTCATGTAAACAAGTGAGTATATAAGTATCTTGAGTCGGGTTTAGTTTTACAGATTAAGTCGTTTTGTATTATCCTTGTATGGAAACTCTCTGCCACGCTCTCTCGAATTTAGTTTCACCTTAGTATTCAGCGAAATGCCTTTAGCATCTTCCGCAGTGTTTATTTTAGGAATTAGGTTAATCTTACAAGACTTGGGGGCAATTTTTTTCGCGGTTCATTGGGCCACAAGAAACGTCAACCGGAATCGTGTTTAAATTAAAAGAAATCATTGATGCTCAGATATGTTGCCGAATTCCAAATATGTTAAATATTAAGGAGGAAGAGTTACCTTTATATATATTATATATTTGACGGAGTATTATTGGTTATATAACTCTGATTTTTGTATAGCAATATTAGAATCAATAAATTAAAACAGGACAATTGTAAGCTGTTTAACTTCCAGAACCACTTTGATATCATTCTATATCACGTTTTAGTTAACAGGCTTTAATTGAATCTTAGTTTATTGACGTTGCGGTGTTTCCCAAGAAATTGTTTGAAGACCCTGGGCATCTGCATTTATTATAATCTGGTTAAGTATGTCGCTTCCGTCATTCGCCATTTTGTTGTTCGCAACGTTATTGTTGAAGCGTCTTAGTCATAGATGGAGCCAATAATTTATCTGTCTAAAATATTTTTAGTTTCCATTAATAGTGAATGATGTTAGTATGAACTAGGGATACCATGATATGAGTAAAAAACCGCGTATGTTAATTTTTCTTTCACTCCGGCAAGCCACTATTAAATAAGCGGCACACGGACATATATTTAACTCCTAAACTAAACGAACTATCAATGAAGTAACGCCGTTGAAATAAGTTGAGAGAAATTGATTTGAATATTTAATAATCATAGATCGATAACATAGCTAATCGGAGCACAGATTCCTATTTGGTTGGATAGTGTCACAAAAATGCTCCCCTCCGACGCGCAAAGCAAAATGACAAAACTAGATGACAAGTCGATTCCCGAAATGAAATATGACAAAGAACATTAACTAAGATGTTACATGAAGGAAAATTAAAGAAATAATATGGCATTTTATGATGGTGTATGACCACAATTAAATTCCACTAGTCAGTAATAATCAAGATAAGGAAGTGGTGGCCGTGTGGTAAAATTTTAGGTAGGTCAGGTCAGCAAATAGAAATCCAAGCATTAAAATAGTATAAAAGTTTAAACAGTAAGTACGCTGGCTCTGATTTATATCTGGAAATATTAGATTCAATCAATTGAAACAAAGCATTTATAGACTATTGGTGGGATCTTGCTTTTAGCTAACAAGCCTCAATGGCTAAAACTAAATCTTAGTTCGATCTGGGTAAAGTTTTTTGGCATGGCGGGATTCAACAATGAACTGTTGTAAAACCCTTGGCATTGCTTGTAGTTATTATAATCTAGTTAAGTATGGGTAGTTATAGTTTGGGGTTTACCATTCACTGCCATCAGTACAGGCTTATCGTAAGTAACCGAGAATACGAATAATTACCCTCATAAGGACCTGTTCAAAACGGATCAGGACCGGGTCAAGCTGTATACAGGCCCGTATAAAGTTGTATACAGGTTTGTATAAAGTTTTAAAGCTGCACCAGAGCTGTGTACAAATCTCTCTTAAGGACGATCCGATTTAAACCGGTTCATATGTAAATACTGGTTGAATTTACCGATCTAATATGCCTCTAGTTACAATTAATAGTGAGCTCACATAATGGTGAATTTATTTGGAATCTAGCACGGATTGCATGATATTATTAATAAATTCGCTTATGTTGATTATTCTTTCACTTGGACGAGCTTTTATTAAATAAACTAGACACTGACATATATTTTAGTCTTAAACTATACAAGCTCTCAGTGAAGTTGCGTGGTATGAATTGCTTCAAAATATTTATTTAAACAATACATTTCTTTAACGTTTCGCGGAAATGCTGTTACTGTATGAATGTAAATATGTAGTCGTGGGTAGGTTTTCTGCTGTCAGAGAAAATTTCTGACATAATATAAAATAAAGAGCGTTAATAAAATGTGTATCTTATACAGTAAAATTATGTTTGATCTTTATTTAATTATTTTACCGTTTATTGTTTAAAAAGTAAATAAATGTAATAAAGTAAGCCTAAGTTTTATTCCTGTATTAGAATAAATAATAGAGGGATTAATAAAGATTGAAAAACCTCGATTGCGTACGTTAGCTAGTTCTTGATGTAAGTTTTAGTTGTATTGCAACACTCCCCATAGTTTAAAGATTCATATATAATACGAATCATGGATTTATTTACATGCCTGGAATCGTATTTAAATTAAGAAAAGTAATCGATGCTTAGACAAAAATTGGTAATATCTCGCCGAATTCCCAATATGTTAAATGTCAGGAAATTTGTTTTAAAACAATTGTTTACCCGCTAGACACGACACCTAACTTGGTTAAGAAAGCTTGTATACACAGCGAATAATTGTTGTTAATATGACTCTGAATCTGCCAATTTTAGAGTTAACACCTTTTATAACTTTCAGATGCTTTTTGATACCATTTCATATTACGGTCTAGTTAACAAGCTTCAATGGCTAAAATTGAATCTTAGTTCGTTCTGGGTGAAGTTCCTTCCCTCTCCAGGGATTGTTGTGAAAGCCTCGGTGTTGCTTATATTTATTATAATCTGGCTCAGTATGGGTAGGTATAGTTTGGGGATTCGCCGTCTATCGGAACCGCTAAAGGCTTATCGTAAACCACCGAAAATATTATGGCCTATAGTTACCCACAATATCCACAATTACGCACATAATGGGCGGTTTCAATCGGATAAAGCTGTGCCAGACCTGCCTAAAGCTGAATGCAGACCTGTCTAAAGGGTGGTCCGCTTTAAACCGGTCCTTATGTAAATAATTTTTAGGATTTGCAGGTAATTGTAAACCACTTACTTGAGGCTGGTGACCTCCAAACTTATAGTGTGTAGCTGCAATCACTGATATCTTGTTGATCGCACCGTCATTATGGAAATAATTTAGATATCTTAGGTATTGATGAAAACATGAATTTATCTGTTTAAAATGCTTCTAAACTGCCTCGCTAATAGTGGGCTGATATCCCGGTGCATTAATATGAAATCTAGCAGGGATTGGAGATATCTTAATATTAATGTGAAAGTCGCTTATGATATTTTCTTTCAGCTAATATTATATAAGCGATACAGTGACATATCCGACACGTAAACTAAACAAGCTCTCAATAAGTTACGAGATAGAAATAGCTGTGAGAGATTTATTTGAAGAATAGGTTTTTTCGATGTGTCTCGGAAATACTGATACTGCATAATTCTTAATGTGTATTGATGAGAAATTTTTCTGCTACTAGAGAAGATTTATTATATAATATACAATAAGGAGCTTTAGTAAAATGTGTGTCATACACCATCAAATTGTGTTATATAATCTTTTGAATTTTTATTAGGCTTAGTCTAATAAATATTAATTGGAAGCAAACCAAATAGGCATTGTAACAGTTTGATGTTGTAAATTTAGTTTTTTTGAAATACTTTCTATCGTTCAAGAACTCACATATATTATGAATCTTGGATTTAGTAAATAATTTACTAGTTTATTCGATAGCGGTATGTTGCTATGTTGCCAGATATTTCCTGCATTACAAAATATTAACCAATCGTTGCTTATTGAAGCCATCTCTCAAAATGAAACACACGATGGTTTACCCTCCAAGTATAACTCAAATTTAAATGTAAATCAATGTTGAGCCGGAATTAATTTTACAGATTAAGTTGTTCTGTATTATCTATCGCTCTGCTTATCCTCTCTTACATTAAGTTTTAGCTTAATATTCAGCAAAATTCCTGTAGCGTCTTCCGCGGTGTTTAGTTTATGATTTACTTTAACCTCAAGAGACTTGCAAGGAATTTATTCCATTGTTCGTGAGGCAACAGGCAAACATCAACCGGAATCGCGTTTGAATTAATAAATGTGTTCGATTCTTAGATATATATCATCGGTGTATATATTTTCTAGGATTTGGTAAAATTTTGCAAAACTCTAAAACGTGATTTTTATCCGGAAATTTTTCGAGTGGAACAATATTATTAAGCTTAAGATATGATACCGCACTTTGTTATTGCAGCTTTTCAATCAGAGTGACAGCGGGTAGTGGTTGAATTGACCACTCTAACATGCCTCTAGTTACAATTAATAGTGAGCTAACATGCTGGTGAATTTATTTGATATCTAGCATGGATTGGATGATATTAATAATAAATTCGCTTATGTTGATTATTGTTTTCGACGAGCTTTTTATTTGAGTCATAAACTAACCAAGCTCTCAGTGAAGTTGCGTGGTATGAATTGCTTTGAGATATTTATTTAAAGAATACATTTTTTTGACGTTTCGCAAAAATGCTGTTACTGTTTGAATGTAAATATGTAGTGGTGGGTAGGTTTTGTCGTTGCTAGAAAGAATTTCTGATTTAATATAAAGCAGTGACATAAAATGTGTGTCATATCCAGCAAAATTATATTTGATACTTATTTAATTCTTTTACCGTTTATTACTTTGAAAATAAATAAACGTAATAAATTAAACGTAGCTTATTTTAATACAATAATTAATAGACAAAGAAAAATATTTTAAAACCTTGATGTGGTACGTTAGTTTGGGTTTGTTTGAATTGATATAAGGTTTAGTTCTATTGCAACATTCCTCATAGTTCGAGGCCTAATATATAATATGAATCATGAATTTAGGAAATAATTTTTGGAAATAAAAATATACTGCCAATTCCCTCGATAGCAGTATTAATAAAAAAGAATCATCACTTTATTAAATATTACTTGCATCACTTATAAGATATTCTGACACTTCGAATAAATTTCGTCCAATATATTTAAAGAGATTTATTACTATATTCAGCTTCTATATATACTTAAAACTTCTGTTAAGATTTACCAATCATTACTTATTGAAGACCGCTATAAATAAGAAACAAACGACGGGGAAAACCAAGTGCATCGCGATTTTAATTATTGTAAATCAGTGAATACATAAGAATGTTGAGTCGGAATTAATTTTAAAGATTCAGTTGTTTTTTGTGATCTATGCATGTAAACTCTCTGCTACGCACTCTCGAATTTATTTTTAGTTCAGTATTCAGAGAAATACTTTTAGCGTCTTCCGCAGTATTTATTTCAGGAATTAATCTCAGGAGACTTGCGAGGAATTTCTTTTCCGGTTTGTGAGACATCACGAAACGCCCGGATTCGTGTTTAAATTAAGGAAGATCACCGATGCTTAGACAAAATCTAGTAATATCTCGCAGAATTCCAAATAATATGTTGAATATCAGGAAATTTGTCAAATGAATTAATAGTTTACCCCCTAGACACGATACCTCACTTTGTTAAGAAAGTTTGTGTACACGGCAAAGAATTGTTATTAATATGACTCTGCCAATATTAGAGTCAATGTAATTGGAAACTCTTGCTCAAACCTTTTATAATTTTCAGAAGCTTTTTGATGCCATTTCATATTACGGTCTAGTTAACAAGCTTCAATGGCTAAAATTTAATGTTAGTTCGTATTGGTTAAAGTTCCTTGACGCTGCGCGGTATCCCAAGGGTTTCTTGTGAAAGCTTTGGTATTGCATTATATTATTATAATCTGGTTAAGTATGAGTAGATATAGTTTGGGGATTCACCATCCATCGGAACCGGTGGAAACTTATCTTAAACCGCCGATAATATTATGGTCTACAGATACCCACAATACCAACAATTAACTATATAAAGACCGGTTTTAAACGAATAAAGCTGTACCAGCCCTACCTAAAGCTGTATGCAGACCCTTCTAAAGGGTAATGCGCTTTCAGCCGGTCATTATATGGGTAATTTTTAGGATCTGCGGGTAAATTGTGAGCCACTTATTTGAGGATGGTAACCTCCAAACTCTACCTAATAGTATGTTGACACCCTGTTGATCGCACCGTCATTATTGAGGCAATCTAGATATATTATATATCAATGAAATCATAAATTTATCTTTTTAAAATGCTGGTGCATTTATATGGAATCTAGCAGGGATTGGAGAATATTAATGCCAAAAGTCCCTTATGATCATTTTTTCAACTAATATTATATAAGCGATACACTGAGATATTCTACACGTAAATTAAGAAAACTCTCAATAAAGTTACGAGGTAGAAACAGCTGTGAGAGATTTACTTGAAGAATACATTTCTTCGATGTCCCTCGGAAATGATGATACTGCATGAATATAAAGAGAGAAAGAAAGAAAGACAAATATTTATTGCATACAACATAAAATGTACATATACAAAAGGTGTCATTCGCAAAGAACGTTCTTCCATAACACCCAAACGAACAAAAGTACTAAATTAAATATACAATACAATATACAAGCTATTAGGTAAACTACACAAATCGCTAGTCAAAACTTAATATACGATCACAGTAACAGTTAGAAATACATAAAAATGTCCTCAACCCACTATTAGATGACTTTAATTCAACATTTCTCTCCTTAAATCATTTGCATATACTATTTTAAAAATAAACCTACTTAAGCTAGTAATCAAGGGGAATATATCAGAATTCAAAAAATTTACCGATCTATAAGCAAAACATTTTTTAAATTTGTCTGTGCTGTGTTTGGGAATGTTATATCTCACTACATTTCTCAAATTCAGATTATAGAGGTCACTTCGAGGAATCAGATATTGTGTCAAATATTCAGGAGAACCCATGTTAAGAATGCCATGCATAAAAAGTGCAAAGTGAAGATCAACGCGAAGTTTAAATTTTAGCTGATAGTTATCAAGGTATGTTGAAGTAATATGGTCATACTTACGCCCTCCATACATAAAACGCATACATGAGTTCTGGGCCAATTGGACTTTTTGTTGATACTCAGCATTAAGAAAATAATAATACACAACATCACAGTAGTCAAGCTGTGAGAAGAGCAACGAGTCAACCAACAGCATCTTGATATGCTGGGGAAGTAAGTGTTTAAATGGGTACAGGCCTTTCATTTTGAGATATAATAATGACAGTTTTTTCAACACATGCGACTCAAAGCTCAGGGATTCATCAAAAATCAAACCCAGATTCTTCGTTTGCTCCACACGAGATATTACAATGTTATTAAGATGAATGTTCACAAAACAGTACAAATTGAATTTAACCCTAGCTGATTCAGTGCCAATAATTAGGTGAGAACTTTTATTTGCGTTCAATAACAGGCCGTGTTTAGTTGACCAAGTGAAAACTCGCTCCAAGTCACTGTTAAGTTCACTCAGTATCCTACCTGAATCCTGAGGTTTGAAAGATGTGAGGAGCTGAGTGTCGTCAGCATATAGATGAACCGAATAAGAATGTACCTGATTTGGGAGGTCGGAAACATAAATCAAGACCAACAAGAGGCCAAGAATGCTCCCCTGAGGAACTCCACAATCAATAGCACAAGCATCAGATCTATTACCGTCGATCTCCACAATTTGTCTTCTCTGTGTAAGGTACCCACTAGACCACCTACATGCCTCTGGGGAGAAGCCAAAACAGTGCAACAAGACAAGAGAGTAAAGACCGATCGATGTTTCTACAAATGTCGGAGGTCACCTTACTAAGTGCGGTCGCAGTGCTGTAACCTACCCTAAAGCCCGATTGAACGTTAGGCAATACACTCCTAGATCCAATGAATTCATTAATCATCCCAGAAAGAAACAATTCAAACATTCTTCCCATAATTGGCAGAATGCTTATAGGTCTAAGTTGGTCCATTGATTCAATATTGGCAACCTTTGGGATAGGTCTCACTATTGCAGTTTTCCATACAGATGGGTATACACAATTCACCAGGGCAACATTACAAATTTTTGCAACAACAGGAGCAATAAATTCCATGCTAAATAGTAGCATATCATAAGTTATTTCATCAAAACCCTTATATTTAGACTTAATCTGCTGAAATGAACTAAGAACATCCGTCTCTGCAATTCTCTGAAATTGAAACAAATTGTAGTTATCCTTGTCAGACATAGTATTCAATCAGATTTCTATCAACAGGCACAGCCATACTACTGCCAATATTTCTGAAGTAATCACTAACATCATAAATATTCCTCAAATCATGTGGAATGTCGAAAAGCACCTTAGAGTGAACATTCCAGGCGGCCAGCTTTGACCTTATTTTCTTTGAGTTTCCTCTAACCTTTGATAGCTCAAATGCCATATATGCCTTCTTTTCACTTTTTATTGCAAATGATAAATAGTTTTTAAGGTCTAAGTAGAAATTTTGAACCTTTAGAGAAAGTGTCCTTTTATATTTATTGCATGCCTTCTTCTTTTGTTTAATGATATCCTTTATTGTGTCTGTTATACAGGGTTTACATGGCCTTTTTATTTTAATGGACTTAATTGGGACAAACATATCAAAAACCTCAGTTAGCCGAGAATTCAATAAATCAACAGAAATGTCGATCGAATCCTCATGCCCCAAAGAGTCAAAGTCAATCCCACCCACAACTGAGCAAAAGAGATCCTCATTAAAATGTCTAAAATCTCTATATCTTAAAAATCTGGGGCTAGATTTGAAAAAACTAAGTGATGGTCTGATAAGTCATACATATTCATAGTACCAGACCTTACTAGCTCCAAGTTAGTATCAGCACAGATCGAATCTATCACAGAATGTTGTGTCAATAACAGACTCGACTCCTCGACGACTCGACCTCCCCTAGATAAGCGATCCTGCCTAAATAGTTGAAAAGCTGGAGCATTAATATAACTATCTAAATAATCTTTAGATAACCAAGTTTCAGTCATAGCGAATATATGAAAGTTCTCCTTCAATAAAAAAGTTTTAATCTCAGCAAATGATGGAATCAGCGATCGTATGTTTGGGTGGGCAAAATATAAAGGATTTTCAGCTAATATAAACATGTATTCGTGAATAGATTTATTATCTAATATATAATAAGGAGCTTAAGTAGAATGTGTGTCATACACCATGAAATTGTGCTCGATAATTATTTCAATTTTTATGCGGCTTAGTCTATTAAATGTAAATTGGAAGCGAGCAAAATAGGCATTGTATCAATTTAATTATAAATTTAGTTTTATGGAAATACTCTTTATAGTTCTTGGATTTAGTAAATTATTCGATAGGGGTTTGTTGTTCTGTTGCCAAATATTTTCCGCATTACAAAATATTAACCAATCGTTGCATATTGAAGCCATCTCTAAAAGTGAAACATACGATGGTTTACCATACATGTATAACTCGAATTCAAATGTAAATCAGCGAGTATATGAGTTTGTTTAATTTTACAGATTAAGTCCTGCATTTTATATATAGCAAACTTTCTGCTTGCCCTCTCTCACATTGAGTTTCAGCTTAGTATTAAGCCGAATTTCTGTAGCGTCTTCCGCGATGTTTTTTTTTTATTTACTCTAACCTCAGGTGACTTGCCAGTAATTTATTCCATTGTTTGTGGCATAACAGGAAAACATCAACCGGAATCGCGTTTAAATTAATAAATGTGTTCGATGCTTAGATAAATTAAGATTTAGTTGAGTTGGTGAAAGATATATATCGGTGTACATATTTTCTAAGATTTTATACAATGTTGCCGAACTTTAAAAAGTGTTGTATATCCGAAGATTTGTAGAGCGACACAATATATTAAATTTAAAATATGATATCGCATTTTGTTATGGCATCTTTTCAGTAAGAGCGACAGAGTAAATATGTGCAGAGTGGAGAGTAGTGACATATTTATATTTAACAAGTGAGTTAATAGAGTGATATGAAGTTTAAAGTATTTTTAACCTATTAGTGGGATCGTGCTTCTAGCTGACAAACTTCGATAGCTAAAAGTGAATATTGTTCGTTATGGGTAAAGTTCTTTGGCATGGCGGGATTCAACAATGAGCTGTTGTAAAACCTTTGGCATTGCTTGTAGTTATTATAATCTAGTTAAATATGAGTAGGTATAGTTTGGGGCTGCTGCCTAAAACTGTATACAGAATTCTCTTAAGGGCGATCTGTTTTGAACCGGTTCTTATGCGGGTAATGGTTGAATTGACCAATCTAACATGCCTACAGTTACAATAAAGAGTGAACTGACATGCTTGTGAATTTATTTGTAATCTAGCATTGATTGGATGACAATAACAAATTCGATTATGTTGATTATTTTTTCATCTGGACGAGCTTTTTAATTGAGTCGTAAA
Source organism: Pissodes strobi (assembly GCA_016904865.1). Classification (NCBI taxonomy): domain Eukaryota; kingdom Metazoa; phylum Arthropoda; class Insecta; order Coleoptera; family Curculionidae; genus Pissodes; species Pissodes strobi. The sequence continues at coordinate 45,197 of MU183520.1, read as the reverse complement.
CTAACCAAGCTCTCAGTGAAGCTGCGTGGTATGAATTGCTTTGAGATATATATTTAAAGAATACATTTCTTTAACGTTTCGCGGAATTGCTGTTACTGTATGAATGTAAATATGTAGTGGGTAGTGGTGGGTAAGTTTCCTGTTTTCTAATTTAATTTAAAATAGGGAGTGTTAATAAAATGTGTGTCATATACAGAAAAATTAGGATTCATGTTTATTAAATTCGTTAGCCGTTTATTATTTAGGAAATAAATATATATATAGTAACAAAAACTTAGATTATTCTAATTAATAGCGGGAGAAAGAATTGTTGTAAAAGCAGTTAGTTTTTTATGTAAGATGCTGTTGAAGATTAGCTATATTGCGACACTCTCCCCAGTTCAAGAAATCAAACATATATGGATCATGGATTTAGCAAATATTGCATAGAAATAATAATATGCCGTCCATTCCCTTAATAGCAGTATAACTAAGAAAATATAATCATCACATTATCAAAAATATTTTCTACATTGCCTATAAAATATTCTGATAATTCGATCGGATTTCGCACAAATATATTTAGAGATTTGTTACGATATCTATACGTAAAACTTCTACAAATATTTACCAATCATTACCTATTGAAACCCATCATAAATGGGAAACACACGACGGGGTTGACCAAGTACGTCTCGAGTTTAATAATTGTAAATCGGTGAATATATAAGTGTGTTGAGTAGGAATTCATTTTAAAGATTCAGTGGTTTTTTATGATCTATAAATATAAATTCTCTGATACACACTCTCAAATTCAGTCTCAGCTTAGTATTCAATGAAATACTTTGAGCGTCTTCCGCAGTATTTATTTTAGGAATTAGTTTAATCTTAGGGGACTTGCGAGGAATTTCTTTTCCGGTTCGTGAGACAACACGAAACTCCCGGAATCGTGTTTGAATTAAGAAAAGTCATCGATATTTAGATAAAAAAATGGTAATATGTCGCCGAATTTCAAATATGTTAAATATCAGGAAATTTTTCTAATGAAACAATGGTTTTCTCTCTAGACACGACACCTCACTAGTTAGTAATATGACTCTGAATCTGCCAATATTTGAGTTAGTGTAGGAAACTCTTGCTGAAACCTTTTATAACTTTTAGAAGCTTTTTGATATCAATTCATATTACGTTCTAGCTAACAAGCTTCAATGGCAAAAATTGAATCTTAGTTCGTTCTGGGTTAAATTTCTTGACGCTGCCGAATTTCCCAAGGGATTGTTGTGAAAGCCTTGGTGTTGCTTCTATTTATTATAAACTGGTTAAATATAAGTAGGTATAGTTAGGAGATTCGCCATCCATCGGAACCGGTGGAGGCTTATCGTAAACCACCGAAAATATTATGGCCTACAGTTACTCACAATACCAACAATTAACTATATAAGGACCGGTTTTAAAGGAATAAAGCTGTACCAGACCTTCCTAAAGCTGTATGCAGACCTGTCTAAAGGGTGGTTCGCTTTGAACCTGTCCTTATGTGATTAATTTTTAGGATTTGCGGGTAATTGTAAAATCACTTACTTGAGACTGGTGAACTTTAAACTAATTGTGTGTAGCTTCAATCACTGATAACTTGTTAATCCCACCGTCATTATAGAAGCAGTTTAGATATCTCAGATATCGATGAAACCATGAAATTATTTGTTTAAAATGCTTCTAAAATGCCTCACTAATATTGAGCTGACAACATACTGACGCATTTATATGAAATTTAGAAGGGATTGGAGATATCTTAATATTAATGTGAAAGTCGCTTATGATAATTTTTTCAGCTTGAGTTAGTCAATTAAGCTAATTGAGACATTTGGGAGTACGAATATCTTAAATTCACGTATCCTACGCGCCGCTATTATGATAATGTTTTAGCAGAACTAAAGCCGATGTTATTTTTTTTTCACGGAATAACAGGAACATATTCTGGGAATACAAGATGAATGTCCTGAGATGTACTGAATTCGCTAGTTAGGCTTTCGCGAAAATAATGTATTGTCCATTTTACAATTATTTCTTTTAGAAGCCTACACTTCGAAAATTGGCCAAAAGCTAGACAGAGTTGCCATGTTTGCAATAAAAACTTAATTCTATTACAATTTTGGTTGGGTGTTGATTTTAATAGTTTATGTTAATAATGCATTTCAATAGAGGGATTAATATTATCGTTAAAACCATGTGCTAAGAAAAAATTTACCAATTCTTTACAGCTTTTTGTTACTATAAATTTTAAGTCTTAGTATAGCGGCTGATTCTACGCAAGAGAATGTGACATATATTGGAAATGCCCATTAAAAGGATCCTATGATCCTTTGAAGATGGACTTCAAGCCCTATACTTACTATTAAGTAGGTACTTATTTTAACGGGTGATTCCAAGACCAATCCTAAGTCGAAAAGTTTATACAAACAAATGGTCTTATATGCTTGATTCTCGACGTACAAGATACTAGTCGGAGGACTCTATCCGCCAACGTCGCATCGCTTCCCACCATTATTCCATAAGGGATCATGGAATGAAACTGCGCAAAGTAGGCGGTTTGTAGAATCTCCCTTGATACACACCCATGAAGGCCACTAAGCAGGTAAATACAGTCCCTAAGAGTACGGGACAATTTCTCGGCATGGACATCCTATTTCAGGCCAGTGTTCAGACATATTCCTAGAAGCTCGACTTTAAATTTTAAGTTTTGACTCACATTGAATAGTCTTCACTACTCCATTGAATCTCCCTGGATTCCATCTCGACAATATGAAAAGTTGCAGCATCCTCGAACAGGGCATGAGTTCATAAGAATAAAATATAGCATAGGACTCAATACTGAGCTATGTGGAGCACCAAATTTTACAGTCCTCTCTACTGTTGACATACCCTCAGCTTTCACAATCTATCGCCTGCCCTTGAGGCAGGACTGTAATAACAAAGCATTGTGGTCAATGAGTTTGTAATGTTTAAGATTGTCGGGAAATATCATGGGATACACAATCAAAAGCCTTGGTCAGGTCATAGAACAATGCTAGTCGTCGAAGGAGTGAAGAACATCTGAGAGTAGATCAAGAATGGCAAGAATATAAGATATAGCAGTTGATTTAATAAGCACAAGCCCTGTGGAGCACCCATTTTTAGAGTCTTCACCACTGTTGACATACTCAGCTTTCACAATCTATCGCCTGCCCTTGAGGCATGACTGTAATAACAAAACATTGTAGTCAATGAGTTTGTAATGCTTAAGATTGTCGGGAAATATCATGGGATACACAATCAAAGGCCTTGCTCAGGCCATAGAATAAGGCTAGTCATCGAAGGAGTTAATAACATCTGAGAGATCAAGAATAGCAATAATATAAGATATAGCAGCTGATTCAATGGAGCACCCATTTTTTACCTTCCTCATCACTGTTGACATATTCAGCTTTCACAATACGTCACCTGCCCTTGAAGCATGACTGTAATAACGAAACATTGTGGTCAATGAGCTTGTAAATGTCTAAGATTGCCGGGAAATATTATGGGATAGACAACCAAAGGTCTTGCTCAGGTCATAGAACAAGAATCGTCATCGAAGGAGTCAATAACATCTGAGAGGATATCAAGAATGGCAAGAATAGTAGTCAATCGTCCCCTAAATTCAAACTGGATTCTTGTAAATAAAATATTCAGGAATTTGTTTGGTCATGCATTCCTCGCCAGTAGTTCGACACATCACTTCTATCCCCTTTTTTAAAAATAGATATAACAACACTTTTTTTAAATACCCATGACAAAATTCACAGCCCTTTACAAAGATGCAACCGGGGGGGGGGGGCATTCAAAATGCCGAAGCAGAGTGCAACGCTTATTACATTGAGATCTGAGAAAACTCATAATTGAGATTAGGTTAGATTACGTAATTTACCAAAATATACCAAATAGATATATATTACTTCAAGTCTCGTTCTTTTTTACAATTTAAAACGTTATCAGTGTGGCTGTAAAAAGCAAGAGATCATTTGCATTCGATTCGTCTCACATTCCTCGATCTAACGATATAAATATTATATAAGCAAGCGATACAGTGACATATTGGACACGTAAACTAAACAAGCTCTCAATAAAGTTACAAGATAGAAATAGCTGTAAGATATTTATTTGAAAAATAGATTTCTTCGATGATCTCGGAAATACTGATACTGCATGAATATAAATATGTATTGATGGGAAGATTTTCTGCTACTAGAGAAGATTTTTTATATAATATATAATCTGGAGCTTTAGTAAAATGTGTGTCATACACCATCAAATTGTGTTCTATAATCATTTGAACTTTATTCGGCTTAGTCTAATAAATATTAATTGGAAGCAAACAAAATAGGCATTGTAACAGTTTGATGTTGTAAATTTAGTTTTCGCGAAACACTTTCTATAATTCAAGAACTCACATATATATTGAATCTTGGATTTAGTAAATATTTTACTAGATTATTCGATAGCAGTATGTTGCTATGTTGCCAGATATTTCCTGCATTACAAAATATTAGCCAATCGTTGGTTATTGAAGCCATCTCTAAAAGTGAGACATAATATAACTCGATTTTAAATGTAAATCAGCATGTTGAGCCGAAACTAATTTTACAGATTAAGTTGTTCTGTATTATCTATAAATGCACTCTCTGCTTACCCTCTCTCGCATTAAGTTTCAGCTTACTATCAAGCAAAATTCCTATAGCGTCTTTCGCGGTGGTTATTTTATGATTTATCTTAACCTCAGGAAAATTGCCAGGAATTTCTTCCATTGTTTGTGGGACAACAGGAAAGCATCAACCAAAATCAAGTTTAAATTAATAAATGTGCTCGATGCTTAGGTAAATTAAGAATTTAATTTGATTTGGAGAACAATGCACATATTTTCCTAGATTTGGTAAATTTTGCCAAACTCTAAAACGTGTTGTTTATCTGGAAATTCTTAGAGTGAAACAATGTATTAAGCTCAAGATTATACCGCACTTTGTTATTGCAGCTTTTCAGTCAGAGCGACAGAGTAAATATGTGCAGAGTGGAGAGTAGTGAAATATTCACATTTAACAAGTAAGTTAGTAGACGGCTATGAAGTTTAAAGTAGTGAAGTTGAGAATTTCGCCAACTCAGCAGATTAAATAAAATAATTAATATGGCTGAGTATATGTACCAACATCTCTGGTTGGTGAATAAAGATACATAGTTAAGAGCTTAACATACTCTTGCGGCTTTCCCACAACTGAAAAGACAAGCAGAAGACGAAAAAGCAAACCGGTATCAAACTTGTTTGAAATATGGGCACAACCATTCTGCCGCCGGTAGTTAAAAGGCAGTAAGTGACAAAACCTTAGTTTCGAGAAAAATGGCAACAACTTTTCGATGTTATCCTGCACTATTCAAGACATATATGATTCTTTTTTTTGGTCAATATAAACTGGAAATACTATATTTGGTTAGGTATATGTCATTTTAGACAATATTTTAAATTTTGATTCCAAAAATGGTCGTTAATTCTTTATTACTTCGTTTTTAATATCAGTGTAAGTAGAGAAGTTGAAGTTAAAAGGCGGTAAGGCGCAAGAATTGGTTCATATGCCGCCTTTTAACTTCAAACTCTTTGAAGTGCCGCTATTAAGATGCAAGTAAACTTCTAACATAAAGAAGGTGAGTTTTATGTAATATTTTGTTATTAAAAATGGATTATTTATAAAAATAATATTATTGTTATAAGTTTTGAGTACTTTTGTGATCACAAGTATATTTTAAAACCCATAATTATTGGTTTATTCTTATATATGTTTTGCGTGTATGAGATACCTATTCTGTGTTTACTTCATATTATTAAAGCCTAAAATATGTTTAAATCAAAAAGTTTTCTGCTAATTTAGATCTTAAATAAACAATATTTTTTTATTTATTTATTAATAACATTTTTATTAAATTTACAAAATAATACAAAACCATAAAACAAATTGAACAAAAAATCTGTGTTAACTTTTTAAAAGGAACAAAAATTTATCGATAAACTATAAACCTTTCTAGCATTATTATTATGATTTTCAATAAATTCGACTGTAAATAATTAGCTAACTTAACTAAGTATAAGAAAAACACAAAAGGAACAAACTAATTAATAGTAATTTTAATATGGCAGCAATTGATAATAGAAACGTTTTTATTTTGCAACGAGCATACTGCGGTAACACAATTTAATAAAAATGCTCTAAAAAATTAATGTTTATAGATATTATAACTAGTGATATACTGCTGTCGGTAGTTAAAAGGCCGTAGTAAGTGACAAAACCTTAATTTCGAGAAGAGTGGCAACAACTTTTCGATGTTGTCCTGCACTAATCAAGACATAGGTATATGATTATTTTTTTTTGGTCAATATAAACTAGAAATGCTATATTTGGTTAGGTATATCTCATTTTAGACGATATTTTAAATTTTGATTCGAAAAATGGTCGTTAATTCGTTATTACTTCGTTTTTAATATCCGTGTAAGTAGAGAAGTTGAAGTTAAAAGGCGGTAAGCCGCAAGAATCGGTTCAGATGCCACCTTTTAACTTAAAGATGCACATTTGCTGCCTTTTTACTTCTTAAATGGTGACGTTGTGTCACTTGCGCCTTTTTTAAATTACGAAAAACAGAGAAAAAAAATTTTTTTGGAGAAAATTTTGAGATTTTTAAATAGAATAGGGTCATATTAGTCTAAAAATGCAAAAATCGCAAAATCGAAAAAAATTCACTTACTGCCTTTTAACTACCGACGGCAGCATTAAGGCTTATCAGCCATACACAAAGCTTATATGCAAAGGTTCAGTATTTGGCCTGATTTGGGCTTTGGTCGCTTTCGATCTTTTCCTTATCTCATCGGTATGACAAAGAAGTCCTATAGCGACTTAACAGTAAAACACTCAAACTAATTTGAGCCGTTTTGAATCTTTCACTGGTAAGTCGCTATAGGACTTCTTTGTCCTACTGATGAGATCAGGAGAAGATCGAAAGCGACCAAAGCCCAAATCAGGCCAAAGACTGAACCCTTGCATATAAGCTTTGTGTTTGGCTGATAAGCCTGAATAGTTGTGCCCATATTTCAAACAAATTTGATACCGGTTTACTTTTTCGTCTTCTGCTTGCCTTTTCAGTTGTGGGAAAGCCGCAAGCATATTTCATTTTTCGATGTATTGTAATCTACTAAAATGCATAAGCTACTAAACAAATATCACCCTGTCGCAAGTTTGAACTTGAACTTGGAGATTGTTATATAAACATTAAAGGCAAACTATAAACAACACGAGCAATCAACGGGAGCGACTTTGAACCTTATGCATCATCACTTTGTTTTATATAAATACGCTGCCGAACCCTCAGTTCGGCAGACTTTGGTCTCACCTCCAGCTCCCAAGGTTAGCCACTTGACGACTGCTTTCTGGGTTCTATCCGCTCCTAAAGTTAGCCATACGACTGCTTTAGGTTCTAGTCCTTTCCTTCCAAACCTGGCACCGGTTAGTTATTTGACGACTGCTAGGACCAGGGGTTTCACAACCTCCATAATAAAGTCCTGACAAGAAGTTTGTCAGAGTGTTGAGAAAGACAAGTGTCTAAATAGTCAGTTAAAAAGTTTAGTGAAATCTCTTAGTGCTCTTAAATAAAACCCAACTTTTAAGAAAAACTATAAATTATAAGACAGTAAACAAAGACCTATAAACAGTACCTCAAATCGAGAAAACATGCGCACCGTAGTAATCGGGTATAATAGAATCTCATTTTTTCTGACCAATATTTATTGTTAAAGTTTTATCGTTAATACATTGTTATTGTTATAAACTAAACATGCTTACTTTATCATCTTTTCTTACCCCTCGTAACGCGGTCCCGGTCTACCTCAGTTACCCCCCGGCACGCTAAACAAGGCGTGTCCTCGCGAGTAGAACATCCAGTGAGATTAATGGAAGCATTGAGACCCCGTCATTGTACTAATCGTGACGCGGCTCTTCTCTGAGAAGTTATCTTTTAAAGAAACGCGCTACCCCCTAAGCTACTCGTGACAGTATGTTGGATCAAGATTGTAGGAGAGTAGGTCGCAAGATCGCGCTTAGCTCAAAAGTTCTTCAGTCAGCGACAAAGCCACGAGGCGGGTGCACTCGACTAGTTAGACGTGTGCTAAACCTACATTCTTCGAAGCTATTTAGCAAGAAAAACGGCTCAATTTATTTTGATTCTTTCAATACAATAGGTATTCAACTTCTATTTCAAAAATAGTAAATTATGCGACAATGTATTTATGACACGTACTTTAAGACTGTAATTCGTTTTTGTGAAAGCACTAATTTCACCATCAAATACTAAATGCAACGAAATATCAGTAAAATTGAATTGAAATAAATATAACGTATTGTACATAACCTATTTAACGACATTTAAACAAGCTCGGCAAACTCTACTACACCTGAACTTTCTGAGAAATTCCTTTAGCGTATTTTGTAATATGTACTTAAGGTATTACAGCCTCACAGGGGAATTCTCTTTGGGCTTTTAAGGTTAAAAGTTCTTTAAATAATATTTTTAATACCGTTAGACTTTTATAGTTTCGAAAAGTATTAGTCGGGCTAAAATAAAATACTGTGGCTTTGAGGCTGTACGAGAAATCTACGGATATCTTGCCGGTTGAAATAAAAGTCAGGAAATTGTTGCTTCCGGCTGGATCGCTTACAGATATCAATCAACAAGATTTAAATAAAATAGTAGGTCATATTCAGTGGAATTTTTAGATATTTGGCTGTCAAATTTACTTGGAAAAATTAAACATAGTTAAAATAATGGGCATGTTCACAACTAGAAACCTACGAGCAATTACGAATTTTTCACAGCTGCTTTAGGTTTGTTAGATTTGTTTTTAAATTATGTTTCGATTATTGCAAATGCTTTAAGCTGCTCAACAAAATCTTCATTTTTCAGTTTCGACGAACAAATGCTTCTTGAAGCAAGAAACTACCAGTTAATTGAACTGAAAATGATGAATTCTTGAAGGACAACATTTTGGGCTACTCTTCTGAAGTCATTCACAGTGTGTGCTGAGTCTTTTTAGAATATCTCGAGAATCTTTTTGATGTTGTGCAGACTTTGAAACTAGACGTTCCTTTATTTTTAAAACTAATTATCTAATGAAATCGTCTTGCCTGTGATGGAGGACTTGTCTATCACTTGAACATTTTGCTGCTTCAGCCTTGACTTATTTGTAACATTGTATTCCTCGAAAAACGGCATAAAATATGTTGCATTGAAAACAACTCGGTAAACGGGCATCTTTTGTTTGCATATTACAGTCACTGGTTACATGCAGAAACAGCATGGGGTCGTTCAGATAAACTGCGGCGACATTAAAGTGTTTATTTAATGCATTACTTGAGCGCGAAGAGACGTGCCAAGGATTTGTCTAGACGCTGTTTATTACTATTTCAACTGGAAATTTATTATGCTTAGCAGAAGTTGGGATATATTTGGGAATTTCATCATCTTCTCGGTTTCCGTGCCTTTTCAGCTCTGGTGACATAATATATTAGTAATAAATACTTGTCCAAACATTGTTTTGTATTGCTACTAGAGAAAATTTATTATAGAAATCTGCATTTTGCATACTACTAGCTACACCGATTTGGATCTTTCAGGCATTACCATCTTACGATCATTTAAACAATTTTCTTCAGAGTTCACTTACATTTATTCCCACTAGAATTAATAGCTTTTAACCTTACACCTAGTTTCATGTTACTATTTGAACTAAACCGGTAGCAACAGTGTCGATTATTCAAATTTTCATAGGTACGTAATTAATTATAAGATTTCAATAGTGCTGTTTTTTAGTTTTATATACAAATAAAAGATGCCAGTGCTCATCAGGTTCCTTTGAAATTTATTTTACTTTTAAATATATTGATTCATAATTATTTGGTAATTTTAAAGCAAATATTATTGTGATTATTTATGTATAAACACAGCAATAGAAAAACCTATTTGAACATGTCAATTAAATGCAATATGCAGGTTAGCTTGATGAAGAGGTAATTTAGAACAGTAGGAGAGCCTTTCATTTTAGTTTTTGCAGTGACAACGAGAAGTGTTTTGAGACGGTACCGCTAATTTTCACTTCACTTTCTTTGCGTGTTATATTTTATTTAAACATATAATATTATTTAGAAAATAAATATGTATTAGAGCAAAGATTTTCGGCTACTAGAACAGATTTATTACAAATTATGCAATAAGTAGCTTTAGTAAAATGTGTGTCATATAACATGAAATTGTGTTCGAAAATTATTTTAATTATAAAGGGCTTATTATTTGAAAAATAAATAAATGTAATAAAATTAGCCGGGCTAAGTCTAATAAATGTTAATTAATGGCGAACAAAATATGCATTGCAACAATGGGATTGTGTAAGTTTAGTTATATTGAAACATTCTCCATAGTTCAAGAACTCGAACTCACGTATATTATGGATCTTCGATTTTGTAATTAATTTACTAATTTATTCCAGAGCATTATAAATAAAAGACAGGATCGTTTTATAGACAATTTTATAGACAATTATTTTCTGCATTGCAGTTCGAAGAAAATCCTATTAATATTATAATATATTTAAAGAGATTTAATACGATATCCAGCTTCTACCTATACATAACTTAATGCAAATATTAAACAGTCATTGCTTATTGAAACTCTCTCTAAAAGTGAAACGCACTATAGTTTACTCTCCAAGCATAATAGAGCCCATGATGAAGAGGGAATTAAGATAGGTAGGGGAGGAGTCTTCGTTTTGGTTTTTGGAGTGATAACGAGAGGTGTTTTTTCTTTGACATTTATTATATACTTCTTATTGAAGCGTACAATATTGTGTAATGAAGGAAAATTCAATTTAGGCTGACGATTTAAGCGAGGCATTGCAATGAATATTTTTTGTTAAATTAAAACCGGCCAATTTTACACGCGGAATGGCATTTAGCTTCATCTTAATGTAAGGGTAAATGCAATTCCACATGCAAAATTGGCCTGTTTATATTTAACATCTTATCTTACATCGACGTGGTGGCTAAGTGGGTAAAGCCCCTGTCCATCGTGACGACACGCCGGGCTTGACCGAACTCGATTCTCGTCCCGGACATTATACTTTGTAAAAAGTTCGGTCCTCTGAAATTTAGCGGAGTCACTGGCAAGTATAAAATATATCTGCACCGGTCTACCCATTCACGCCGGTAACCAGGCCGGTGGGATCGGATATCAGGTGGGATCGAATATCCCGTAGGATTGCAGGGTGCAGTTATACACTTGCTAGTTGGTAGATCACTGGCGACCAAGGGTGGAAGAACACGAGGTGAGGCCTGGGCCGCAGACTCGTGTCAAAATCCGAGGGTTAGACGTCATTGGGCGGGATACGGCCAGGGCTAAAAATTGATAGAGCGTCGTGGCTCGGAACCCAAAATAAACTGTAGGTCCCGTCGGGGGCACAACGGGCCCAATTGGTGGCCTAGGTGCTTGTGCTGCTAAAGTGAATTCGTGGCATCATTTTAGGCAGTGTCTATTATATCGTTTACCTTTCATTTTTGCATATGCCCATTTTACCTTGTAGCCATGGTGTATAGCTTGCCTATCAATCATATAAAACTGCCGTTAGGTGCATCTTGAGGCTTCGCGAAAGAGAAGAAATCACCTCATTTCTGCAAAAGAGCGACGGTTCTTTCTGTTCGCAATCCAACTAATAGAATCAATGGTCTTTCCTATAGGGCATACTTAGGCTTTTGGTTAAGAAGAGAAATACAGAGGAGGTGATAATTTAAGGGCTCGAAAAGTATAGGACATATAATGTATAGGATTATATAATGTATTGTTTGTACTTTATTTACATATTTTTTTTATATTTAAAGAATGAGGCCCTTTCAGGAAAACTTTGTACCTTGGCAGTACCTTAGATTGAGTATATGTCTTTGTGTTTTCGTGCTGAATTTATGTTTATCATTGTTCCATACATTTTTGAATTAATATAAATGATTTTGTCTCATGTTGATCAATTTAAATAGCTTTAACTCATTATCTGATTTTTACTTAATTACCTTGCAATTTGATAATACATTATTCATTTGGTACATTAATTATTTCAAAATACAAACATCCAAAAACAAATTTTGAATAAAAATTCTGCTCAAATTGGCAGAGGAATATACTGTTTGATTTTAAATAGTACTTTTCTGCATGTCTTATTATTTTCAAGGGTAACAGAATAGGAGTTATTTCATGGCCACATATCTATCACAATCAAATTAAATTAAAATTTAAACTTTTATTTACGGATGTATCATTTGACATGGGATCCTCAGATATTTCTGGCATCAACATTCAAGAAGGGAAATTAAAATAAATCCTTTGTTTGTTCAAATTTTCTATTCTCTTAGTATGTTTGCTTTTGGCAAATTAAATTACAATTTAAAAAGCGTGTCAAATTGTAACAAATTCGAACCTCTAATATATTATTATTTGCAACGGCCATTATGTACTATTGTTTATATACTAAATTTACTGCATCTAATTAAATTTAAATGTACGCATACTATCGCTAGTCGCATTCTGATTTGATGCGAGCAAATAATTACTTAGCAATAATTAATGACTAGTTATCTAAGGTAATTAATTTTATTGCAGTGAAAATTTACTATAGCCAATCGATATAATATTTATCCGATGTTAAGTTCAAACCTAAGCATGTTTAAATATTTATTTGGTGAGTCAAGTTCGCGCGGCGAGATCATCGGACACGTATTTTAAATTTCAAAAATGAGTTTACCCTGCTGCAATAGAGCAAATATTATTGAAACAAAATATGAGACAATGCTCAGCACAAAAACAAGATTAATATTGTTTTTCCCAACGAAGGTATCATCTTAATCAATTTCCTTATCATCTTTATACCCGCTTGCATTTAGGACGATATAGTTACGATTTTCCAATTACGTTGCATTCTTTTTATGACAGACAATACCATTATTAAAATTAACATTGGATTATATAATATATCAAGCGGACGAGGGTAAAGAGTTTTCAACTTACAAACTAATTTCGAGCTTCTGCTCAACTTGAAAAACAAATATACTTTCGCGCTCGAAGTGGTTCAAGTTATTTGAAAACTCTTCCTTCCTGATTTAAACATACGAGATCACTAAAATGCTTGAATTCTAACAAACTAGGACAAAGAGCAATAAGACTTTTGAATTAATTATAATAAGAGGGTTACAGAAACGCGTCAAAAAAAGAAAGATACTGATAATTTTCGTCTAATTAATTACTTATTCATTGAGAAGGGTTTTTCTCTTTGGCGAAACATGCAGAAAACAGGAGCTTAATTTGCCCGTAGGCACTTTATCCTTTTGCCTGGGCCACGTTTTAAAGTGAATACTCAATTAGTGATATTATTTCGTGATGCTCTCTTTATATCGAAACTGTGAGTAATTGTGCTTAATTACAAAAAATAAGCAAAGCCTTTGATTCATTTTCTTTGTTCTCTATTATTTAAGAGTTAATAATATCATCTCATGACGATGAAATGGAAATCTCCACTTAGCAGTTCCCCAAGAAAGACGTGCCAATACTTAAATTGATATTTAAATTTATGCTTTACACAAATATACGTGCTTGAACTTTTTAATATACTAGACTGATGAGAAAAAGAGTTTTACAATTTTAAGCTACAAAAGTTGCTGCTTATTTTGTAAACACCTCTTAGCTTTGAAAACTCTTTGAAACTTTGCCTCTACTATGATTTCAATTACTAAGTTTGATTTGCCAACAGCAACAAAATGTTTAAATCAGTTATAATCAGAGGATAAGGAGAGATTCCTCAAACTAAGAAAAATGCTGATAATTTACGGTTACAATGTCATTAAGGATAATTTTTGTCATTAGCCATACCACCGCTTAATTTGGGGTTGACAAATGATGAAAATGGATCAATTTTGTTAAACATATTGTCACGAGTAACTTTGGGGGTAGCGCGTTTATTTAAAGAATAACTTCTCAGAGGAGAGCCTCGTCGCGATTAGTACAATGATGGGGTCTCAATGCTTCCTTTAATCTACCACTGGATGTTCTACTCGTGAGAACATGCCTTGTTTAGCATGCCGGGGGGTAAGTGAGGTAGGCCGGGATCGCGTCACGTGGGGTAAGAAGAGATGATAAAGTAAGCACGTTTAGTTTATAACAATAACAATGTATTAACGATAAAACTTTAACAACAATTATTGGTCAGAGAAAATGAGTTTCTATTATACCCGATTACTACGGTGCGCATGTTTTCCCGATTTGAGGTACTGTTTATAGGTCTTTGTTTACTGTCTTATAATTTATAGTTTTTCTTAAGGGTTGGGTTTTATTTAAGAGCACTAAGAGCTTTCACTAAACTTTTTAACTGACTATTTAGACACTTGTCTTTCTCAACACTCTGATAAACTTCTTGTCAAGACTTTACTATGGAGGTTGTGCAACCCCTGGTCCTAGCAGTCGTTAAGTGGCTAACCGGTACCAGGTTTGGTAGGAAAGGAATGGAACCTAAAGCAGTCGTATGACTAACTCTAGGAGCGGATGGAACCCAGGAGGCAGTCGTCAAGTGACTAACCTTGGGAGCTGGAGGTGAGACTAAGT